>CM034349.1:142838709-143131209 GCA_019925275.1 Mytilus edulis
CATCCAACAACTCACACTCACAGGTCTACTACTGTACATCCCGGAGACTTTCACTCAGAAATCCTAGAGCCAGTTCCCTGCATGTCAATTAAACATGTACTGATCATCATATGACCTGGTCAACCCTCATGACCATATCAAGCTGCCACTCTCTTATGTACCAGTATGAGCATGATGAGATCTTCTTCTTTTTCAGTTTCAGAAAACCATCAACAAACTGAATGTTTACTTTCTGGCACATGTCTGGTTAAAATTTTCAAAATTAGTGAGTTTCTGATCTAGTGGTTAAGACAAATGGCTATAGTGTTGAAGGTCCTGAGTTATATTCTCACCTGGGGTGCTAAATAAATCAGTACATCAGAAGGGTAATTTTTACTCTCTCACACACATCTCTGGTACCCAGACCGGAGTTTAAATCAGAATTGGTACTTTGGGGGCCTCGGTTGGTCAAAGTTGTCCCCTACTTTGACCTGGAGATCAATCATCTGATATCTCTCTGGTTTGTCTGTTCCATCGAGTATTTCAGCTTCCTCCACCATAATAACAGACTTCCAGGTGTCCTAGCACTCCCTTTGTGTTGGATGGGGAATGATTGTCCTTGTAAAAATAATTTTCGTATAAATATATATGTTAGTGACACATCTCCGTTAATCCCTATAGGGAGTGTACATTGTACATGGACATGATGGATGCCACTTCGGATAACGTAGGTAAATGAATTTACCAGTACATACAAACATAAATTTATGTTTTTGTAAATACAGTTAAACAGAGATTGTCAAATTTTTTGTATTCCATATTTTTGTATACATTGTATATATCAGTATATATTTTGTTATATTATCTAGTTTTTACAATTTTTCTTTGTTTTTATTTAGATTTTTTTAATATTTCATTTTTATGGTCCCGCAACAAAGTTGTCGGTGCCATATAGTTTTACCCTTTTCCGAAATTCTAAAATTCCGTAAATCCGTCATTTCGTCCTTCCGCAAAAACCATCATACAGAGTTTTTTCTATACGCCTGACTGGCTGACTTTTGGTGTGTGAGTTAACCATGATGGTTACTGATCAAGTTTAAGTTTCGTTCCACTCCGCTAATTTTTGCTGAAATTACTGGCTTTGTACTTTGATAAATTGTTGAAAATCACAGTTATACAGACTTTTTTTCTAAATGCTTTCCTTTATTAGGCTGATTTTTGGTATGTGAGTTAACCATGATGAATTACAGATCAAGTTTAAGTTTCATTCCGCTCTGCTAATTTTTGCCGAAATTACGGAATTTTGGACTTTAAAAAATTGTTGAAATTCACAGTTATACAGACTTTTTTCTATACGCCTCCAGATTTTGAGCTAATTTTTTATATGTGAGACTACCATCATTTTTGTGTCCTCATGTGTAATTCAAATTGCAGATTTTTCTACTTTTTGAGACAGGGCCATTTGTGTCCCTTTGACACATCTAGTTTATTTTTATTTTTAATTTAAGATAAAAACATGATTGCCTGATTACTTCAGGTGTGGATAGGTATCAAGGAGCACATCATGAGTGAGTGCACCCTTGAAGATTTCTGTGGAGGTGTTTTTTGTTATGACAGCGGATAATTTGTTCCCGCCTTTTTAAATTGTTTGACAAAAGAAAGAATATTTGTAGAGCTCTGTTCTTGTTACATTGGATTTGTCTGTAAGCATATTTATTGGTTGATCTTGTAATGGTCTGACTCTTTTGTAATAAATTTTGCGATGGATTGGCAATATAATTTCGTTTGTAATGTAATTTTGTGAAACATTATTAGCCTTGTTCTTAGCTGGCGTTCTTGTAATGTTTGCCATTTCATGGTGTCTAGCATTTCAGACACACTGCTGGTATTGTGATGTCTGTTACATGCATACCTTGCAGCTTGTCTCTTTTTCTAGTGATCATATGTTTTCGCTTGTATAGGGGTCCCATACAGTACAGCAGTATTCTAGTGTGGGTCTTATGATGGTTTGGTATGCTCTTTCTTTTATTTTTTGTGACTGCACTTTGAGATGTACACCGATGTTGTGAAAAACCATATATGTCATGGATGGTACCAGCGGGATTCAAAACCCTTAAATTCTGAATCTAAAGGCAGTGCTCTATCCAATTGAACCAAAGAAGATCTTCCCTATCTTAAATTGTTAGACTACCTTTATTTCTCCAGGTCTACAATAATTATAACTGTTTTGTCTGAAATTGAATATTATAAGTCATTGTAAGATTGTAAAAATCTTAACCTTTAACATGCTGGGGCGGTGACATTGTGACTGTACCTAAAACACTGTTATTTGGCTCCAATGGCACTCCATGCATATTGAGGTCAATGTCAGACCATTTGTTCCAAGGTGTATTCCTGTTTCTTCAATCTTTAACTTACATTGTAGTTATATTTATTGTTATGTTTCTCAGTCAAAAATTAAAGGTCTAAAACTTTAATGAATTGTGTTATCCTGAGGGCATATAACTACTGATCATGTTTATTATTGAAATACGCATTGCCAACAACTATTTCTGGTTGCAGGTGCAGTTAAAGTAAAAAATTAAAAAAAACCTGGAAATTTCAGATTCAAGTGGAAAAGAGGTAGTACAGACATTATTAGGGACCAAAATAGAATATAGCTTTAGTGTAAAAGCAATGCACAAAGTATTTTGGATACATACTAGGCGCAAACTTTATAAGATGTAAAACATGCCAGACACAGTGAAATATAGATGTTCGAACAGTCCAAAATTATCGGATTTGTTAAGAATTCTTGTCAAAGTCAAATAAATTACACAAATGTGAGTAAAAGATGCATTAATTAAAACTGTGAACAGAATGAGTCCTGTACAAAAGAATATTCTATAAATAATCAAAAATAATATGGTATGGTTGGTACTCAGGCTAAGAATGTAACAAAAACAGAGGAAGGAGGAAGTGGGATGATTAGGAATTTAGATTTAAGTTGACTTTTAAACCTTTTAGCTGTCTAAATTGAAATTGAAAGTAAAGACAGGTAAAGTTTGATATAGGAAATTATGTTTTTCACCTCTAGCAGTGAGGTTTCTGTTGCTGTTGTTGACATATTTGTAATAAATTGTAATTTCAAGTTTGTTTGCATGCATCTGTTTAAGAAAAATGTTGATGAATTTCTTGTATATCATTTCAGTATGTTTTGGATGTGCATGTTTAAAGCCACGCTACAAAAGACTTGTTGATAATATATTCCCACTGAACCCAGAGGTAAGCTTAAGGTAGATCACAGGTTTACTTTAGATATAGGTATCAGATAAATCAGAGAGGTTTACTTTAGATATAGGTATCAGATAAATCAGAGAGGTTTACTTTAGATATAGGTATAAGGTAAATCAGAGAGGTTTACTTTAGATATAGGTATAAGATAAATCAGAGAGGTTTACTTTAGATATAGGTATAAGATAAATCAGAGAGGTTTACTTTAGATATAGGTATCAGATAAATCAGAGAGGTTTACTTTAGATATAGGTATAAGGTAAATCAGAGAGGTTTACTTTAGATATAGGTATCAGATAAATCAGAGAGGTTTACTTAAGATATAGGTATCAGATAAATCAGAGAGGTTTACTTTAGATATAGGTATAAGGTAAATCAGAGAGGTTTACTTTAGATATAGGTATCAGATAAATCAGAGAGGTTTACTTAAGATATAGGTATCAGATAAATCAGAGAGGTTTACTTTAGATATAGGTATCAGATAGGTTTACTTAAGATATAGGTATCAGATAAATCAGAGAGGTTTACTTTAGATATAGGTATAAGATAAATCAGAGAGGTTTACTTATATAGGTATAAGATAAATCAGAGAGGTTTACTTTAGATATAGGTATCAGATAAATCAGACAGGTTTACTTTAGATATAGGTATCAGATAAATCAGAGAGGTTTACTTTAGATATAGGTATAAGATAAATCAGAAAGGTTTACTTTAGATATAGGTATAAGATAAATCAGAGAGGTTTACTTTAGATATAGGTATCAGATAAATCAGAGAGGTTTACTTAAGATATAGGTATAATTTGGAAATTAGTATGGCGTTCATTATCACTGGACTAGTATATATTTGTTTAGGGGCCAGCTGAAGGACGCCTCCGGGTGCGGGAATTTCTCGCTACATTGAAGACCTGTTGGTGACCCTCTGCTGTTGTTTTTTATTTGGTCGGGTTGTTGTCTCTTTGACACATTCCACATTTCCATTCTCAATTTTATAAGGTAAATCAGAGAGGTTTACTTTAGATATAGGTATAAGGTAAATCAGAGAGGTTTACTTTTGATATAGGTATCAGATAAATCAGAGAGGTTTACTTTAGATATATAGGTATCAGATAAATCAGAGAGGTTTACTTTTGATATAGGTATAAGATAAATCAGAGAGGTTTACTTTAGATATAGGTATAAGATAAATCAGAGAGGTTTACTTAAGATATAGGTATAAGGTAAATCAGAGAGGTTTACTTTAGATATAGGTATTAGATAAATCAGAGAGGTTTACTTTTGATATAGGTATCAGATAAATCAGATATATATAGGTAATGTCAAGTAAAGAAGAAATGATTTGACTGATTGAAGAAATAACAACAACATGAACATGATGAACAAGATCCTTTTTAATTGTAGACCAACAACACAAACAAACAAAAAGTTTGAATAAAATTAATATAAGTTGCTGTTATGGTACTTATATTACAGTTTAAAACACTTATTCATAAAGTTAGAAGAAAAAAGAAAGAGAATATTTTGGATTCCTTTTAGGGATATTATGTGATATTAGATACAGTACATACATCATTGTACATGTACTAGCTGTGACCTTGTTTATACACAACTGCACATGTGTTCAGTCAGTTTTGTTTGCATTAACTGAAATCAACATTGTGGTCTCTTTTTACATTTAACTGCAGCTGCACTGAATCAGTATTGTATTAAAAAAGTTTATTCCTGTTCACTATGCAAAATTATTATACCTGTATAATCAGGAGATCAAGTATGATACAACCCTACTGCATACACATATATAGATATAGGAAGATGTGCTATGAGTGCCAATGATACAACCCTACTGCATACATATATAGATATAGGAAGATGTGCTATGAGTGCCAATGATACAACCCTACTGCATATATACATATATATAGATATAGGAAGATGTGCTATGAGTGCCAATGATACAACCCTACTGCATACATATATAGATATAGGAAGATGTGCTATGAGTGCCAATGATACAACCCTACTGCATACATATATAGATATAGGAAGATGTGCTATGAGTGCCAATGATACAACCCTACTGCATACATATATAGATATAGGAAGATGTGCTATGAGTGCCAATGATACAACCCTACTGCATACATATATAGATATAGGAAGATGTGCTATGAGTGCCAATGAGACAACTCTCCATCCAAATAACATGAATAACAATGCATGAAATGATGACCACATATATTTTCTACCCTTGATCATAGAAATGAACAATCACTTAATAAACATGAAGCAGTAAACATAGTGTGTTAAAAAAACCCAACAAAAAACTAATTCTTATTTGTAAGAAATATGTTTAAATACTACAGAATATCCAGGGAGAGTTAAACAAAGTCATACATATCAGGGAATTTGTAATATTCTCTACTGAAGAATCAAAAGTCTGAAAAAAGATGTATTGCTTGATTTTCCTAAAGCACTAATTACTTAATTACTACTTCAGGATGGACTTGTTAAAAACAACATGGACAAACTTACATATTATGCCATGTCTAACTCAGAAAAACTTGACAGAATTGGAGCTTATCTGGAACAAAAACTAGGAAGAGATTTACAGCGCAGGAGGATAGGGTAAGGTTATCCCTATAATTCTTCATTTTAGTCATTAACTCAGCTAGGGGGGTTGGGGTGGGGGTAAACTAGGAAGAGAATTACTGCACATGAGGATTGGGTAAGGTTATACCTAAAATTCCTCGTTTTAGTCGTTAACACAGTTAAAGGGATAATTTGCGATTTTTCACTTTTCATCTTATTATGTTCATAATACCATAAAAAACATATTCACCAAGTTTTATTTTGATATGAAAACTAATAAAGAAGAAAATTGGAAATTATTAATTTTTTTTCTTGAAAGTTCCTGACTTATGTGACGTAGTTTAAGTCTTTTTGCATGCTGGGAGTGAAATTAATCTCATTTAAGTCTTGTTCGTTAACCATCTGATAACAATATTTAAAGCGCATCAATGACTTTTGGTGTAGCTATTAACCAACGAAAAATAAGTGAAAGCCATGCAACTTTTAAAATAAGATCATGTGGATTTTTTTTTAAAATATTTTAATAATAAAAATAAATCATACAAAACATTTTTATGATTTTTTTTTCTACAAATACTATAAACAAACATATGAAACTGACATGATCCATAGTGTATTAAAACTACATGTTTGTATTCTGACCTTTTTGCTTCATTCCAACAAAAAATTTCACTTGCTTGTACGGTGGAAATAAAATGTGTATTGTTTTGTGACACTTAGTGAATGTTGAATGCGTAGTTAAACTCAAGGTAATTAAAAGATTAGCATTATGTAATTCCAATCTTTTGATCTTCGTTCAGTGAAATCTAGGCGTCACGGTTCACTGGCATTTCAGGTGTGAACAACATTTCGTATCGGAATGGAAGACGGGAGTCAGTTAAGTTTTAGACACAGAAATGTAAAAAAAAAAGAATTGAAATTAATTAACGGGAATAATAACGTCGCACAATAACTGGATAGCTGTTGTATATTTTTATATTTTGCATAAGATCACTTTTAAATTAATTATGACTTCTGATTACTTTTGTAACGATAAAATACTGAATTATTTTAATTGAATAAATTTATTATAAATAAAAATAGCCTTCTAAACACGAGTGTATGAACTAAAAATTGTACTATTTTAAATTAGAATCAGCAACCTTAAATATTTCAAACAGATCATTTACAATTGCAATTATATAATTTAGTCCATCCAAAGCGATCTTTATTTACCTATTTAGGAATAAATGTTCTCATAAAAATATTTTAAATCTCACAACACATGAATACTTCAGCTATATGAAAAAAAAAGATGTTTTAAAAAAATTAGGAAATTAAAGGATCTTCTTGGAATGGTATCGAAAAGATTTTCTTTTCAAGTGTGAAAAACATCAACAAAATTTATGCATAATTGGGAATGTCCTTATTAAAAAGTCTTCGTCTCACAACGTATAATACTTTAGCTATTTGACCAACGATGTTTAAAAAAAAAACAGAACGAATTTTAAGTCTGTTTTAACTGGCAAGAATACCCCTAAAGCGGGGGCCGCTAAAACGGACAAGCAGTTTATTCTTTAAATTGCTGTCATTGAATACAAAGAAAGAAAATAAATCCTGAAATTGACTTGAAACTTTGATACTTTATAGTTTTCCCTGGAAAATATTCACATCCCTTGGGGATCATTGTGTACGCCCAGTTGCGTATGTATTACATGCATGTCAGAACAATTGTGATGATGAAGAAATTTCTTCCTTTATTGGAGAACAATCTAATTGATATATAAATCTGTGATTTTACTATGTCCATAACTTCGATGAGCCAAAGCAAGTTATATATCGACCTGTATTTAAATCAAATTGGCTCTCTTCTTCTTCTTCTTTTTCTTTTGGTATACAATAGTCTGTTACATACTGTTGGCATACTTGGACTAGTCTATTTACAAAACTTTTACCCCAATTTACACAAATTATATGTTTTTTTCTTATGTTCTATGTATACATGTATATATTTCAATTTGTGCTATAGTTCCATAACTTATTATCCAGGCGTATAAACGAATGGTCGACAAGTGCGTAAATTTTTTTAAATCAATATTTCTGGTATGTTCCAATTTGTCCTTCACTATTGTCAACGAGTATATATTACATTTTACCATATTTACCCTTGGAAAAAATATGTATATAGATTTTTATTTCATCAAATCTTGGTTTTTTTGTGTATTATTTATATTTTTATAAATAATATTCTTTACACCAGAAATGTTATTTATAAACAAGGTATGCGTTTAGTAATGACTAGTATATTATATCACTTTCAGACACGCAAGACAGAGATGTATATTATACACCTAATAGTTCAAAATGGAAAGTTATAAGTTATCGGCCGTGTACACTGATCAACACCCTTAGAAGTGAAACGATGCATGAACTTACAAGCCCGACAGGAAATCGCTTGAATACCTGGACGTGTCACCTCACACCCCTCACAATACCTTTCGGAGTAATAAGTTTAGCCATGCGGGTGATCAGTTGAGAGAAGATCCAAATTTATTTGAATAAAGTTTATTACATAAAAGAATTATGGACAAATTAGATTTTCACGGAACACTTATTTATGATTTGAACTTTGACTTTTTAACTATTTCCAATATTAACAGTTTAAAAATAACAAACCATGGTTATTTTTAAAAAATAAGAAAATTTTCCGTATCAAGTTAGTTAACTAGTCGGATAAAAACAACCGTACGATTGACAAGATATCGACACGCAATTACGACTACATCAGGTTACTGTAGTTTTGGTCCTTAGACATATCATGGTTTCAAATCGGACAAGATGACAAAATGTAAGCAATTCTTATTTTTTGATAATTTCCTGTGTCCCGCTAGACTTTATTTCCTGTTTTCAAGGCACAATAATTTGACTTCCACGTGTCAAGCTTACAAAAAAATTGGCAATCCCGCGTCACGCTTAGACCCCAATGAGACCCACAGGTAAGGGATATTTTATGAAGCAGTATTGTATTAATAGTTTATTTTGTTTCAGAAATGTATTTATAAGTATGGACGCATTAGACCAGCTATTAGTAGCCTGTCACTCTCATTCACTTAACTTGTTTGTGGAAAGTTTCCTGAAGATGGTACAGAAACTGCTGGAATCTGATGACCCTGACCTACAAGTATTAGCTACACAATCAGTAAGTAATGATAGAGGCTAGGTTTTTTCCTGATGTAATTTTTAGATAAGCGGTTAATGCATGTATTAGACTTTAAATTATTATTTCTCAAAATGAAATCTGTCAAAGTTACGTTGAAATATGTATAGCAGTTGAAACTTCTGTTTAATAAGAATAAATAATAGGGGGTCACTGCACTTGTTAAATATATATTTTCTGTTTGTAAAGTTTTCCTCCACCATGCCACCCACCCCACTAATATGATTCATTGTATAACTAGCTAGTTTGTAAAGTTAACCCCAAACAGTATGATTTTTTTGTAGAACTAATTATATATGTATATTTTCAGTTTGTAAAGTTTGGCCCCACCAATATAACTAATTATACATGTATATTTTCAGTTTGTTAAGTTTGGCACCACCAATACAACTAATTATACCCCATGCAACGAAGTTGCGGAGGGTATAATGTTTTTGACCCGTCCGTCCGTCCGTCTGTCAGTCCGTCAGTCCTGTTTCTTGTCATCGCAACTCCTCTCAAACCACACAACAGAATTTCACGAAACCTTTTCAGATAATAAGGACATACTATGTAGTTGTGCATATCGACGGGAAATTGCGATTCAATTTTTTTTCTAGGAGTTACGCCCCTTTGAACTTATTTACTTTAATGTACTACTGCAACAGTTTGTCATCGCAACTCCTCTCAAACCACACAACAGAATTTCACGAAACCTTTTCAGATAATAAGGACATACTATGTAGTTGTGCATATCGACGGGAAATTACGATTCAATTTTTTTTCTAGGAGTTACGCCCCTTTGAACTTATTTACTTTAATGTACTACTGCAACAATTTGTCATCGCAACTCCTCTCAAACCACACAACAGAATTTCACGAAACCTTTTCAGATAATAAGGACATATTATGTAGTTGTGCATATCGACTGGAAATTGCGATTCAATTTTTTTTCTAGGAGTTACGCCACTTTGAACTTATTTACTTTAATGTACTACTGCAACAGTTTGTCATCGCAACTCCTCTCAAACCACACAACAGAATTTCACGAAACCTTTTCAGATAATAAGGACATACTATGTAGTTGTGCATATCGACGGGAAATTGCGATTCAATTTTTTTTCTAGGAGTTACGCCCCTTTGAACTTATTTACTTTAATGTACTACTGCAACAGTTTGTCATCCCAACTCCTCTCAAACCACACAACAGAATTTCACGAAACCTTTTCAGATAATAAGGACATACTATGTAGTTGTGCATATCGACGGGAAATTGTGATTCAATTTTTTTTCTAGGAGTTACGCCCCTTTGAACTTATTTACTTTAATGTACTACTGCAACAGTTTGTCATCGCAACTCCTCTCAAACCACACAACAGAATTTCACGAAATCTTTTCAGATAATAAGGACATACTATGTAGATGTGCATATCAACAGGAAATTACGGTTCAATTTTTTTTCTAGGAGTTATGCCCCTTTGAACTTATTTGCTTCAATGTACTTCTGCAACAGTTTGTCATCTCAACTCCTCTGAAAACACACAACAGAATTTCATGAAATTTTGTAGATAATAAGGACATACTATGTATATTGACAGGAAATTATTATTCAATATTTTTTCTTATACAATTTTTTTTCTTATACTTATTTAATTTCTCCAATGACAATGTGGGGACATGGGGTATGTGAGCGTGCTCACTAAGGTTCTTTAATTATACATGTATATTTTCAGTTTGTAAAGTTTGCCCCTCACCAATACAACTAGTTATATATGTATATTTTCAGTTTGTAAAGTTTGCCCCCCCCCCACCAATATAACTAATTATACCTGTATCTTTTCAGTTTGTAAAGTTTGCCCCCCCCCCCACCAATATAACTAATTATACCTGTATCTTTTCAGTTTGTAAAGTTTGCCCCCCCCCCCCCCCCCCAAATATAACTAATTATGCATGTATATTTTCAGTTTGTAAAGTTTGCCTCCCCCCCACCAATACAACTAGCTATATATGTATATTTTCAGTTTGTAAAGTTTACCCCCCACCAATATAACTAATCATACATGTATATTTTCAGTTTGTAAAGTTTGCCCCCACCAATATAACTAATTATACATGTATATGTTCAGTTTGTTAAGTTTGCCCCGCACCAATATAACTAATTATACATGTATATTTTCAGTTTGTAAAGTTTGCCCCCCACCAATACAACTAATTATACATGTATATTTTCAGTTTGTAAAGTTTGCCAATATAGAGGAGGATAATCCTTCATACCACAGACGATATGATTTTTTTGTATCAAAATTTAGTGCAATGTGCCATTGTGGCAAAGATAATGAAAACATTAAAACAAAGTAAGTACTTATTAGAATCTATAAATAATACTGAGTGTAGAAAGCATTCAATACAAAGTAATTAGTTAGTCCATAAATAATACTGAGTGTAGAAAGCATTCAATACAAAGTAATTAGTTAGTCCAATCTATAAATAATACTGAGTGTAGAAAGCATTCAATACAAAGTAATTAGTTAGTCCAATCTATAAATAATACTGAGTGTAGAAAGCATTCAATACAAAGTAATTAGTTAGTCCAATCTATAAATAATACTGAGTGTAGAAAGCATTCAATACAAAGTAATTAGTTAGTCCAATCTATAAATAATACTGAGTGTAGAAAGCATTCAATACAAAGTAATTAGTTAGTCCAATCTATAAATAATACTGAGTGTAGAAAATACTGCATTTAATACAAAGTAATTAGTTAGTCCAATCTATAAATAATACTGAGTGTAGAAAATACTGCATTCAATACAAAGTAATTAGTTAGTCCAATCTATATATATAGTTTATATTGAAAATCTTACTTAAAAAATTACCAATATGGAATAATATACAATAATTGTCTTTTGATGAGGTAAATATGGGGTTTTATTACTGATGTCTTTTGATGAGGTAAATATGGGGTTTTATTCTGATGTCTTTTGATGAGGTAAATATGGGTTTTTATGCCCCACCTACGATAGTAGAGGGGCATTATGTTTTCTGGTCTGTGGCTCCGTTCGTCCGTCCGTCCGTCTGTGGTTCCGATCGCCAAATTAGATAATTACCCAATTCACGGTCCATGGAACATGGAAAAGGATAGTGCAAGTGGGGCATCCGTGTACTTTGAGTATCAGTTTTTGTTAAATCATTTAAACATCATATTTACCAAAACAAAAGACAGTAATTGTTTTCCATATTCCCAGAGAGTTCAGAGAGAAATGTATGTATTGTCATTTATTTACCCGAACCAATTAGTTATTTTAGCATAATTATACATGTGAAAGCATGCAAAGTTTGGTGCGTTTAAGATCAAGATAAGGAAAATATTAAAGTAGTTATCATTCTTTTCAATCTCATTGGTGCATTTGTGTATGTTATATATATGTTAAATAATTCGTGTTTACCTATGTATTAGATGTATAAATAGTATTTGAAATTTAGAAGTTTATTTTGAATATTATTTTGATCCTTTGATTGAATTGTCCTGTGTGTCATTTTAGATCTGGACATTTGACAATGAGTCTAAGGTAACATTAAAACTGATGTTGTTAGCATGTCTATATTGTTTCAGTGAGGATGGGGTGGGTGGGGTAGGGGTAACTAAGGATAGAAAGTTGTTAGCACGTTTCTATTGTCTTATTGAGGGTGGGGTAGGGATAATTAAGGATAGGAGGTTTTTATCATGTCTCTATTTCTCAGTGAGGGTAAGGTGGGGTGGGTTGGGGGGCAACTAAGTACTAGTATAGGAAGTTGTTAGCATGTCTCTATTGTCACAATGTCATGATTGAGGGTGGGGTGGGGGAACTAAGTATTATAAGTAGTTGATAACATGTTTCAACTTCCTATTGTCTCAGTGAGATTGGGGTGTTTCAGTTTCTCCATGAAGGTGGTGTGGGGAAAAGAAAGGATAGTAAGTTTATTTCATCTCTATTAAATCTGTGTAGACAGGTAGGATTATTAAAATAAATAGCATATTTCTATTGTCTCAGTATACATGTGATGAAATGTAAAAAGACATGATATTGGTAGCATGTATCTGTTGTCTCATTATTGGTTCCCAGAGGAAAATTAAGGAAAAGTTGACAGAAAAGATTTTAAGATGCAGGAAATACCAAGGGTGCATGTTTCTGTGAACTTTGTAATTTGGTTTAAAGTGGCACTTTATATTTTGGGTCACTGTTTCAAAATTTCAGTTTCATTTAGATATTGTTATAACTACCTGGTGTACTATTTAAAAAAGCTGAAAATTCAATGATACCCTAACAACAAGCCTCTTTATTCTAAAACTTAAAATAATATAACCTGTAGCCTTAACTCTGAAACTAATAAGAATTGGTGAGTTTAGACCCTAAACTCTAATCTCTTTACTATTAAATTTTTAAGAATAAAAGAGTGTAAATAATACTCTTACTCAACCTCATGACTAACACTTATAAGAAATGGTGAGTTTATATAATACCATAACTTATAACCTCTTTACTCTAAAACTAAACTTTTAAGAAATGGTGAGTTTATATAATACCATAACTTATAACCTCTTTACTCTAAAACTAAACTTTTAAGAAAAGGTCAGTGTAAACAATATCCTTCTGTCTACCTTTGAACTCTTTGCACTCAAACTCATTAGAAAAGAGAAACATCGCTTTATATTTTTGTTAATCATAACTCTTATTCTAACCCTGATTTATTCATGACAAAACAATCAACAAAAATCAGATACATGATAAATCAACAACACAAATTATATAACCCTGCTCTAACCTGGAGCGGTGGTGTAACAGCACAACAACAACAATTATATAACCCTGCTCTAACCTGGGGTGGTGGTGTAACAGCACAACAACAACAATTATATAACCCTGCTCTAACCTGGAGCAGTGGTGTAACAGCACAACAACAATTATATAACCCTGCTCTAACCTTGGGCGGTGGTGTAACAGCACAACAACAACAATTATATAACCCTGCTCTAACCTGGGGCGGTGGTGTAACAGCACAACAACAATTATATAACCCTGCTCTAAACTGCGGCGGTGGTGTAACAGCACAACAACAATTATATAACCCTGCTCTTACCTAGGGTGGTGGTGTAACATCACAACAACAACAATTATATAACCCTGCTCTAACCTGGGGCGGTGTTGTAACAGCACAACAACAACAATTATATAACCCTGCTCTAACCTGGGGCAGTGGTGTAACAGCACAACAACAACAATTATATAACCCTGCTCTAACCTTGGGCAGTGGTGTAACAGCACAACAACAATTATATAACCCTGCTCTAACCTTGGGCAGTGGTGTAACAGCACAACAACAATTATATAACCCTGCTCTAACCTGGGGCAGTGGTGTAACAGCACAACAACAACAATTATATAACCCTGCTCTAACCTTGGATGGTGGTGTTACAGTACAACAACAACAATTATATAACCCTGCTCTAACCTGGGGTGGTGGTGTAACAGCACAACAACAATTATATAACCCTGCTCTAACCTTGGGCGGTGTGTGTAACAGCACAACAACAACAATTATATAACCCTGCTGTAACCTGGGGCGGTGGTGTAACAGCAATATAACCCTGCTCTTACCTAGGGTGGTGGTGTAACAGCACTACAACAACAATTATATAACCCTGCTCTAACCTGGGGTGGTGGTGTAACAGCACAACAACAACAATTATATAACCCTGCTCTAACCTGGGGCAGTGGTGTAACAGCACAACAACAACAATTATATAACCCTGCTCTAACCTGCGGCAGTGGTGTAACAGCACAACAACAACAATTATATAACCCTGCTCTAACCTGGGATGGTGGTGTAACAGCACAACAACAACAATTATATAACCCTGCTCTAACCTGGGGCAGTGGTGTAACAGCACAACAACAACAATTATATAACCCTGCTCTATCTAACCTGGGATGGTGGTGTAACAGCACAACAACAACAATTATATAACCCTGCTCTAACCTGGGGCAGTGGTGTAACAGCACAACAACAACAATTATATAACCCTGCTCTAACCTTGGGCAGTGGTGTAATAGCACAACAATTATATAACCCTGCTCTAACCTGGGGTGGTGGTGTAACAGCACAACAACAATTATATAACCCTGCTCTTACCTAGGGTGGTGGTGTAACAGCACAACAACAACAATTATATAACCCTGCTCTAACCTAGGGCGGTGTCGTAACAGCACAACAACAACAATTATATAACCCTGCTCTAACCTGGGGCAGTGGGTGTAACAGTACAACAACAACAATTATATAACCCTGCTCTAACCTGGGGCAGTGGTGTAACAGTACAACAATTATATAACCCTGCTCTAACCTGGGGTGGTGGTGTAACAGCACAGCAACAACAATTATATAACCCTGCTCTGACCTAGGGCAGTGGTGTAACAGCACAACAACAACAATTATATAACCCTGCTCTAACCTGGGGCGGTGGTGTAACAGCACAACAACAACAATTATATAACCCTGCTCTAACCTGGGGCGGTGGTGTAACAGCACAACAACAACAATTATATAACCCTGCTCTAACCTTGGGTGGTGGTGTAACAGCACAACAACAACAATTATATAACCCTGCTCTAACCTGGGGCGGTGGTGTAACAGCACAACAACAACAATTATATAACCCTGCTCTAACCTGGGGCAGTGTTGTAACAGCACAACAACAACAATTATATATAAATTTACTTCCCACTTACAAACAAAGCTATGTTTACCTTCAGTGCCGACAGGCACTTTGATTCAATTAGGCTTCACAGTAGAATACCTTATGAAGTTTTTATGCCCCATCTACGATAGTAGAGGGGCATTATGTTTTCTGGTCTTTGCCTCTGTCCGTCTGTGCGTCAGTGCGTCCGTTCGTCCGTTCAGGTTAAAGTTTTTGGTCAAGGTAGTTTTTGATGAAGCTGAAGTCCAATCAACTTGAAACTTAGTACACTTGTTGCTTATGATATGATCTTTCTAATTTTAAAGCCAAATCAGACTTTTGATCCCAATTTCATGGTCCACTGAACATAGAAAATGAAAGTGGGAGTTTCAGGTTAAAGTTTTTGGTCAAGGTAGTTTTTGATGAAGCTGAAGTCCAATCAACTTGAAACTTAGTACACTTGTTGCTTATGATATCATCTTTCTAATTTTAAAGCCAAATTAGACTTTTGACCCCAATTTCACGGTCCACTGAACATAGAAAATGAAAGTGGGAGTTTCAGGTTAAAGTTTTTGGTCAAGGTAGTTTTTGATGAAATTGAAGTCCAATCAACTTGAAACTTAGTACACTTGTTGCTTATGATATCATCTTTCTAATTTTAAAGCCAAATTAGACTTTTGACCCCAATTTCACGGTCCATGGAACATGGAAAAGGATAGTGCAAGTGGGGCATCCGTGTACTTTGGACACATTCTTGTTTTCCTAAAATCTGTCATACTTATTTGCATATATTTATATAGATTCATTAATGCTGGTACAGGTGTAATGAGGGCAATAATAATTAGTTCCCTTTTTCTTGCAGAATACGTAATGCTGGGTTAAGAGGTCTACAAGGTGTAGTTAGAAAGACTGTATCAGATGATTTACAAGTGAATATTTGGGAATCTATACACATGGATAAAATGGTTCCATCGTTGTTGTTTAACATGCATAACCCTAAGTAAGTATTTCTTGAAAGATTTTATTGGATATTATCTTGAATATTATTGAAAATAAAGATAAACTGTAAACTGCAAAAATTGTTCAGCAAAGTAAGATCTGCAAAACATTTATATTGACCAAAATTGTCAATTGACCACTTAAGGAGTTATTGCCCTTTATGGACAATTTTACACAAGTTGTTTTATGTTTTTAACTTTTAAATCTTTTCAAATGAATCCAGTATAAATTTTGTATTTCCTTGTTAGTCAAGAAACATAGACACTTTGGCTAAAATGGAACATATGGATAAAAAGCAAAAATAATCTTTAATGAAAGATTTAAGCAAAAAATTTAGCAGGTGAGCGATTCAGGCTCTTGAAAGCCTCTTGTTAACTAATACAACCATGACAACATGTTTAATATAATCTTGCCAGCAACACACACATTCTTACACATTTTGTTAAATTTGAACTCCTTCAAGTATAGCAGAAGCTTATATATTCTACAACTGTTTTATCTGATTTAATATAACCATCAGAAAAGTGACCAGTGGGGACTTATAATATATTGTAATAGTTGACAATGTCTTTTGGTCTCTTGCAGATAGTTGTCTAATTGACAATCATAAATTTTTATATAAGGTCTCATACCTTTTAACTGTTTTACCAATTCAAACCATGACACCCATACACATTTAGTATTTTATAATAATTTGTATTTGATCACATGTGACAGGTGTGTTCATTCTAAAACTCTTCCTTGTGTATAATCATAATAATGCTGTTTCAGTTTTATGTCTGTGGATTTAGAAAGCCCTAAAGATGAGGAACATCCAGTTTACTTATCAGAAGTTGTCTTCAGAGATCTGGTGTGCAGAGCTTCTTATGGAAATATCAAAAGTGTGTTGAAACCAGCATTAATGTAAGTACATAAATAACATCCAGTTTACTTATCAGAAGTTGTCTTCAGAGATCTGGTTCGCAGAGCTTCTTATGGAAATATCAAAAGTGTGTTGAAACCAGCATTAATGTAAGTACATAAATAACATCCAGTATACTTATCAGAAGTTGTCTTCAGAGATCTGGTGTGCAGAGCTTCTTATGGAAATATCAAAAGTGTGTTGAAACCAGCATTAATGTACGTACATAAATAACATCCAGTTTACTTATCAGAAGTTGTCTTCAGAGATCTGGTGTGCAGAGCTTCTTATGGAAATATCAAAAGTGTGTTGAAACCAGCATTAATGTAAGTACATAAATAACATTCAGTTTACTTATCAGAAGTTGTCTTTAGAGATCTGGTGTGCAGAGCTTCTTATGGAAATATCAAAAGTGTGTTGAAACCAGCATTAATGTAAGTACATAAATAACATCCAGTATACTTATCAGAAGTTGTCTTCAGAGATCTGGTGTGCAGAGCTTCTTATGGAAATATCAAAAGTGTGTTGAAACCAGCATTAATGTAAGTACATAAATAACATCCAGTTTACTTATCAGAAGTTGTCTTCAGAGATCTAGTGTGCAGAGCTTCTTATGGAAATATCAAAAGTGTGTTGAAACCAGCATTAATGTAAGTACATAAATAACATCCAGTATACTTATCAGAAGTTGTCTTCAGAGATCTGGTGTGCAGAGCTTCTTATGGAAATATCAAAAGTGTGTTGAAACCAGCATTAATGTAAGTACATAAATAACATTCAGTTTACTAATCAGAAGTTGTCTTCAGAGATCTGGTGTGCAGAGCTTCTTATGGAAATATCAAAAGTGTGTTGAAACCAGCATTAATGTAAGTACATAAATAACATTCAGTTTACTTATCAGAAGTTGTCTTCAAAGATCTGGTGTGCAGAGCTTCTTATGGAAATATCAAAAGTGTGTTGAAACCAGCATTAATGTAAGTACATAAATAACATTCAGTTTACTTATCAGAAGTTGTCTTCAGAGATCTGGTGTGCAGAGCTTCTTATGGAAATATCAAAAGTGTGTTGAAACCAGCATTAATGTACGTACATAAATAACATCCAGTTTACTTATCAGAAGTTGTCTTCAGAGATCTGGTGTGCAGAGCTTCTTATGGAAATATCAAAAGTGTGTTGAAACCAGCATTAATGTAAGTACATAAATAACATTCAGTTTACTTATCAGAAGTTGTCTTTAGAGATCTGGTGTGCAGAGCTTCTTATGGAAATATCAAAAGTGTGTTGAAACCAGCATTAATGTAAGTACATAAATAACATCCAGTATACTTATCAGAAGTTGTCTTCAGAGATCTGGTGTGCAGAGCTTCTTATGGAAATATCAAAAGTGTGTTGAAACCAGCATTAATGTAAGTACATAAATAACATCCAGTTTACTTATCAGAAGTTGTCTTCAGAGATCTAGTGTGCAGAGCTTCTTATGGAAATATCAAAAGTGTGTTGAAACCAGCATTAATGTAAGTACATAAATAACATCCAGTATACTTATCAGAAGTTGTCTTCAGAGATCTGGTGTGCAGAGCTTCTTATGGAAATATCAAAAGTGTGTTGAAACCAGCATTAATGTAAGTACATAAATAACATTCAGTTTACTAATCAGAAGTTGTCTTCAGAGATCTGGTGTGCAGAGCTTCTTATGGAAATATCAAAAGTGTGTTGAAACCAGCATTAATGTAAGTACATAAATAACATCAGTTTACTTATCAGAAGTTGTCTTCAGAGATCTGGTGTGCAGAGCTTCTTATGGAAATATCAAAAGTGTGTTGAAACCAGCATTAATGTAAGTACATAAATAACATTCAGTTTACTTATCAGAAGTTGTCTTCAGAGATCTGGTGTGCAGAGCTTCTTATGGAAATATCAAAAGTGTGTTGAAACCAGCATTAATGTAAGTACATAAATAACATCCAGTTTACTTATCAGAAGTTGTCTTCAGAGATCTGGTGTGCAGAGCTTCTTATGGAAATATCAAAAGTGTGTTGAAACCAGCATTAATGTAAGTACATAAATAACATCAGTTTACTTATCAGAAGTTGTCTTCAGAGATCTGGTGTGCAGAGCTTCTTATGGAAATATCAAAAGTGTGTTGAAACCAGCATTAATGTAAGTACATAAATAACATCAGTTTACTTATCAGAAGTTGTCTTCAGAGATCTGGTGTGCAGAGCTTCTTATGGAAATATCAAAAGTGTGTTGAAACCAGCATTAATGTAAGTACATAAATAACATCCAGTTTACTTATCAGAAGTTGTCTTCAGAGATCTGTGTGTGCAGAGCTTCTTATGGAAATATCAAAAGTGTGTTGAAACCAGCATTAATGTAAGTACATAAATAACATCCAGTTTACTTATCAGAAGTTGTCTTCAGAGATCTGGTGTGCAGAGCTTCTTATGGAAATATCAAAAGTGTGTTGAAACCAGCATTAATGTAAGTACATAAATAACATCCAGTTTACTTATCAGAAGTTGTCTTCAGAGATCTGGTGTGCAGAGCTTCTTATGGAAATATCAAAAGTGTGTTGAAACCAGCATTAATGTAAGTACATAAATAACATCCAGTTTACTTATCAGAAGTTGTCTTCAGAGATCTGGTGTGCAGAGCTTCTTATGGAAATATCAAAAGTGTGTTGAAACCAGCATTAATGTAAGTACATAAATAACATCCAGTTTACTTATCAGAAGTTGTCTTCAGAGATCTGGTGTGCAGAGCTTCTTATGGAAATATCAAAAGTGTGTTGAAACCAGCATTAATGTAAGTACATAAATAACATCAGTTTACTTATCAGAAGTTGTCTTCAGAGATCTGGTGTGCAGAGCTTCTTATGGAAATATCAAAAGTGTGTTGAAACCAGCATTAATGTAAGTACATAAATAACATCCAGTTTACTTATCAGAAGTTGTCTTCAGAGATCTGGTGTGCAGAGCTTCTTATGGAAATATCAAAAGTGTGTTGAAACCAGCATTAATGTAAGTACATAAATAACATCAGTTTACTTATCAGAAGTTGTCTTCAGAGATCTGGTGTGCAGAGCTTCTTATGGAAATATCAAAAGTGTGTTGAAACCAGCATTAATGTAAGTACATAAATAACATCCAGTTTACTTATCAGAAGTTGTCTTCAGAGATCTGGTGTGCAGAGCTTCTTATGGAAATATCAAAAGTGTGTTGAAACCAGCATTAATGTAAGTACATAAATAACATCCAGTTTACTTATCAGAAGTTGTCTTCAGAGATCTGGTGTGCAGAGCTTCTTATGGAAATATCAAAAGTGTGTTGAAACCAGCATTAATGTAAGTACATAAATAACATCCAGTTTACTTATCAGAAGTTGTCTTCAGAGATCTGGTGTGCAGAGCTTCTTATGGAAATATCAAAAGTGTGTTGAAACCAGCATTAATGTAAGTACATAAATAACATCCAGTTTACTTATCAGAAGTTGTCTTCAGAGATCTGGTGTGCAGAGCTTCTTATGGAAATATCAAAAGTGTGTTGAAACCAGCATTAATGTAAGTACATAAATAACATCAGTTACTTATCAGAAGTTGTCTTCAGAGATCTGGTGTGCAGAGCTTCTTATGGAAATATCAAAAGTGTGTTGAAACCAGCATTAATGTAAGTACATAAATAACATCCAGTTTACTTATCAGAAGTTGTCTTCAGAGATCTGGTGTGCAGAGCTTCTTATGGAAATATCAAAAGTGTGTTGAAACCAGCATTAATGTAAGTACATAAATAACATCCAGTTTACTTATCAGAAGTTGTCTTCAGAGATCTGGTGTGCAGAGCTTCTTATGGAAATATCAAAAGTGTGTTGAAACCAGCATTAATGTAAGTACATAAATAACATCCAGTTTTACTTATCAGAAGTTGTCTTCAGAGATCTGGTGTGCAGAGCTTCTTATGGAAATATCAAAAGTGTGTTGAAACCAGCATTAATGTAAGTACATAAATAACATCCAGTTTACTTATCAGAAGTTGTCTTCAGAGATCTGGTGTGCAGAGCTTCTTATGGAAATATCAAAAGTGTGTTGAAACCAGCATTAATGTAAGTACATAAATAACATCCAGTTTACTTATCAGAAGTTGTCTTCAGAGATCTGGTGTGCAGAGCTTCTTATGGAAATATCAAAAGTGTGTTGAAACCAGCATTAATGTAAGTACATAAATAACATCCAGTTTACTTATCAGAAGTTGTCTTCAGAGATCTGGTGTGCAGAGCTTCTTATGGAAATATCAAAAGTGTGTTGAAACCAGCATTAATGTAAGTACATAAATAACATCCAGTTACTTATCAGAAGTTGTCTTCAGAGATCTGGTGTGCAGAGCTTCTTAGGAAATATCAAAAGTGTGTTGAAACCAGCATTAATGTAAGTACATAAATAACATCCAGTTTACTTTCAGAAGTTGTCTTCAGAGATCTGGTGTGCAGAGCTTCTTATGGAAATATCAAAAGTGTGTTGAAACCAGCATTAATGTAAGTACATAAATAACATCAGTTACTATCAGAAGTTGTCTTCAGAGATCTGGTTGCAGAGCTTCTTATGGAAATATCAAAAGTGTGTTGAAACCAGCATTAATGTAAGTACATAAATAACATCAGTTTACTTATCAGAAGTTGTCTTCAGAGATCTGGTTGCAGAGCTTCTTATGGAAATATCAAAAGTGTGTTGAAACCACATTAATGTAAGTACATAAATAACATCAGTTACTTATCAGAAGTTGTCTTCAGAGATCTGGTGTGCAGAGCTTCTTATGGAAATATCAAAAGTGTGTTGAAACCAGCATTAATGTAAGTACATAAATAACATCCAGTTTACTTATCAGAAGTTGTCTTCAGAGATCTGGTGTGCAGAGCTTCTTATGAAATATCAAAAGTGTGTTGAAACCAGCATTAATGTAAGTACATAAATAACATCAGTTTACTTATCAGAAGTTGTCTTCAGAGATTGGTGTGAGAGCTTCTTATGGAAATATCAAAAGTGTGTTGAAACCAGCATTAATGTAAGTACATAAATAAATCCAGTTACTTATCGAAGTTGTCTTCAGAGATCTGGTGTGCAGAGCTTCTTATGGAAATATCAAAAGTGTGTTGAAACCAGCATTAATGTAAGTACATAAATAACATCAGTTTTACTTATCAGAAGTTGTCTTCAGAGATCTGGTGTGCAGAGCTTCTTATGGAAATATCAAAAGTGTGTTGAAACCAGCATTAATGTAAGTACATAAATAACATCCAGTTTACTTATCAGAAGTTGTCTTCAGAGATCTGGTGTGCAGAGCTTCTTATGGAAATATCAAAAGTGTGTTGAAACCAGCATTAATGTAAGTACATAAATAACATCCAGTTTACTTATCAGAAGTTGTCTTCAGAGATCTGGTGTGCAGAGCTTCTTATGGAAATATCAAAAGTGTGTTGAAACCAGCATTAATGTAAGTACATAAAATAACATCCAGTTTACTTATCAGAAGTTGTCTTCAGAGATCTGGTGTGCAGAGCTTCTTATGGAAATATCAAAAGTGTGTTGAAACCAGCATTAATGTAAGTACATAAATAACATTCAGTTACTTATCAGAAGTTGTCTTCAGAGATCTGGTGTGCAGAGCTTCTTATGGAAATATCAAAAGTGTGTTGAAACCAGCATTAATGTAAGTACATAAATAACATCAGTTTACTTATCAGAAGTTGTCTTCAGAGATCTGGTGTGCAGAGCTTCTTATGGAAATATCAAAAGTGTGTTGAAACCAGCATTAATGTAAGTACATAAATAACATCCAGTATACTTATCAGAAGTTGTCTTCAGAGATCTGGTGTGCAGAGCTTCTTATGGAAATATCAAAAGTGTGTTGAAACCAGCATTAATGTAAGTACATAAATAACATCCAGTTTACTTATCAGAAGTTGTCTTCAGAGATCTGGTGTGCAGAGCTTCTTATGGAAATATCAAAAGTGTGTTGAAACCAGCATTAATGTAAGTACATAAATAACATCCAGTTTACTTATCAGAAGTTGTCTTCAGAGATCTGGTGTGCAGAGCTTCTTATGGAAATATCAAAAGTGTGTTGAAACCAGCATTAATGTAAGTACATAAATAACATCCAGTTTACTTATCAGAAGTTGTCTTCAGAGATTTGGTGTGCAGAGCTTCTTATGGAAATATCAAAAGTGTGTTGAAACCAGCATTAATGTAAGTACATAAATAACATCAGTTTACTTATCAGAAGTTGTCTTCAGAGATCTGGTGTGCAGAGCTTCTTATGGAAATATCAAAAGTGTGTTGAAACCAGCATTAATGTAAGTACATAAATAACATCCAGTTACTTATCAGAAGTTGTCTTCAGAGATCTGGTGTGCAGAGCTTCTTATGGAAATATCAAAAGTGTGTTGAAACCAGCATTAATGTAAGTACATAAATAACATCCAGTTACTTATCAGAAGTTGTCTTCAGAGATCTGGTGTGCAGAGCTTCTTATGGAAATATCAAAAGTGTGTTGAAACCAGCATTAATGTTAAGTACATAAATAACATCCAGTTTACTTATCAGAAGTTGTCTTCAGAGATCTGGTGTGCAGAGCTTCTTATGGAAATATCAAAAGTGTGTTGAAACCAGCATTAATGTAAGTACATAAATAACATTCAGTTTACTTATCAGAAGTTGTCTTCAGAGATCTGGTTGCAGAGCTTCTTATGGAATATCAAAAGTGTGTTGAAACCAGCATTAATGTAAGTACATAAATAACATCCAGTTTACTTATCAGAAGTTGTCTTCAGAGATCTGGTGTGCAGAGCTTCTTATGGAAATATCAAAAGTGTGTTGAAACAGCATTAATGTAAGTACATAAATAACATCCAGTTTACTTATCAGAAGTTGTCTTCAGAGATCTGGTGTGCAGAGCTTCTTATGGAAATATCAAAAGTGTGTTGAAACCAGCATTAATGTAAGTACATAAATAACATCCAGTTTACTTATCAGAAGTTGTCTTCAGAGATCTGGTGGCAGAGCTTCTTATGGAAATATCAAAAGTGTGTTGAAACCAGCATTAATGTAAGTACATAAATAACATCCAGTTTACTTATCAGAAGTTGTCTTCAGAGATCTGGTGTGCAGAGCTTCTTATGGAAATATCAAAAGTGTGTTGAAACCAGCATTAATGTAAGTACATAAATAACATCCAGTTTACTTATCAGAAGTTGTCTTCAGAGATCTGGTTCGCAGAGCTTCTTATGGAAATATCAAAAGTGTGTTGAAACCAGCATTAATGTAAGTACATAAATAACATCCAGTATACTTATCAGAAGTTGTCTTCAGAGATCTGGTGTGCAGAGCTTCTTATGGAAATATCAAAAGTGTGTTGAAACCAGCATTAATGTAAGTACATAAATAACATCCAGTTCACTTATCAGAAGTTGTCTTCAGAGATCTGGTGTGCAGAGCTTCTTATGGAAATATCAAAAGTGTGTTGAAACCAGCATTAATGTAAGTACATAAATAACATCCAGTATACTTATCAGAAGTTGTCTTCAGAGATCTGGTGTGCAGAGCTTCTTATGGAAATATCAAAAGTGTGTTGAAACCAGCATTAATGTAAGTACATAAATAACATCCAGTTTACTTATCAGAAGTTGTCTTCAGAGATCTGGTGTGCAGAGCTTCTTATGGAAATATCAAAAGTGTGTTGAAACCAGCATTAATGTAAGTACATAAATAACATCCAGTTTACTTATCAGAAGTTGTCTTCAGAGATCTGGTGTGCAGAGCTTCTTATGGAAATATCAAAAGTGTGTTGAAACCAGCATTAATGTAAGTACATAAATAACATCCAGTATACTTATCAGAAGTTGTCTTCAGAGATCTGGTGTGCAGAGCTTCTTATGGAAATATCAAAAGTGTGTTGAAACCAGCATTAATGTAAGTACATAAATAACATCCAGTATACTTATCAGAAGTTGTCTTCAGAGATCTGGTGTGCAGAGCTTCTTATGGAAATATCAAAAGTGTGTTGAAACCAGCATTAATGTAAGTACATAAATAACATTCACTTCAAATATGAGTACATAGATAAAAAAAAAGCTCTAAATTGAGTACATTAATAGAAACCAGCATTATAAACACACTGAAAATACATAAATAAAACCAGTACTTATGCAAGTTGTAAGTAGTACATAGATAAAAACCAGTACTGATGTAAGTACATGAATAAAAACCAGTACTTATTTTAGTACATGAATAAAAACCAGTACTTATTTTAGTACATGAATAAAAACCAGTACTTATTTTAGCACATGAATAAAAACCAGTACTTATTTTAGTACATGAATAGAAAGCAGTTTTTGGAAAATGAAGCTATCGGCCGCATGTTTCCAATACTTTTGACCAGAACTTACTGAAAACGCAATGATTTAAACTCGCATTTTGAAATATTTTATATGAATTCAACAAGATTTTTCTCAAAATCTTAAAATTTAAAATGACATTTAATTCTAAAATGACAAATTCACAATAATACATGCTTGCAATAATTTGTAATTTGTTTGAAATTATAATGATCATGAAAATTGATATTTTGCAGACATTATGACAACCACAAGTTATGGGTTCCAAGTGATTTTGTTGTAAAATGTTTTAAGATTATCATGTATTCCGTACAGGTAAGTTGTATTTCTGTTGTTGAAACTTATTCTTGATTCACATATCATGTATATTGCAAACCAATGTTTGTCGGGTTGACAGATAGATACGAAAAATGGGAAACCTTCTTAGCTCACCTGACCCACAGGACCAAGATTGGCCTCATCTGTTAAATTTTACCCTTGTTAGGATTCTGTATGATTCCTCAAATGCATATCATATAAAGAAGATCTGTATTTGAAATGAAGGGAATTTTCACATGCACTTTTGAAATAGTCAAAAAATATATACCTTCAACACATACTTTATAAGGATTCAATTTTGGCATGTCTGAGATTAAAATACAAACTTGGCCCAAAAAATACCAAAACTGTGAAACAAAAATATTTTATTACTTATGGTTTTGTAAAGGTTTCCTTTAACCTATAGTCTTTTAAAGTAGTTTTCAAGTTGAGTAAGATTATTTGTTGTAAAAATTGTGCTATAAAGGATGTACTTAGGTGAGGTTTTGGAATTTGTGTCAAATGTTCGGACTCCTTGGTGTTTTTCCATACAATACAATGTAATAAAATATTTCGCCCCATAACACCCATTTATTTTTTCATATAAGACTAAATAGCTCATGAAAGGTCATTTACCAAAATTTTAGAAGATTCTGGATTTTCTTTCTTTTGTTTTGAGACCCAATAATACCAATGCAAATATAAGGTAAAAGTCCGAATCAGCCTTTTCCCGCCATATTTTAATTCTCAAATATCTCGAAAAGAAGGTCCATTACCTATCAATATTTTTAGCTTATGTTTATCCTTAATTGATGCTCTACCAGCTTATAGTATCAATTTTAACTTCTTAATTCATCAATTTTCACTTAACCTTTAACTTTCCTGCATCTTTGTAGTATATAGTAAATGATTAATTGGTATATAATAATTCTATCAATATACAACAACCAAACCAAACATTTTATTGAATATACTTGGTGACAGAAAATTAACGTAACAATAGTTGATTTTACAAGTTACCATAAGCTGCATCACTGTTTTCTGTTGACACTGGGTACAAATTCCAGGAACTGATTTGATGAGGTCAGTTTGTCTTTTGGGAAATCTAGATGCATATAGTGAGCAACCTCCAGTGAAAGGCACATTTAACTCTGTGGAGTTATTTCCTACACCTTCAACTGTTACTGTATCATATATATAAGTAATGAAAACACTGTTGACTGATATAGATATAAACCCTTTAGTATTTTCATCATGATTTCAGTGTTTTCAGGCATTCTTAAGTCATTTCTCTTGTTGTCTGTTGTCTCAATAAACTACCCTGCCAGATGAATTATAATTCTATTTCAGCAACAGTATGGTTATATTGTTATACAGACTTTAATGGAACATTTAGATAAACATACCCGAAGTGAGCCCCAGATAAAGAACAGTATTATAGATGTATTATATGAGTCAGTGTTGATAGCTGCTGGGGGATCTATAGGACCTTCTGTGTTAGATGTTATCAACACTTTACTAAGACATCTCAGACTTTCTATAGAAACTAATGATGAAACAAAAGAACAGTTTGAGGATAATATCATTAATACTATAGGTAATATTACAATGTATACTTAGTGTTGATAGAAAAGCAACACTTAACATAATATAGGTACTATATATGTTTAGACTATTTTTTCAAATTGCAAGCGTTGAACTATTGGACTTGTCAATAGTTTCCAACTATTGCACTTCGATGAAACTATTTGACCACAAGTGCCATTACATTTAGCTGAATTTCCAATGCTGCTACGGGATTGGAGGATTTTGAATATACTGTGGGAGTAATGATGTTGCGTTTTACCTATTGTATCTAGGGTTTAAGTCAGTGCAAGACATAGCCTTAGCATTTCAGAATATTTATGAAGTAAACGTTATGATTGGGTTTCTGATCTTTATATTATCATAGTTGGTTTATCACCGACATTTATTGTCCGTTGAATAGTAAGAATATTGTCCCCTTAGATACAACTATTGCCCTTGGCTACGTCTTAGGGCAATAGTTGCACCTCGGAAGACAATAAATTTACCATTCCACTCATACCCAGTCAACAAGTATACAATATACTCAGTGCTGAAAAAAAGCAACACCTACCAAACTGTAGGTACTATGACAATATATACTGAGTGCTGATAGAAAAGCAACACCTACCAAACTATAGGTACTATGACAATATATACTGAGTGCTGATAGAAAGTAACACCTACCAAACTATAGGTACTAATACAATATATACTCAGTGCTGATAGAAAAGCAACACCTACCAAACTGTAGGTACTATGACAATATATACTGAGTGCTGATAGAAAAGCAACAAATCATTTTACACGTCGGAGCAAAGAACAAAATCCGCCGACATATACAATATCTTTAAAAAAGAATTTGAATTATATTTTGAAGTTAACAGATGTGTAAAAAAAAGTAAAAGTAATTTAATTCGCAAATTTCAAAAAAATCTTTAAACTGTTAGATTATAAAATATAAAAATCGACACCTCAGCGGCCGTAAAGAAAAACCCTAAAATTACACCTATTCTAAAACTTAAATCAAAACACAATAAGGTACAGATTATGTACAAAGATAATAAATTCATATTTCTATAATAATAAACATAAAATATCTCACCTTTTGATAATAATCCAAAAGCGAAAAGATTAACACGTGAAGTATATTATCCCTCAATCACGTCAAGTTACGATTATCTGATCACATTAAGACATCTGCACGATTTTTCTAAACGAGCAATATGTGTCAGGTAGATTGATTCAATAATGAGGATGTTAAAGTAAATAAATTTACCATTCCACTCATACCCAGTCAACAAGTATACAATATACTCAGTGCTGAAAAAAAGCAACACCTACCAAACTGTAGGTACTATGACAATATATACTGAGTGCTGATAGAAAAGCAACACCTACCAAACTATAGGTACTATGACAATATATACTGAGTGCTGATAAAAAAGCAACACCTACCAAACTATAGGTACTATGACAATATATACTGAGTGCTGATAAAAAAGCAACACCTACCAAACTATAGGTACTATGACAATATATACTGAGTGCTGATAAAAAAGCAACACCTACCAAACTATAGGTACTATGACAATATATACTGAGTGCTGATAGAAAAGAAACTCTATATGGAGTTACTGCACCTGAAATATTTATTTCATTCATTTGTTTGCTGTTATTGTAAAAACTATAGGACTTGGGTTAAAATTGTTAAATGCAAAAATGATCAGCATGATGAGATTAACTTATATGGCAGTTATTGCTCCTGGTATATTGATTTTTGATGCTATTTTTCCATTTTTAGCTCACCTGGCCCAAAGGGCCAAGTGAGCTTTTCTCATCACTTGGCGTCCGGCGGCGTCCGGCTTCGTCGTTGTCGTCGTTGTCCGTCGTCGTTAACTTTTACAAAAATCTTCTCCTCTGAAACTACTAGGCCAAATTGAACCAAACTTGGCCACAATCATCATTGGGGTATCTAGTTTAAAAAATGTGTGGTGTGACCCGGTCAACCAACCAAGATGGCCGCCACGGCTAAAAATAGAACATAGGGGTAAAATGCAGTTTTTGGCGTATAACTCAAAAACCAAAGCATTTAGAGGAAATCTGATGTGGGGTAAAAATGTTTATCAGGTCAAGATCTATCTGCCCTGATATTTTCAGATGAATCGGTCAACCTGTTGTTGGGTTGCTGCCCCTGAATTGGTAATTTTGAGGAAATTTTGCCGTTTTTGGTTATTATCTTGAATATTTTATTATAGATAGAGATAAACTGTAAACAGCGATAATGTTCATCAAAGTAAGATCTACAAATAAGTCAACATGACCTAAATGGTCAATTGACCCCTTAAGGAGTAATTGCCCTTTATAGTCAATTTTTAACAATTTTCATAAATTTGGTAAATTTATGTAAATTTTTACCAAATATTTTTCTCTGTTACTAATGGGCAAAGTTCATTATAGATATAATTGTAAGAAGCAAGAACGTTCAGTAAAGTAAGAACTTCAAACACATCACCATCACCAAAACACAATTTTGTCATGAATCCATTTGTGTCCTTTGTTTAATATGCACATAGACCAAGGTGAACGACACAGGCTCTTTAGAGCCTCTAGTTACACTTATCTAAAAAAAAAAAAACAACTATAAGATCTTGGTTGACTTTGTGAATTGCACACATGAGCAGCCAAACAAGAGAACCATAACTGCATTATGTGCATATAATAATCTTAATAAGAAATGGGTAATTTTTTCACAAGGTTAGTTATAGAACCACAGGTATGCCTCTTGTTTTTAGCTCACCTGGCCCGAAGGGCCAAGTGAGCTTTTCTCATCACTTGGCGTCCGGCGTCCGGCGTCCGTCGTCCGTCGTCCGTCGTCCGTCGTCGTCCGTCGTCGTCGTCCGTCGTCGTTAACTTTTACAAAAATCTTCTCCTCTGAAACTACTGGGCCAAATCAAACCAAACTTGGCCACAATCATCATTGGGGTATCTAGTTTAAAAAATGTGTGGCGTGACCCGGTCAACCAACCAAGATGGCCGCCACGGCTAAAAATAGAACATAGGGGTAAAATGCAGTTTTTGGCTTATAACTCAAAAACCAAAGCATTTAGAGCAAATCTGACATGAGGTAAAAATGTTTATCAGGTCAAGATCTATCTGCCCTGAAATTTTCAGATGAATCGGTCAATCGGTTGTTGGGTTGCTGCCCCTGAATTGGTAATTTTGAGGAAATTTTGCTGTTTTTGGTTATTATCTTGAATATTATTATAGATAGAGATAAACTGTAAACAGCAATAATGTTCAGCAAAGTAAGATCTACAAATAAGTCAACATGACCAAAATGGTCAGTTGACCTGTTTAGGAGTTATTGCCCTTTATAGTCAATTTTTAACCAATTTTCATTAATTAAAGTAATCTTTTACAAAAATCTTCTCCTCTGAAACTACTGGGCCAAATTAATCCAAACTTGGCCACAATCATCTTTGGGGTATCTAGTTTAAAAAATGTGTGGCGTGACCTGGTCAACCAACCAAGATGGCCGCCACGGCTAAAAATAGAACAAAGGGGTAAAATGCAGTTTTTGGCTTATAACTCAAAAACCAAAGCATTTTGAGGAAATCTGACATGGGGATAAAAATGTTTATCAGGTCAAGATCTATCTGCCCTGAAATTTTCAGATGAATCGGTCAATCGGTTGTTGGGTTGCTGCCCCTGAATTGGTAATTTTGAGGAAATTTTGCTGTTTTTGGTTATTATCTTGAATATTATTATAGATAGAGATAAACTGTAAACAGCAATAATGTTCAGCAAAGTAAGATCTACAAATAAGTCAACATGACCAAAATGGTCAGTTGACCCGTTTAGGAGTTATTGCCCTTTATAGTCAATTTTTAACCATTTTTCGTAAATTAAAGTAATCTTTTACAAAAATCTTCTCCTCTGAAACTACTGATCCAAATTAATCCAAACTTGGCCACAATCATCTTTGGGGTATTTAGTTTAAAAAATGTGTGGCGTGACCTGGTCAACCAACCAAGATGGCCGCCACCGCTAAAAATAGAACATAGGGGTAAAATGCAGTTTTTGGCTTATAACTCGAAAACCAAAGCATTTTGAGGAAATCTGACATGGGATAAAAATGTTTATCAGGTCAAGATCTATCTGCCCTGAAATTTTCAGATGAATCGGTCAATCGGTTGTTGGGTTGCTGCCCCTGAATTGGTAATTTTGAGGAAATTTTGCTGTTTTTGGTTATTATCTTGAATATTATTATAGATAGAGATAAATTGTAAACAGCAATAATGTTCAGCAAAGTAAGATCTACAAATAAGTCAACATGACCAAAATGCTCAGTTGACCCCTTTAGGAGTTATTGCCCTTTATAGTCAATCTTTAACCATTTTTCATAAATCTAAGTAATCTTTTACAAAATCTCCACTGAAACTACTAGGCCACAATCATCTTTGGGGTATCTAGTTTGAAAAATGTGTCCGATGACCTGGCCATTCAACCAAGATGGCCGCCACGGCTAAAAATAGAACATAGGGGTAAAATGCAGTTTTTGGCTTATAACTATGAAACCAAAGCATCTAGAGCAAATCTGACAGAAGTTAAATTGTTAATCAAGTCAATATCTATCTGCCCTGAATTTTTCAGATGAATTGGACAACTGGTTGTTGGGTTGCTGCCCTCCAATTGGTAATTTTTAAAGAAATTTTGCCGTTTTTGGTTATCTTGAATACTATTATAGATAGCGATAAACTGTAAACAGCAATAATGTTCAGCAAAGTAAGATCTACAAATAAGTCAACATGACCTAAATGGTCAATTGACCCCTTAAGGAGTTATTGCCCTTTATAGTCAATTTTTAACAATTTTCATTAATTTGGTAAATTTATGTAAATTTTTACCAAATATAGTTCTCTGTTACTAATGGGCAAAGTTCATTATAGATATAATTGTAAGAAGCAAAATCGTTCAGTAAAGTAAGAACTTCAAACACATCACCATCGCCAAAATACAATTTTGTCATGAATCCATTTGTGTCCTTTGTTTAATATGCACATAGACCAAGGTGAGCGACACAGGCTCTTTAGAGCCTCTAGTTTAGCTCACCTGGCCAGAAGGGCCAAGTGAGCTTTTCCCATCACTTTGCGTCCGTCGTCGTCCTGCGTCCGTCGTCGTTAACTTTTACAAAAATCTTCTCCTCTAAAACTGCTGGGCCAAATTTAATCAAACTTGGTCACAATCATCATTGGGGTATCTAGTTTAAAAAATGTGTTCGGTGACCCGGCCAACCAACCAAGATGGCCGCCATGGCTAAAAATAGAACATAGGGGTAAAATGCAGTTTTTGGCTTATAACTCAAAAACCAAAGCATTTAGAGCAAATCTGACAATGGGTAAAATTGATAATCAGGTTAAGATCTATCTGCCCTGAAATTTTCAGATGAATCAGACAACCCGTTGTTGGGTTGTTGCCCCTGAATTGGTAATTTTTATGGAAATTTTGCTGTTTTTGGTTATTATCTTGAATATTATTATAGATAGAGATAAACTGTAAACAGCAATAATGTTCAGCAGAGTAAGATCTACAAATAAGTCAACATGACCAAAATGGTCAGTTGACCCCTTAAGGAGTTATTGCCCTTTATATATAGTCAATTTTTTACCCTTTTTCGTAAATCTTAGTAATCTTTTACAAAAATCTTCTCCTCTGAAACTACTGGGCTAAATTAATCCAAACTTGGCCACAATCATCTTTGGGGTATGTAGTTTAAAAAATGTGTTCTGTGACCCGGCCATCCAACCAAGATGGCCGCCACGGCTAAATATAGAACATAGGGGTAAAATGCAGTTTTTGGCTTATAACTCAAAAATCAAAGCATTTAGAGCAAATCTGACTGAGTTAAATTGTTTATCATGTCAAGATCTATCTGCCCTGAAATTTTCAGATTGACCCGACAACCGGTTGTTGGGTTGCTGCCCCTAAATTGGTAATTTTAAGGAAATTTTGCTGTTTTTTGTTATTATCTTGAATATTATTATAGATAGAGATATACTGTAAACAGCAATAATGTACAGCAAAGTAAGACCTAAAAATAAGTAAACATGACCAAAATGGTCAATTGACTCCCTAAGGAGTTATTGTCCTTTATAGTCAATTTTTAACAATTTTCATAAAATTTGTTAATTTTTTACTAACATTTTCCACTGAAACTACTTTGCCAAGATCATTATAGATAGAGATAATTGTAAGCAGCAAGAATGTTCAGTAAAGTAAGATGTACAAACACATCACCATCACCAAAACACAATTTTGTCATGAATCCATCTGCTTCCTTTGTTTAATATTCACATATACCAAGGTGAGCGACACAGGCTCTTTAGAGCCTCTAGTTTTTTGGTTATTTTTAAAGTTTTTATAAATGTAAAGACACATTTGTCAGATAAAAAGTTAATGACTAATGGTTTGATTTAACAAAAAAAGATAAAAAGAAAAAACTGTCATATGTAATATAATTAATGTAGATAACATATTCTCTTTTTTACAGGGGAATTTGCCAAGAATCTTCCTGACTACCAGAAGATAGAAATTATGATGTTTATAATGGGAAAGTTTCCACAGTTTTCCTCAGAAGAATTAGGGTAAAGTCCATATCTACATAACCAGTGTTATTAATCAATAATTCTTATATGATTTGCATATCTGTAAATACTTGAATTGGATTGGTCAATAAAATTTTTTCTCTTGGTTTACACTTCGATAAACCATGTTTCCGAAACTACATTCTTGCAGGTCAGCAAATTGAGCTGAAAAAACAAATGCATACCAATTGTTTCTATTCTAATGCATATATAACAAAAAAGAAATAAAATTAATGCACTAAAGTTTTGAAAAATGTATAAAAATGAAATTTCAATAAAATTCCGCGAAAATTCATGAATGATTTGGCGAATTTATGGCAAAACGCGACGTCATACGAATAAAAACTTTCAAGGGAAAGATTATATGTTTACGTGTACGCTTCAAATTCGGATAATTACTCATTAAAATGAAATTTTAGGCAATATGGTGGCCAACTCCTTAGTTACGACCTGTCAGTTGTGCATGTGATTGTTATTATAGTAGCCTTTACACAAAAAATATTAACAAAAAAATCGCGATCATTTGGCTAAAGAATTATAAGGATTAAACACATTTTTTCTAGAGGTTATTGATGTGTAAACCGGGGCTCTTACCAGTTTGTGAGTTAATCGCCCCGGTTTACACATCAATAACCTCCAGAAAAAATGTGTTTAATCCTATGATAAGTTTTCTAAAGTTTACTCCATAATGCAGGTAAATGTCCCTACCAATATTCCTCTGATTTAATGGAATAAATTCTCAAGCACTCCATAATTAAGGAGAATGGTCCCTAGCATAATAATATTCCCCAACTGTTATATAATTTTTTGGAACTGACTTTTTAATTAAAAATGCTCTTTTAAATTGTCTGAAACATTTTATCTTGTAGTGTTCCTTTATAGAAGAAGAGGAAAGAACAACTAGACTTTTTTTCATATTACTGACTCCAGATTTTAGAATTTTCGACAGGTTACCTAATCTGTGTTAATTTGGCACAGACAATGTAGCTAGTCACGGAGAGTTTCCTCCAGACCTCTTACTATTTCTACACCAATGGCCAACACTCATTTCTCACTATTTCAAGTTTGTTTTCTAATTATCAGGGCAGCAGAAAATAAATTTACCTCTACCTATTATCCTTGGTGCCAAATCTTGGTGAAAGTGACTTTCTATGGTTTCATTCTGAATTGAAAGAATTGATTACAGTTTCTGATATTTTTAAGATGGCAACTGTGGAAAAAGTATTTCAGAAAACCATGTAGAATGGGACTATTTTGAATGGTACTTGAATAGGCCAATTAGAAGAAAGTATTATTAGTATATCATTTCATAAGTTGAAAATTATTTTTAAGATATTGTTACTAGGACTGTAGGATGTATATTGATTATAAGTTTATTTTTAAGATATTGTTACTAGGACTGTAGGATGTATATTGAATATTAATGTTTTATTCCAGAGAAGCAGTAGATACTAGAATGCAAACCATGCTCCTGAAAACATTACTTAAAGTAAGTTTTTATGCCCCATTTATTATGTCCCATTTATTATGTCCCATTTATGTTTAATCCCACTGCAAATTTTTGCACCTGTTCTAAGTCAGGAATCTGATGTACAGTATAGTTGTCAATTGTTAATGTAATTTATACGTGTTTCTCGTTTCTTGTTTAAATTTTTTTTTTTTATATAGATTAGACTGTTGGTTTTCCCGTTTGAATGGTTTTACACTTGTAATTTTGGAGCCCTTTATAGCTTGTTGTTCGGTGTGAGCCAAGGCTCCGTGTTGAAGGCCGTACATTGACCTAAAATGTATTACTTTTTGTCGAGCCTGCAACTTTTGTTGCAGAAAGCTCGACATAGGGATAGTGATCCGGCGGCTACGGCGGCGGCGGCGGCGTTAGCTCACTTCTTAAAAGCTTTATATTTTAGAAGGTGGAAGACCTGGATGCTTCATACTTTGTATATAGATGCTTCATGTTACGAAGTTTCCGTCAGTCACATGTCCAATGTCCTTGACCTCATTTTCATGGTTCAGTGACCACTTGGAAAAAAAGTTCAAATTTTTTGTAATGTTGAATTCTCTCTTATTATAAGTAATAGGATAACTATATTTGATATGTGCGTACCTTGCAAGGTCCTTATGTCTGTCAGACAGTTTTCACTTGACCTCGACCTCATTTCATGGATCAGTGAACAAGGTTAAGTTTTGGTGGTCAAGTCCATATCTCAGATACTATAAGCAATAGGGCTAGTATATTTGGTGTATGGAAGGACTGTAAGGTGTACATGTCCAACTGGCAGGTGTCATCTGACCTTGACCTCATTTTCATGGTTCAGTGGTTATTGTTAAATTTTTGTGTTTTGGTCTGTTTTTCTCATACTATATGCAATAGGTCTACTATATTTGTTGTATGGAATGATTGTAAGGTGTACATGTCTAGCGGGCAGATGTCATGTGACCTTGACCTCATTTTCATGGTTCAGTGGTCAAAGTTAACTTTTTGAGTTTTGGTCTTTTTATCTAATACTATATGCCATAGGTCAACTATATTTGGTGTATGGAAATATTTTATGATCTTTATGTCAGTCGCCCAGGTTTTATTTGACCTTGACCTCATTTTCACGGTTCATTGCACAGTGTTAAGTTTTTGTGTTTTGGGCTATTTTTCTTAAACTATAAGTAATGGGTCAACTATATATGTTGTATAGAAGCATTGTGAGCTGTACATGTCTGCCTGGCATGGTTCATCTGACCTTGACCTCATTTTCAAGATTCATTGGTCTTTGTTTAGTTATCTTGGTTAATGTTAAGTTTATGTGACAGTTGTAATAAAGCTTAGCTTTATACTTAGGACTATCAACATAATATCAATGATTAGTATAGAAGGCGAGACATTTCAGCGTGTGCACTCTTGTTTAAAATTGTTATTTGGATGAAGAGTTGTCTCATTGGCACTCACACCACATCTTCCTATATCTATTATGTTTTCTGGTCTGTGCGTCAACTCGTTCGTCTGTCCGTTCGTCTGTCCTGCTTCAGATTAAAGTTTTCGGTCACAGTTTTTGATGAAGTTGAAATCCAAACAACTTGAAATTTTGTACACATGTTCTCTACGATATGATCTTTCTAATTTTCATGCCAAATAAGTTTTATCCCAATTTCACAGTCCATTGAACATGCGAGTGGGACATCGGTGTACTATGGATACATTCTTGTAAGGATCTATTATTACAAATCCAGGTTCACATTATTCTCACAGAAAAATACTCCAGATTATTAATGATTATTTCCTATCAAAAACTTTACCACATGCTAAATCAGGTGTTGCCATACATTCTCACATGAAAGACTTCAGATACTTAATGTTAATTTCACAACATATATCTTGACATTGCAGGTTGCCACTAAATATAAAACAGTTGAAATGCAGAAAACTTTTCCTGTAGAATTCCTAATACCTTTGCTCAGAATATCTCTATTGCCAGATGCTACAATGAGGGCTACTGTGCAGGATATACTACACAAACTTATAGATCGTCATGACAATACAGAAAAACTTAAACATATAACGTAAGTCAATTGTCCTAGTTCAGGATATACTATACAGGCTTATAGATCGTCATGACAATACAGAAAAACTTAAACATATAACGTGAGTCAATTGTCCTAGTTCTGGATATACTACACAAACTTGTAGATCGTCATGACAATATGGAAAAACTTTAACATATAAGGTAAGTCAATTGTCCTAGTTCTGGATATACTACACAAACTTATAGATCGTCATGACAATACGGATAAACTTAAACATATAACGTGAGTCAATTGTCCTAGTTCTGGATATACTACACAAACTTGTAGATCGTCATGACAATACAGAAAAACTTAAACATATAAGGTAAGTCAATTGTCCTAGTTCTGGATATACTACACAAACTTATAGATCGTCATGACAATACAGAAAAACTTAAACATATAACGTGAGTCAATTGTCCTAGTTCAGGATATACTACACAAACTTGTAGATCGTCATGACAATACAGATAAACTTAAATATATAACGTGAGTCAATTGTCCTAGTTCAGGATATACTACACAAACTTATAGATCGTCATGACAATATGGATAAACTTAAACATATAACGTGAGTCAATTGTCCTAGTTCAGGATATACTACACAAACTTATAGATCGTCATGACAATATGGATAAACTTAAACATATAACGTGAGTCAATTGTCCTAGTTCAGGATATACTACACAAACTTATAGATCGTCATGACAATATGGATAAACTTAAACATATAACGTGAGTCAATTGTCCTAGTTCAGGATATACTACACAAACTTATAGATCGTCATGACAATATGGATAAACTTAAACATATAACGTGAGTCAATTGTCCTAGTTCAGGATATACTACACAAACTTATAGATCGTCATGACAATATGGATAAACTTAAACATATAACGTGAGTCAATTGTCCTAGTTCTGGATATACTACACAAACTTATAGATCGTCATGACAATACAGAAAAACTTAAACATATAACGTAAGTCAATTGTCCTAGTTCAGGATATACTACACAAGCTTATAGATCGTCATGACAATACGGATAAACTTAAACATATAACGTGAGTCAATTGTCCTAGTTCTGGATATACTACACAAACTTATAGATTGTCATAATAATACAGATAAACTTAAACATATAACGTGAGTCAATTGTCATAGTTCTGGATATACTACACAAACTTATAGATCGTCATGATAATACGGATAAACTTAAACATATAATGTAAGTCAATTGTCCTAGTTCTGGATATACTACACAAACTTATAGATCGTCATGACAATACGGATAAACTTAAACATATAACGTGAGTCAATTGTTATAGTTCTGGATATACTACACAAACTTATAGATCGTCATGATAATACGGATAAACTTAAACATATAACGTGAGTCAATTGTCATAGTTCTGGATATACTACACAAACTTATAGATCATCATGACAATACAGATAAACTTAAACATATAACGTGAGTCAATTGTCATAGTTCTGGATATACTACACAAACTTATAGATCGTCATGACAATATGGATAAACTTAAACATATAACGTGAGTCAATTGTCATAGTTCTGGATATACTACACAAACTTATAGATCGTCATGACAATACGGATAAACTTAAACATATAACGTGAGTCAATTGTCCTAGTTCTGGATATACTACACAAACTTATAGATCGTCATGACAATACGGATAAACTTAAACATATAACGTGAGTCAATTGTCCTAGTTCAGGATATACTACACAAACTTATAGATCGTCATGACAATACGGATAAACTTAAACATATAACGTGAGTCAATTGTCCTAGTTCTGGATATACTACACAAACTTATAGATCGTCATGACAATACGGATAAACTTAAACATATAACGTGAGTCAATTGTCATAGTTCTGGATATACTACACAAACTTATAGATCATCATGACAATACAGATAAACTTAAACATATAACGTGAGTCAATTGTCCTAGTTCTGGATATACTACACAAACTTATAGATCGTCATGACAATATGGATAAACTTAAACATATAATGTAAGTCAATTGTCCTAGTTCAGGATATACTACACAAACTTATAGATCGTCATGACAATATGGATAAACTTGTCATAGTTCAGTCAATATAACATTATTAAGATGATTTATACTGCAACTAGTAGTGGTGATTTTTTTTAAATATAGTAACACAGCTATATTTTGGTTAATGTCAATTTCATCATGGAACACTTTCTCCACAGTCAGTGGTTCATTAAGGGATGGATATGAATTTAACATTGGGTGACGATTAAAAAAAACTATCACTGTATTAATTTAAGTTGCAGTATAAAAACAATATTAGGTCAATGTCAGAAAAAATACAAACTTTTTTTGTACTTTGCACAAAACTGGGGAAGGGGGAGGTTCTACCGAGCCCTTCCCCAGTTTCTCAGCCTCATTCAAAAAAGTTTTTTATTCCTGACAATGCCATTGACCTAATATTGTTTATTTATTAAAAAAATATACCAAAACAATCAAATACATTGATATATATTCAGCATGTTAATTACAAGTTTAATTTCAGAATACCTAAAGATGTTGGTGATTTAGATCTAGTTGTAGAAAAGAATTCTCGACATGACAGCCTGTTTATGAAGAAGGTTTGTTTACATAAGGATAACAAATTTTTGATAAAGGTTGCATTAAAATGTTATTGCTTCAAAGACTAGTTTGGAATTTTACTGAAGTTTTATGCATTAAGTTTTACCCTTGTTTGTCTGTACGTTCCAAAATTGGTTTCCATTCTCTTTATTTTGTTTGCTTCAACCAAATGTTATGAATCTCATACACAATGCTTATAACCACAAAAACATAGATCAAATTGCTTTTTTTTTTTTTGAGGGAGGTGTAAATTCAACAGCATAGTGTATTACACAAAAGCAAATAAATTGAGTATTTCTTTTTTTTTGAAGGGGGGGATCAATTATCAACAGCACAGTGTAATGCACAAAAGCAAAACATTGTAATTTAAATCATATAACCAATTATAAGTTCTTTGACTACAGTTATTCTGTGTCAGAAACCTATTATTTGTCAAATATTTAATTACAATCCAAATTCAGACCTGTATCAAGCAAGAATATTGTGGTCATTTTAGCATGTACTTTTCAGGGTTGGACATCTGCGTTCGTATCCAGATGAACTCAGCGAAGCAATTTATTTTAGTTATAGTAAGCAGAAGATTAATTTTACATGGCTTAATTTTGGTTCTGTATTTATTTTTCAGAATGGTCTGCAGTTTTATTGGCATATATTGGAAAATGTTCAGATGACTTCCAACAAAGTGAACAACTTTGAATCCCTCTATTGTACAATGTGTTTATTATGTGTGGAAATAGGATGTGATGAAATGGTTATAGAATTACTTAGACTAGGTTTAGATTTACAGGTGGGTACATCCAATAAAACTAAAATAGACAACTTTTGAGTTCAATGCATAGTTGACAGTGAATGATTAACTGGAAAGTGGTCTATTAAATTTTATGAACTTCATAAATGATTATGGTAAAACATCATAGCATACCATTATGTCATACAAGCAAGAACAATTAAACTGAAGGTTATTTTGTTACTTGTACAACACAATTTTGGATTTTGAGCTCCTTTCTCAAATTGGTCCACATTGAGGTCCAAATTTAATGACAATGTCCATGATTAAAGTTTTGTTTGATTTTATAAAAAATGAATTTTTGGTGTTCTTTAATATGCTAATTCTAACAATGTTTTTATATTTTTTATATTTAACCATAATAAGTAATTGTCCAATTTCATTTGTTATTTGACCACATTTATTTTGTGTCACAAACCTATGCTGTATCAAATACTTGGTATTCAATCACAATTCAAATTCAGAGCTGTTTTGAGCTAACATGTCAACACTTGCTCAACTGTTCAGGGTTCAGAAATGTACCATTGTTGGTTGTTGTAATTTGATGGCAAATTCAAATGGCTGCATGAGAAATATGTTTCATATGGTGCCAACATTAAAACATCACACATGACTCATGAATAGAGTATTACATCATATTCAGACCTGCCAACTATCCCGATTTTCGCGGTATCATCCCGATTTTTATCCCTCAACCCGAATCCCGATATCGGGATAGTAAAATTAGTCAAAATCCCGATTTTCACCAACTTTACCCGAAAAAATTGTGTGTTACTGATTTTGAAGTTTTTCTGATCAATTTAAAAAATCTAATTTTACCTGGGGACATATTATGACAAGTTAACGACCCTACGCTAATTAACAGTCACAACAGGTGTCATAATTACTGGTTGTATGTAATCAGATTACCTAATGGGTCGTAACAGTCCTCAAAATTAATTTGTAAACACAAATTTGGTCAAACAGCCTTTCAATTTTAATCAATTTTATATCATAACAGCACAATTTGCAACATTTGCCGTAGTTCCACAACAAAATCATAATTAATTGAAAGTTGAGAACTGTAATGAACTCTCAAGAAAACATCGTTTATCTTGAAATCCGTTTAATTTTTGAAACCAGACGTCGAATGTCTGTTGATTTAAAATCGACGCCATTTTGAATTCTCTTCTACTGTGTTACTGAATAAGCCTCCACCGGTAACAGCACCTCTGAATACAAAGAAAGATAACTCAAATTTTATCCATTTTCTCATTGATACTGATAAGACCATAAGTGAGAGTAAATCAAAATCTGTCTTCATCCTTCTAACTTCAGGGCATGTAGTTTTAGGTCTTTTGAGTCAAGGTTCATAGATGAGAAGGTCTTTGGAGGGGGAAAAAGGGGGGGTGGGTCTCTACTTTGAAATCCCTTATTTTTAATGCCATTTTTCTCTATTCTTCAGTTATTTTGTGAATTTTATAATTTAATAGTACAAGAATCATGCAAATAAAAGAAATAAAGGCCTACAAGCTCATCATTATTATACCAAAAGAAAAAAGAAGAGAACTTGACTTTTTTAGGAGAAAAAAAAATGCACACAGAAAAGTCACTAAAATTGTAACCCTTAAAAATCTGGTCGCGCACTAAATCCCCCATGGAGATTTTCAAAAGTTGGCAGGTCTGCATATTTGATACAATTTGTTTTATGTTTAACAAGTTATATATATTGATCTTTATTTTCCAGCAATTAGCCATGTCTAATTCATCTTTACCCCTAACACATAAATGTGCTGTCCATGGAATGGTAGCTGCTTACCTCAACTTAGCCAGTCAACTGTTATGTGAACAACCAGTCTGTCAGTATGTCTCAGAAGTAAGTATTGTTAACAGCTAACCGTAACCTATCTAGTCAGTTGTTATGTGAACAATCAGTCTGTCAGTATGTCTCAGAAGTAAGTATTGTTAACAGCTAACCCTAGCCTAGCCAGTCAGTTGTTATGTGAATAACCAGTCTATCAGTATGTCTCAGAAGTAAGTATTGCTAACAGCTAACCCTAGCCTAGCCAGTCAGTTGTTATGTGAATAACCAGTCTATCAGTATGTCTCAGAAGTAAGTATTGCTAACAGCTAACCCTAGCCTAGCCAGTCAGTTGTTATGTGAATAACCAGTCTGTCAGTATGTCTCAGAAGTAAGTATTGTTAACAGCTAACCTTAACCTAGCCAGTCAGTAGTTATGTGAACAACCAGTCTGTCAGTATGTCTCAGAAGTAAGTATTGCTAACAGCTAACCCTAGCCTAGCCAGTCAGTTGTTATGTGAATAACCAGTCTGTCAGTATGTCTCAGAAGTAAGTATTGTTAACAGCTAACCATAGCCTAGCTAGTCAGTTGTTATGTGAACAACCAGTTTTATCAGTATGTCTCAGGAGTAAATATTGTTAACAGCTAACCATAGCCTAGCTAGTCAGTAGTTATGTGAATAACCAGTCTATCAGTATATCTCAGAAGTAAGTATTGTTAACAGCTAACCATAGCCTAGCCAGTCAGTAGTTATGTGAACAACCAGTCTATCAGTATATCTCAGAAGTAAGTATTGTTAACAGCTAACCTTAACCTAGCCAGTCAGTAGTTATGTGAATAACCAGTCTGTCAGTATGTCTCAGAAGTAAGTATTGTTAACAGCTAACCAAGCTAGCCAGTCAGTTAGTTATGTGAATAACCAGTCTATCAGTATATCTCAGAAGTAAGTATTGTTAACAGCTAACCTAGCCTAGCCAGTCAGTAGTTATGTGAACAACCAGTCTGTCAGTATATCTCAGAAGTAAGTATTGTTAACAGCTAACCTAGCCTAGCCAGTCAGTAGTTATGTGAATAACCAGTCTGTCAGTATGTCTCAGAAGTAAGTATTGTTAACAGCTAACCTAGCCTAGCCAGTCAGTAGTTATGTGAACAACCAGTCTGTCAGTATATCTCAGAAGTAAGTATTGTAACAGCTAACCTAGACCTAGCCAGTCAGTTGTTATGTGAATAACCAGTCTGTCAGTATGTCTCAGAAGTAAGTATTGTTAACAGCTAACCATAGCCTAGCCAGTCAGTAGTTATGTGAACAACCAGTCTGTCAGTATTCTCAGAAGTAAGTATTGTTAACAGCTAACCCTAGCCTAGCAGTCAGTTGTTATGTGAATAACCAGTCTGTCAGTATGTCTCAGAAGTAAGTATTGTTAACAGCTAACCTAACTAGCCAGTCAGTAGTTATGTGAACAACAGTCTGTCAGTATGTCTCAGAAGTAAGTATTGTAACAGCTAACCCTAGCCTAGCCAGTCAGTTGTTATGTGAATAACCAGTCTGTCAGTATGTCTCAGAAGTAAGTATTGTTAACAGCTAACCATAGCCTAGCTAGCCTAGCAGTCAGTGTTATGTGAATAACCAGTCTATCAGTATTCTCAGAAGTAAGTATTGTTAACAGCTAACCATAGCCTAGCCAGTCAGTAGTTATGTGAACAACCAGTCTATCAGTATATCTCAGAAGTAAGTATTGTTAACAGCTAACCTTACCTAGCCAGTCAGTAGTTATGTGAATAACCAGTCTTCAGTATTCTCAGAAGTAAGTATTGTTAACAGCTAACCATAGCCTAGCCAGTCAGTAGTTATGTGAACAACCAGTCTATCAGTATGTCTCAGAAGTAAGTATTGTTAACAGCTAACCATAGCCTAGCCAGTCAGTAGTTATGTGAATAACCAGTCTTCAGTATATCTCAGAAGTAAGTATTGTTAACAGCTAACCTAGCCTAGCCAGTCAGTAGTTATGTGAACAACCAGTCTGTCAGTATGTCTCAGAAGTAAGTATTGTTAACAGCTAACCTAGCCTAGCAGTCAGTGTTATGTGAACAACAGTCTGTCAGTATTCTAGAAGTAAGTATTGTTAACAGCTAACCTAGCCTAGCCAGTCAGTGTTATGTGAAAACAGTCTATCAGTATATCTCAGAAGTAAGTATTGTTAACAGCTAACCTACCTAGCCAGTCAGTAGTTATGTGAACAACCAGTCTGTCAGTATTCTCAGAAGTAAGTATTGTTAACAGCTAACCCTAGCCTAGCCAGTCAGTAGTTATGTGAACAACCAGTCTGTCAGTATGTCTCAGAAGTAAGTATTGTTAACAGCTAACCTACTAGCAGTCAGTTGTTATGTGAACAACCAGTCTGTCAGTATGTCTCAGAAGTAAGTATTGTTAACAGCTAACCTAGCCTAGCCAGTCAGTTGTTATGTGAACAACCAGTTCTATCAGTATGTCTCAGAAGTAAGTATTGTTAACAGCTAACCATAGCCTAGCTAGTCAGTAGTTATGTGAACAACCAGTCTATCAGTATATCTCAGAAGTAAGTATTGTTAACAGCTAACCATAGCCTAGCCAGTCAGTAGTTATGTGAACAACCAGTCTTCAGTATATCTCAGAAGTAAGTATTGTTAACAGCTAACCATAGCCTAGCCAGTCAGTAGTTATGTGAACAACCAGTCTGTCAGTATATCTCAGAAGTAAGTATTGTTAACAGCTAACCTTAACCTAGCCAGTCAGTAGTTATGTGAACAACCAGTCTTCAGTATTCTCAGAAGTAAGTATTGTTAACAGCTAACCATAGCCTAGCCAGTCAGTAGTTATGTGAACAACCAGTCTGTCAGTATTCTCAGAAGTAAGTATTGTTAACAGCTAACCATAGCCTAGCAGTCAGTAGTTATGTGAACAACCAGTCTGTCAGTATATCTCAGAAGTAAGTATTGTTAACAGCTAACCTAGCCTAGCAGTCAGTTGTTATGTGAACAACAGTCTGTCAGTATATCTCAGAAGTAAGTATTGTTAACAGCTAACCTAGCCTAGCCAGTCAGTTGTTATGTGAACAACAGTCTATCAGTATATCTCAGAAGTAAGTATTGTTAACAGCTAACCTAGCCTAGCCAGTCAGTAGTTATGTGAAAACCAGTCTATCAGTATATCTCAGAAGTAAGTATTGTTAACAGCTAACCATAGCCTAGCCAGTCAGTAGTTATGTGAACAACCAGTCTGTCAGTATATCTCAGAAGTAAGTATTGTACAGCTAACCTACTAGCCAGTCAGTAGTTATGTGAACAACAGTCTGTCAGTATATCTCAGAAGTAAGTATTGTAACAGCTACTACTAGCGTCAGTGTTATGTGAACACAGTCTAGTACTATGTACTACTAGCAGTAGTTGTATGTGAACAACCAGTCTTCAGTATATCTCAGAAGTAAGTATTGCTAATAGCTAACCATAGCCTAGTAGTCTTGTATGTGAACAACCAGTCTGTCAGTATATCCAGAGTAAGTATTGCTAACAGCTAACCTTACTAGCAGTCAGTTGTTATTGAACAACCAGTCTATCAGTATATCTCAGAAGTAAGTATTGTAACAGCTAACCTACCTAGCAGTCGTGTTAGTAACAACCGTCTTCAGTATATCTCAGAAGTAAGTATTGTTAACAGCTAACCTTAACTAGCCAGTCAGTAGTTATGTAAAACCAGTCTTCAGTATATCTCAGAAGTAAGTATTGTTAACAGCTACCATACACTAGTCAGTAGTTATGTGAACAACCAGTCTGTCAGTATATCTAGAAAGGTATGTAATCAGTTATTATCTGCTGTCGTAGATTATGTAACTGTTTTCGAACTTGAAGAGTTGACCATCAAAATCAGTATAGCTTATAAGTTTTAAAACTGTGTAGGTTATTACAAAGTACATAGTTGTTTTTCTATCAATATCCTTAATATTCACTTCTTGAGATTTCTTACATGTGACTATCATGAGTTCAAGTAACAATGACTTTCATCTACAATTACATTTTCATTACACTTGATATGCTATTGATGGAAGTTCTAAATGTCTTCACTTTTATTCATGATAATTTTAATTTTTCATTTTTACTCTTATTTCAAAAAGAGTGAAAATAAAACTGCTGGAAATTTCATGTTTACATATCAAATTATTTGCACCCCAACACTTTGTCAAGGTACTCCTGTTATCCCTTTTTATGTATTTTAGATTATAAGATGAAAGAAAGAAGCCCCACACTACTTCCAGAGTTTGCTTCAATAGAGCCAACAGACCAAACAGGTAAGCAGTCCAGAAAATTATACCAATCTCCTATGACAAATCTTAGAAACAATTAAGATGAAGTGCCAGCTATATTTAGTTAGCAGTTATTGACAGCCTTTAAGAATGAAAAAAAAAAACACTTATTGTATAGTCAGCTATTAAAAAATCCAACATGAAAAAATTTTAAATAATTTAAACAAAAAACCTACTGTGATGATTTATAGCACAACAATTTACAAAATACAAATTTGACAGACTTGAACCAACATAAACCACTGTACTACTGGCCCCTGACTTTGGACAGGTACATAAAAAATGTGTCTCCTGACTTGGGACAGGTACATAAAGAATGTGTCTCCTGACTTGGGACAGGTACTTAAAGAATGTGTCTCCTGACTTTGGACAGGTACATAAAGAATGTGTCTCCTGACTTGGGACAGGTACATAAAGAATGTGTCTCCTGACTTGGGACAGGTACATAAAGAATGTGTCTCCTGACTTTGGGACAGGTACATAAAGAATGTGTCTCCTGACTTGGGACAGGTACATAAAGAATATGTCAGGGTTTTTATTGTTGTTTTGGTTCCTTCTCTACTGATAATTATTAAGTATGTTGTTTTATCTAATTTTGTTGCTAAAATTCAGTTCTGAGATGTAAGTATAGATTTGATACATTGCCTCTAATTGATATTTATCACAGATATTATCTTGACATCTCGGTGTACACTTATATATATTACACTTATATATATGTATATTCTGTTGACGATTCTCAGTATGTGTATATACTTAAATGTAAACATACATAATATTTATATAATGAGATATTATTTGTTATACTAATTAATATATAGATGCCTTATTGTCTAAAGTATCCCATGTTGCAAATGTCAGTTTTCCTTAACTGATTTTCTCAGCTTAGTTAACACATATACAATTGTACTTTTATAACACTCTTATTGTTCTCCTGAGTAACACATTGCAGGGGACATAAAAATACTTGGAATATGTCCATCCTCTGTGCATCAGTCAGTCCAGTCTTGTTTGCACTCTCATGTGTACAATTAGTGTCAGATTATTATGAAACTTTTATCATAGGTTTATAATAGAGAACACACAAGTTTGATTTTTGAATATGCACATGAAATTTTGTAAGATTATTCACATGTGCTTTATATTTAGTTAAATGATCAATCTTCAGAGAAATGTATTGGAATAAAATTAATGGACGGATTAGCTTTTATTGCTAAATGTAACTTTCTAAGATTCTCATGTTTTGATGTCTACATCCAACCAGTAACATAATGCTTTGTATTTGTTAAAGCCATCCATCCAATGACACAATGACATGTGTTTGTTTAAGCTACCCATCCAGTGACACAATGACATGTTTTTGTTTAAGCTACCCATCCAGTGACACAATGACATGCTTTTGTTAAAGTTACCAACCCAGTGACACAATGACATGTATTTGTTACAGCTACCCATCCAGTGACACAATGACATGCTTTTGTTAAAGTTACCCACCCAGTGACACAATGACATGTATTTGCCAAAGCTACCCATCCAGTGACACAATGCTTTGTATTTGTTTAAGCTACCCATCCAGTTACACAATGACATGTTTTTGTTTAAGCTACCCATCCAGTGACACAATTCTTTGTATTTGTTACAGCTACCCATCCAGTGACACAATGAGGGATGAATGGTTGTTTGATCAGGTCATGTTACAGGAGTTATTGGTTGAATGTGGACAAGATGCTTCACGTCTTAATGTCTCCTTGGCACAGAAACCATACAGTGCAATGGGTAGGTATTTTGATGTTTTTATACGCCCGTCGTCTTTAGACGGGGCGTATTATGGTATACCGTTGTCCGTCCGTCCGTCCGTCCGTCCGTCCGTCCGTCGTCCACACTTCGGACAATAACTCAAAAACACTTTCACCAATTTCCATGAAACTTAAGTGAATTGTTTATATCTATTGACGTAAGCTCACTTTCGTTTTTTTTTAATTTCAGATTTTAAGTTTTGGATTTATGGGGCTTTATTCATAAAAAAGGGGGGATTTTCAACACTTCGGACAATAACTCAAAAAGGCTTTCACCAATGTCCATGAAACTTTGGTGAATTGTTTATATCTATTGATGTAAGCTCCCTTTCAATTTTTATAAATTTCAGATTTTAAGTTTTGGATTTATGGGGCTTTATTCATAAAAAAAGGGGGGTTTTCAACACTTCGGACAATAACTCAAAAAGGCTTTCACCAATGTCCATGAAACTTTGGTGAATTGTTTATATCTATTGATGTAAGCTCCCTTTCAATTTTTATAAATTTCAGATTTTAAGTTTTGGATTTATGGGGCTTTTTTATTCATAAAAAAAAGGGTGATTTTCAACACTTCGGACAATAACTCAAAAAGGCTTTCACCAATGTCCATGAAACTTTGGTGAATTGTTTATATCTATTGATGTAAGCTCCCTTTTAATTTTTATAAATTTCAGATTTTAAGTTTTGGATTTATGGGGCTTTATTCATAAAAAAAGGGGGATTTTCAACACTTCGGACAATAACTCAAAAAGGCTTTCACCAATGCCCATGAAACTTTGGTGAATTGTTTATATCTATTGATGTAAGCTCCCTTTCAATTTTTATAAATTTCAGATTTTAAGTTTTGGATTTATGGGGCTTTATTCATAAAAAAAGGGGGGTTTTCAACACTTCAGACAATAACTCAAAAAGGCTTTCACCAATGTCCATGAAACTTTGGTGAATTGTTTATATCTATTGATGTAAGCTCCCTTTCAATTTTTATAAATTTCAGATTTTAAGTTTTGGATTTATGGGGCTTTATTCATAAAAAAAAGGGTGATTTTCAACACTTCGGGCAATAACTCAAAAAGGCTTTCACCAATGTCCATGAAACTTTGGTGAATTGTTTATATCTATTGATGTAAGCTCCCTTTTAATTTTTATAAATTTCAGATTTTAAGTTTTGGATTTATGGGGCTTTATTCATAAAAAAAGGGGGATTTTCAACACTTCGGACAATAACTCAAAAAGGCTTTCACCAATGCCCATGAAACTTTGGTGAATTGTTTATATCTATTGATGTAAGCTCCCTTTCAATTTTTATAAATTTCAGATTTTACATTTCCGTGTTATGAATTTTTATGCTTAAAAAAGGGGGGATTTTCGAATTTTGGGACAATAACTAACACTTTCACAAAATTTTATGCAACTTTGATAAATTGTTTATATCTATTGACATAAGCTCCCTTTTCATTTTTATAAATTTTAGATTTTACGTTTTCTTAAGTAATGAATTTTTATACCTAAAAAAGGGGGATTTTATGAAACTTTGGTGAATATATTAATGTAACATCTCTTTTGATTTGTATATATATTTCTAGTTGATCATATAAATTCATTTAAAGCATAAAAGACAAGTTAAAAGAGCAACGGGCGTATCATGCGCTAAAGCGCAGCCCTTTATTTCTTTCTGATCATGGATAGTAATACTTTAAATTTGGTACTTTTGTTAGATGCTTAGAAATTTCAGTGACTTTGAAGATGAGATGCCTTAATATACTAATAAAAATAATTGTTTAACTAGTGAATTTGGTTTTAAATTCAGGTAGAGCTACAAATTTAGCAATTTCAAGAGATGGTTAAGGGACGCTCATTTATCTTCTTCAACACTGTCATATTGCTGGAACTAGAAATGAGCAGAACATACTAGGAATGATAAATTCTAGGAAAAATCTTGTATTTATACAGTTCTTCATTTAAATATACAATTGTATATAGAAACAAATATATAATATACAATATCCATAGTAAATAGCAAGTAAATTATAAATAACATTGTCCGTGACGGTGCATGTCCATTTGAGGTGGAGGTCTCACTGATTTTACTGTAATCTGTTTTATAACAGCATGATTGTTGTGTTTTATTAGAAGTTGTTATTGAACTACATTTAACTGCTATGACAACCGTGTAGTGTTAATAAGTTAGATTGATACTTTGTTTTAGGCGAGGAAGGTAAATCATTATATTTGTTTTGCTTTTCTCTCTTAACAAACTTAACAAACTTCACTTACATGACTGATTTGTTGTAGTTAGAAATGGTTTGAATTCCCTTATCCACAAACAAATCCACTAGCAAAAAAAAACAATGGTTTGAATTCCCTTATCCACAAACAAATCCACTAGCAAAAAAACAATGAATAGAGCACTATAATTATTATATAATAGATAAAGGTCTATATGTGAACTTTACAATGATGAATAAATATCCTTGTGTGAACTTTTAGGTGATGAATAAAAATCCATGTGTGAACTTTTAGGTGATGAATAAAAATCCATGTGTGAACTTTTAGAGGATGGATGAATAAAAATCCATGTGTGAACTTTTAGAGGATGGATGAATTTCCATGTGTGAGCTTTTAGATGATAGATAAAGATTTATGTGTGAACTTTTAGATGATTGATAAAGATCCTGATGTCAACTTTAAAATGATAGATAAATATCCAAGTGTGAGCTTTTAGATGATAGATAAAGATCCATGTGTGAATTCTTAGATAGTGGATAAAGATCCCTGTGTGAACTTTAAGATGATTGATAAAGATCCATGTGTGAAGTTTTAGGTAATAGATAAAGATCCATGTGTGAACTTTTAGATGATAGATAAATATCCATGTGTGAATTCTTAGACAGTGAATAAAGATTCATGTGTGAACTTTTAGATAATGGATAAAGATTCATGTGTGAACTTTTAGATGATTGATAAAGATCCATGTGTGAAGTTTTAGATGATTGATAAAGATCTATGTGTGAACTTTTAGATGGTAGATAAAGATCCATGTGTGAACTTTTAGATGAATGATAAACATCCATATGTAAACTTTTATATGGTAGATAAAGATCCATGTGTGAACTTTTAGATGGTTGATAAAGATCCATATGTGAACTTTTAGATGGTAGATAAAGATCCATATGTGAACTTTTAGATGTTTGATAAAGATCCATATGTGAACTTTTAGATGGTTGATAAAGATCCATATGTGAACTTTTAGATGGTAGATAAAGATCCATGTGTGAACTTTTAGATGGTTGATAAAGATCCATATGTGAACTTTTAGATGGTAGATAAAGATCCATATGTGAACTTTTAGATGGTTGATAAAGATCCATATGTGGACTTTTAGATGGTTGATAAAGATTCATGTGTGAACTTTTAGATAGTGGATAAAGATTCATGTGTGAACTTTTAGAAGATTGATAAAGATCCATGTGTGAAGTTTTAGATGATTGATAAAGATCCATATGTAAAGTTTTAGATGGTAGATAAAGATCCATGTGTGAACTTTAAGATGATAGATAAAGATCCATGTGTGAACTTTTAGATGGTTGATAAAGATCCATATGTGAACTTTTAGATGGTAGATAAAGATCCATATGTGAACTTTTAGATGGTTGATAAAGATCCATATGTGAACTTTCAGATGGTAGATAAAGATCCATGTGTGAACTTTAAGATGATAGATACAGATCCATGTGTGAACTTTTAGATGGTAGATCAAGATCCATGTGTGAACTTTTAGATGGTTGATAAAGATCCATATGTGAACTTTTAGATGATAGATAAATATCCATGTGTGAACTTTTAGATGATTGATAAAGATCCATATGTGAACTTTTAGATGATAGATAAATATCCAAGTGTGAACTTTTAGATGATTGATAAAGATCCATGTGTGAACTTTAAGATGATAGATAAAGATCCATATGTAAACTTTTAGATGATAGATAAATATCCATGTGTGAACTTTTAGATGAATGATAAAGATCCATGTGTGAACTTTTAGATGATAGATAAAGATCCATGTGTGAACTTCTAGATGAATTATAAAGATCCATATGTGAACTTTTAGATGATAGATAAATATCCAAGTGTGAACTTTTAGATGATAGATAAAAATCCATGTGTGAACTTTTAGATGAATGATAAAGATTCATGTTTGAACTTTTAGATGAATGATAAAGATCTTTATGTGAAGTTTCAGAAGAGACATTTCAGTGTGTCTGATCGTGTTGTCTTAGAGCTTTATCATCTAGGATAAACTGAGTAATTTGAGGATCTAAGAATTGTCTTTGTTTCTTTTTGTCTTGTCTTAAATCTTAATTTAAAGAAATTATACAAGTGAATTGTAAAGGAATTTTTGGTGGAAGAAGACTTCAAGTCTTCTGAAGGCCTATGGTGTCGACTTTAAAATCATTGAACCTCTGTATGCTGCATTCATTTCGTGTATTACAATTTCATAACAACTTCCGATTCCTGACACTGATTTTTACACATGATTAAGCATTTGAATCATTTAATTTGTAAACTAGGATTGAAAAACAATCACTACCGTAAATATGTACCCTTTTATTTATGTAAATTATTAGATTTCATCTCATCTACATGAACGTTATTTATTTACTTGTAACCGGATGTTTTTACTGTAGATATCTGTAGTTCTCATGCATGAATTTGGTATCGGTACAACTCGCCCTGTTTACATGTTTGCCCTTGGTCTGTTCGTCCTGAGTTCTTTCGCCCGTATAGTTAGTTCGCCCTGTGTTCATTCTCTTTACTCTTATCAAGGACGTTTTATAATACTTCCTTGCATTTATTAAAAAATATCAATATTAAGGGTATCGTTAAAAATCTCTAAAACACAATTTAGTGAAAATCATTTGTTCCTTATTTTGTTCCCAAGGTAAGACAATTGTGTTCAGCCAATCAAATTCTGTGTTTCTCATGATCAATTAATAAGCCAATCAAAAACGTTTTCTCTGAAGATTATTCTAACATGCTAGATTTTGAACTTGTGTTGTTTCATCTAGTTGTAGGCCCAAGACCACAATTAATGACCCCGCTTTTCGTTGTCCACGAATATAGTTCCTAATAAGAGTGTATTTTTCCTTAATTTTTTTTCTTTCCTTTCCTCACTCATTCCTTAAATCTTTTTGGGTGGAAATGAAAGAAGAGAGGTCAAATAAATTTTTGGAGGTTGTATTTTAACTGTCAATAGGGGTATGGATGTGTATTGGCTAAATTTGTAAAAGTGATTGCTTCAATCTTTCTGAATTTTGGATATATATTTGGACAAGGACAATACATTACACACACAAAAAATTGGACAAAAGTGCATGGTGCAATTTTTTTAATGATGCAAAAGGTTATAAAGAACTGATAGAGGAATTAATTGTGGTCTGTGGCCTAAGAGGTGCATTTCGGCAAATTTAGATTTTTTACTTTGGCATCTTTTCTGAATGATCTATTGGTATTGATTTGTCAAACTATATGAGAAGAAATGATTTTCACTTTCATTTGATAGAAATTTTGTGAAAAAGTCACTTTTCAGGTTAAATGCCTAAAATGTAGCTTTTTCACTTTTTTCACTATTTTTTCAAAAACAGCATGCTGAATTTCTCTCTGACAGTTTTTTTCTGATATCTATTTGTGTTTGTGGTATTTATTTCAGTTGTTTAACTTATTTGTGAACTCTGAACACAAAAAAAAGTAGATAAAAACATAAAAAGAGTGCAAAATGTGCTGTTTTAATAGTCTAAGTCTAACGGTCAGTATACGCAGCAGGTGAAATGTGAAGTTCTATGCACTTAAAAGTTGTATTCCAAAACAGATTGCACTGAACCTACATCAAAAACACTTATTACTGGTTGCTTAACCATTTCTGTTTCACAGACTACCTTTACTTTCTTCTGTTGGATAGCTAGTGGTTTAAATATTGGCCTTTGGAGGCTGACATTTCATTCAGTTTTTAAACAGTAAAGTTAATAAACTTTGCATCAGACCATACTGTCTGCATATATAGTTGAAAGTGACAGTCTTGTTACATCCAGGCTCCATGTTTTATCATATCTGAGCACAGATTTTAGCAAAAAGAAGTATATCTCCATCTCCCATATCATTTATATGCTTTTAAATATGCAAATGTGGGGAACGGCCTAAACTGGCAATCTGTTTTTTTAAGCATAACATTGCTAAAGACCATTTTATCCACATGCGTTATGCTATTTGAAACTTATATTTCCATCAAAAGTACATTTATAACCTGTTAAAGTTTATTTGATAACTTAACAACTTCAGAAAATTGTGGTAAGTGAAAAATATTACATTTGATATAAGGCCTCACCCTAATTGAAAACCTCTATTTTTTGACACAGGCTCATATAAAATTAACTTCTGGCCATTTTGCATAAGTCTGATACATGAAATATGCTTTCTGTTGCTTTAAATAGATGTTAACTTATACATAGAGACATTAAAAAGTGTAAGTTTTGGTATCTTTTGGTTTTTAGAAGCTCAAATTTGATAGTTTTAATTGTTCTAATTCAACGCCACAATTCAGCACCCAAAATTCAGATATAAAAAATGCCACATTTTTTTTATTTGGTATCATATGGCTTTGAAACTTTGTAACCTGTTTTATAATATACTAAGCTTGAATCATGCCAAGTTTTATTAGAATTGGTCAAGTTTTAGGCCCCTAATAGGCCCAAGACCACAATTAATGACCCCGCTTTTCGTTGTCCACGAATATAGTTCCTTTTAATAAGAGTGTATTTTTCCTTAATTTTTTTTCTTTCCTTTCCTCACTCATTCCTTAAATCTTTTTGGGTGGAAATGAAAGAAGAGAGGTCAAATAAATTTTTGGAGGTTGTATTTGAACTGATTTTGATATGGAATGAGTGATTAGGTCAAGTGCAAAAAGGTGATATTTACAGTTTTCGGAACATCTCTTGACTTGTCAATAGGGGTATGGATGTGTATTGGCTAAATTTGTAAAAGTGATTGCTTCAATCTTTCTGAATTTTGGATATATATTTGGACAAGGACAATACATTACACACACAAAAAATTGGACAAAAGTGCATGGTGCAATTTTTTTAATGATGCAAAAGGTTATAAAGAACTGATAGAGGAATTAATTGTGGTCTGTGGCCTGTAAAATCGTGAACATGGCATTTGAATTTTCATCTGCAAGCAGGTTCTTATACAGCTTAAGGATAAAAGCATGGCTGATTGACAAAATTCAATGATGCAGTGCTACCATAAAGATAATAAATAGTAATTTTTACAATAATTTTTTGACATAATACTTGTTGTAACATATTTTATTTTTGTATTCAATTAAATCATTTAAAGGACAATGTACTATTCTTTTTTCACAAAGACCAATAAACAGGTTGGGACTCCCCCCATGTACTATTCTTTTTTCACAAAGACCAATAAACAGGTTGGGACTCCCCCCCCCCCCCCCCCCCCATTATGAGTGGTGTCCCTTAAATGAGGGACTGTCCCTAAAACAAGGGGGCATTTTACTGTTAAAAAAAAAAGAAAGAAATATTTTAAGATTTTTAACTCAAAAGTGGGAAAAATCATAATTCATTACATTTGGAACAACTTTTTTAAATGAGGGGTCAAATTAATAAAGAAGATATAAGTTTAGAAACATCACAAAATTCGTTTGACATTTTTTGACCATTTAATACTTGATAGATGCATAGTTCTTGGGGAAAAGTTTCATCAAATAATATGGATATAAAGGTGCTCATTTTTTACAGTGGGTTGTAATGTACTTCCAATGAGGGTTACCCCTCATTTGGAGTGTTGTTCCCAACCTGTTAAAGGTCCATCTTTGTGTGCATAATTCAAAATTGGAAATTTCAACAAGCATCTAATATTCTTACACAAGAAAATACACCCTGGTCTGCTAGCTACATGTTCATCTTTTCTACCGATTTAATAACTAGAATCATGCAAACAAACTTAAGAAAAAGGCATGTAAGTTCATCATACAAATATGACACTTTTTCTAGACAATCCAGATCCTGCAAAATACTTCGCTAAAAATTGTAACCTTTAAAATTTTTGTTGCGCACTAAAAACCGCCATGGGAACTTTCAAAAGTTGGCGGGTATGTAACAAGTCTTACTATTTTTATGCCCCATTTATGGGCATTATGTTTTCTGGTCTGTCGGTCTGTCTGTCCTGCTTCAGGTTAAAGTTTATTGCCGAGGTAGTTTTTGATGAAGTTGAAATCCAATCAACTTGAAATTTAGTACACATGTGTTCCTTATGATATGATCTTTCTAATTTTACTGCCAAATTAAAAATTTTACCTAATTTTCACAGTCCACTGAACATAGAAAATGATTGTATGGATGGGAAATCCATGTACTTATGACACATTCTTGTTTGAAGAACATAAAGATAATGGAACAATGCAGGCTGGGTTAGTGGGGCTGCTTTTATGGAATTCAAGTTACTTTTTATTCACCTTCTTCCACCTCAGAGCTATCAGCTCTTTGATTATCTGATTTAAAGTTTATTAGATATTTTTGTCACTTTTTGTTTTAACAAATATTTTTGAAGGCCATTACAGAATTAGTGTGCATATTGACACAGAATATGGTTAGGTCTACATTGTCTTTTTGATATAGCTATCACTTAAGGACATTATGTTTTTAGGTGTGTATCTCCATTCAGTTGTCTGTTTGTCCTTTCTTTCAGTTGTTCTTTCATCTGTTTGTCCAGCCTCAGATTAAAGTTTTTTGGTCAAGGTTATTTTTGAGGAAGTTGAATTCTAATCAACTTGAAACTTATTTCACTTATTGCCTATGATATTTTCTTTCTAATTTTAATGCCAAATTAGAGTTTTTATTGGGTCCACCATGCACTGAACATGGAAAAGGATAGTGTGAGTGGTGCATTCATGTACTATTACCACATTCTTGTTTTGATTGAAAACTCCATATTATTATCCAAATGAATGCAGAACATTTAAGATAAAAGATAACTCTGTCCTTTCAAAACATTTACCTAATAATCCTCTAACTAACAAACACTGCTAAATCAGCATGCATATTTACCTTGGTACAATTGAATGACACATACATATAGCATGTATAATTATCTCACTGCTGTATATAGCTGGTTATTGGTATTTTCTTTTTTAACCAGGTGGAAGTTATAATAGTTATACACATTTAATTAGCTATTGAAGTACATTTTGTAAGCATTCTAGATCAAAGAATTTAAAACTTCTCAATATTTAATCATGTAAACTGTCAAAGTTTATTATTTCAGAAAATATTGAGTGAACAGAGGAATTTTTATAGCTTTCTCATTGTTTTTGGGATACGATTGCTGTCAAGCAATCTGTAGACTTTTACCATTGACCCTATGATACACTCCCTCACGTCATTCGTTTTATTCTAAACATTCAGCAACATCTCAGATTCTTATGATTGTCTTGCTTTAAAAGGTAAAAACAAGCAAAACAATTGAACATAAACAACTTTCCTGTAATGTTTTACTCATAATCTTCATGTGTGATATTTTCCTTGACTTATATGCGTGTTTTTAACAATACGGAAAATCAGAATTAAACAGTATTTATATTTAGTGTTTTTATAAATTTAGAAACACGTCAGAGGGAATTCCCAAATTTTGATAACTTGCGAGAGTTCTCTGAAAGCCGATCGATAATTCTATTTCTGTCACAAGAACTGAAGTGGAGTATTTCTATATTTTACCGTTATGAAACTGATATTTGATACTGTACTCTCATAAAGAAATGGAGAACCATTCATCATATCATTTAATAAACGTTCTTGTTCCAAATCGCAAGTCGCGGTTTGTTTATGTATTAATGTCCATGCGTGGTCTCACTAATTAGAGACAAAAAGAATTGTAGAGACAAAAAGCGTCAAGAAGCGACAAGAAGAATAATATTAGCAACAAGAAACTATTTAGCGACAAGAAAACATTTTTTTATTTATATTACTTATTCGAAATAAATATTAAAAAAATATGCAAAAGAAAACAATTTCTTTTGATCTGAGCGTCACTGATGAGTCTTATGTAGACGAAACGCGCGTCTGGCGTATAAAATTATAATCCTGGTACTTTTGATAACTATTTACACCACTGGGTCGATGCCACTGCTGGTGGACGTTTCGTCCCCGAGGGTATCACCAGCCCAGTAGTCAGCACTTCGGTGTTGACATGAATATCAATTATATGGTCATTTTTATAAATTTTCTGTTTACAAAACATTGAATTTTCGAAAAACTAAGGATTTTCTTACCCCAGGAGTAGATTACCTTAGCCGTATTTGGCACAACTTTTTGGAATTTTGGGTCCTCAATGCTCTTCAACTTTGTATTTATTTGGCTTTTTGAACTATTTTGATCTGAGCGTCACTGATGAGTCTTATGTAGACGAAACGCGCGTCTGGCGTATAAAATTATAATCCTGGTACTTTTGATAACTATCAACGACAGGAAAGTTAATTTTGATAGGGGAAAAAATGAAACTTGTAAATCTAATTCAGTTGCTACATTTATTTACATGATATTTTATAAGGTATCACATGAAGTATTACCTTTACCCTGTCGTTTTATGGTATTACTTTTACTTGTGTTTTAGAACAATAATATATTTTGTCTTTTTATATGTTTTTAAAACCATTTTTGTACAATATATAATTAACTTGCAAAATGCATTATTTGTGCATAATTGTCCAGAAAATACATACACAAATTGTGAAATACAAATTAAGAACTGAAATCAAACAAGAGGAAAACATAATTAAAATGTGAATATTTTTCATCATTTTATTTAGTGTATTGTCTCATTTAACGATATTTATCATGTTAATGCATATAGATTGAAGATTAAAGGAAACTGATGGCAATCTTGAGTTTTCAACAGGTGTTCACTATTCGGTACAATAATTGTATATTCTGGTGCGTGTAATTGATGAAGGTGTTAATGAATGTTATTGTTGCAATAAAACAAAGGACACGCACCTAGTTAATCTCATTTGTTGCTCTTAATTGTGTATTACCTTAGAGTGAAGCCACAGCTAATGTTGGTCCTATCAGGAAAAATTAATTGTACAGTTAGGAAGGAAATAATATTTCATGTTTTTGTTTTATTAAATCCTTCAAAAGGAAGGTGACAAATCTTTGTTTTTATTTTCATTTTATAGCGTTTACATTTCCTTTGCTCTTACACATGTTTAATTTCTACATCTATCAATATGATAATAAAAAGTACACAATCTCTTCATCGATTTTTTTTTATTTCTTCATCTTTCAATATAATCCTAAAAAAATATTTTAATGTATGTGATAACAAAATGTATTCTTGTCGCTAAATAGCTTCTTGTTGCTTTTTGTCACTTATTATTTTTCTTCTTGTCGCTTCTTGACGCTTTTTGTCGCTAATTAGTGAGACCCCACATGCGTGTAGTTTTCCTGATTTCAGGGGGTATCAGATTGAGTGATTCCCCGCTTCATTGATTAATTTGAAACTCATGGGATTCTTTCTATGTCTGTCTGCATATGGAGGGCTATTGTTGTTGCATAATTTTAAATCACATGCATAATTTAAATTAAAATAAATGTTTCATCGTAAAAATTACCTATAACACCCCTTCAGCTTCTTCTTCTCTCCGTATTAGCTTCCTTTATAAGGAACACCAAGGATTATCTCCAAGTAAAAGTTTTATTTACACATTAAAATATATGTATGTTATATATATTTTAAAAGTTAATATCCACCAGTATAATACACAGTAAAAGAAAACTCTTTCTATTTACACATAAAATCCGAGTGTCTTTTATATAAAACGTTAAAACACAACTTATACGGTATAAAAACTGTTTGTTTCAGACCGTCAACCATCCATTGCCTCAAGCAACTTTAAGCGTTTGATATACAGTTTATAACACATCTCCCTTGTTTTGGTTTCTATCATATTCATTATCTTGTCGTCTCTTAGTGTTTGTGAGAAATGCCTACAGTCTATAATTAGCCTGATGATATTTGATTTAGATTGAAAGACACTGTGCCAGACTTCAGCTGTTATATGTTCAGTAACATATGTCTTGATTGGTTGAAAGTATGTAATTCTAGTATTTGATAAAATTGGACACTCCAGGAGAAAATGAGAGATATTTTCCTCAGAAAGATTACATAGTTGGCAGACTGAAGAAGGTGCTTGATTAAATTTCGCTCGATCAGAATTCAGAATAAAGGTTCCTGAAACTATTCTAGCTTTAATAATAGCTTTCCGAACTTCGGCTTTTGTCTTGTCAAATATAGTCCATACTGGATGATTTTTGCCAACAAGAAGATGTTCACTATCCATATGTTTTAGAGTTGATTTAGATTCTGCGTCGTCCCTTAGAGTATTTTGCCAGTATGTGTTCAGATGCTTCGTCACAAGAGATTTCCATTTCAATTTTGAGGGAAGAGTTTCTTGGAGAAGATGAATTGGAGGCAGTCCATACTTTAACAGGATTTCTCGAATTTTTGAGAAGAAGCTGTTCGGGTTGTCATAGTTGACCGACATTTGTCTGATGATGATATCATCAACTCTTTGAACATTTGAAGACAGTAAATTATGTAGGAAAGACAGTTGCTTTTTGTGTAGTTCAGCCTCTATTGGCAATCCACCAATTAAAAGATATATTGCAGCTATAGCCGTGCGTTGAGGAAGAGATTGAAAATGTCTTAAATTCTTTCTATGAAAAGATTCCAGCTGTGATATATTAGTCTTATTTAGAGGAATGGCTTCCAAACCATAAAGGAGTCTTGGTAGAACGTATGTGTTGTAGATTTTATAAGATGTTACTGGATCTAAGCCGTTTGTTTCCATGCACCCCAGAGCCCATTAATGCATACAAAGTTCGTCTTGCGAGCTTTATTCTATTGGCCACATTTATTTCTCCTTCCTTTTTCCAACTTCTAGTTATACCTAAATGAGTTGCTTCTTTTGATATTGTAACCGGAGTATCGTATAGAGTCCAGTCAGCATTTGTAACCTTTCCACATGTAACAATTTTTGTTTTTGTAGGATGAATTTTGTAGTGATGTTGTTTAGAATATCTTTCCGAAACGTTGAGCATAATTTGAAGATTGTCTCTATTTGTTTCAATAAAAGCCATATCATCAGCGCATGTAGGAGTACCAACAAAAATATTTCCAGTATTTAAACCTAGAGAGTTTCTTTCTAGTTCTAAAAGTAGGTCTTGTACAAATATTTTGTAGAGATGAGTAGACAAAATCCCACCTTGTCGTACACCTTGGTGGACCGAGAATTTTTCACTAAGATCGCCTTGCCATTTCACTTTTGTTGAGAGATTAGAATATAGATCTTTAATTACCAGCCAAAGGAAAGAAGGAATATTTAAGTCTAATAATTTATCTAGGATAATGTCATGCTGTACCACATCAAAGGCTGATTTAACGTCCAAGAAACCCATATAAAATTCATTGTTTTTCCTTGTTTGATCATATTTTGATTCCGATATAATGAAGCTAGAGATGAGAGGATTTAGGCCTTTAGTGAAGCCAAATTGTAAGTTCGTAATGTTTTGCAGATTGAGTTTAGGTAGAATGCAGTATTCGAAAACTTTTCCTATGACTGGGGTTACTGTAATACCACGGTAACTGTTGACATCAGAGGGATCCTTGTCCTTTTTTAAAACGGGGAAGAGAATGCCAGTCTTGAAAGTGCCTGGAGTCTTTAGAGTTTCTATTATGTTATTGAAAAGTTTTGTAAGATAAGGAGCTATTTCATTTTTGGAGAATTTGAGATGTTCAGCACATAATCCAAATTCATCAGGACTTTTATTCATATTTAATTCTTCAATGGCTTTAATTATATCTGCTGATGTAAAATAGTCAGACGGTATTTCCTGGTCTTCGAGTGTTTTCAACATTTCTTTTTGACGAATTTTGCATAAATTTACATATAAATCATCAAATTGTTCCGGTTTAGGGGCACTCAAATCTTCATAATAGTTTGCGAAAGCTTTCCTTTGGTCTTTAGCCAGAAAAAGATATTCATTTTCATCAGTTTTTATACAGTTTATTGCGGATTGGGAGTTATCACCCAAATTTCTTCTGATGAGTCTGTGGAACATCTGTGAGCTGGAGGTGTTCATAATTTTATTATGGATGGTATTTCTGTCGATGGCTTGTTCCATTCGCTGACGTTGACGAAGCTTTTTTTTATGGATTTTTAATTCAAGAGATAAGGGATGGCCAATTGGTTTCCCTAAGTCTGCCCATTTGTTGTAAATAACTTTACACATCCTGAGTAAGACTGTAACTTCAGGGGTAGCTTTCCATTTAGGGCCTTTCAGCTGAGTAATTTTTGACGGAATGGATTGTTGTTGAGCGTTAAGAAGCGAATTTGAGATAATATCTATTTGTTTATCAATGTCCAGTGTTGGAAGATCTTTTTGAAGCAACTCATTTAGGATTGTTTCCCTGTATTTCTCTTCATCTCTTTGCTCCCATAAAACTTTCGTTTTAATGGTTTTCTTTTGATTTGTATTGCGGACAAGAAGAGGTATGCTGATATTTGTATGTAGAATGACTGCACAATGTGCCGAGGTGTTAGCATAGGATTTGTCTAGAATGGAATACTTTTTAGATAAATTATTCCTGTTGGAAAGAATATAATCTATCTGTGACGAACCATGGTGAGCATGATGAAAGAAGGTAGGTTGATTGCCTAGATCTGGTCGAAAAAGAGAAACTTCCTGAACAAATTCCCTCAAAAGTTTATCATGTTTGTTTGTTCTAGTCTGAAGAAGGGAGCCATTAAGATCACCAGCCAGAATTATAATATATTTGGATTGATGTTTTTCAATGATGTCGAAAATTATATCCAGACATTCAGAATATTGGATTTCAGAGTTAGTATTTATTGTAGGCATATATGCATTGATGATACAGAGCATAGGTTCTGTTGCTATTGTAATAGCAATGATTCGTTCATTTCCTACTTCAAGTTTCTTAATTTTGCTTGACCATTGTTTGGGCCACAAGATTGAGACCCCAGCTTGTCCTCTTGGCGCTTTAAAATTTGAAATAGGTTCACTAGTATCGTGGCATCTAGTAAAATTATCCAGAGATGGTATTAACTTTGACATAGTTTGTTTTTGGAATTCCCAGAGAAAGTGTTCTTGGAGGCACACGATTGTATTTTGCAGATCCAGTGTATGTAGGTATTGATGATTTGACTTGATACCTTCAATATTACAAGAAAGAATATTTATAGTCTCGTGGACCTCAGTATTACTCTTTGATCTGGAGGATGTTTGAGAAGGCCTGTTTGACGAAAAGGATGATCAGAGTTCCCTTTAGTATTGACATTAGAATTTGTTTGAGCATCCAAACTTGGCGATACTGGCGAATCCTGAGAGGTAATGTTTATAGAGGAGTGAGAAACTGTTACATCATGATTTGTATTTGTGTATAAGTCTATGGATTCTGAGAGCAGTTGTAAAGATGTCCCTTCTCCTGTACTTGGTGTAGGGAGGAGTGCAGGACGACACGTCGTGGATAATCCCACTATTGGTTGTCCTGACTTCCCTAACCTATCCCTTAGAGGCAATTGTTTAGTTGTAGATAGTTTTCTAGACTTTTGATGAGCAGTATGTTGAACTTGGTTAGTTTGATGAATAGTCCTTTTGTGTTGAGAATGAGAATCCATTACCTGAGAATTGTTTGGCAGATGAGAGGGCTTCCTTTGCGAAGATTGCGAATGAGATTGTTGTTGGGAATTCTTCACATGAGCACTAGATTGTCTTGATTGAGTTTCAGCATGTGAAACCGGAAATTGACCAATAGGTTGGCCCTGTTGTGGATAGTTGCATTGTTGAGATTGTTGTGGCCGATCATGTAGCCCCCTAGTGTCCATATGGTTAGTTGATGGATAGGCCATATGGATGTTGTTCAGATGAGGCGCATTTGGGTCGTTATAAGCTGGTGGTTGAAATTGATGAATAAATTGATGATGATTGTAGGCTTGAAAAGATGGGATAGGGTGCAGCGGTATGTGGCTAGATGTTGAAACTGGATGTTGGAAATGGTTAAATGGTGGTGCACCGCAATGCATATTTGGAGGATGTGCTGACATGGGGTAAGCTGATCTTGTTTGCATTGCAAGCTGTGTTGTTAGAGCTGTATTGATGCACATATTTTGAACCATTTGATTTTCGAGCATTCTGATTCGTTGCTCCATTAGTTCATCTCTAATCTTTTGTTGGCAACACGGGCTTTGGTTATGTTGACTTTCATTTTGACTATGAACGTTATGGTTTGAGGAATTTAAAGACAGGCTATTCACTACATTTTTGAGCTGATTAATTTCGTTTTCTAAATTTAGAATTCTTGTCTTTTGGTTAATGATAATATCTTCTTTTTCATCTTTTGTTTTATAAGCTCTTTTTGTTGTTTTAGGTTTAATTACCTCAGCATTAATTGGAATGTTCACCTGGTTTTCATTCTGTGAACCACTAGTGTCCGAAGCTGTTGCCAAGGGGAAGTCAGGACACCTCGTCGTGGATAATCCCACTGTTGGGTGACCCAATTCCCCTTTAGCATCATTAGAAGAGTTTATTGCTGGAGAGTTTGAAATCAACTGTTTATGAGTATTAGAAGATGGGTCGATTATGCTTAGATTTGATAATATAGAATCTGAGTGGGTATCCTCATTATCTTGAGTCACTTGACAGAGAGTCTCATTTGTGTTTCGGTCTTCATATAACAGATCATTGTTGCAGAGCATGCAGATGAAATCCTCCCCCTGGATGCTATTTAGGTTTGTTTTATCTTTGTTTATGCCTGTGCATTCGAAGTGGAGCCAAAAGTTACATTTGTCACATGCTATACCTTCCTCAACAACAAACTCTGAACACATAGGGCAAATTTCGGTTAAAGGCTTGGATATGGATGATTCTAACGGAGTAGATTTTGGTGAGCCGGAAGAAATGTCCAGGACTTGTGGAGATGGTGAAGGGGACAGTGCAAGGCGACACGTCGTGGATGTTCCCACTGTTGGTTGCCTTGACTTCCCTTTCAGGATGGATGAAGCAGAATTTCCTAAATTTCTGTCTTTATCTTTATAATTAGCACTTATATCCTCCAGGTAGTTGGCTATTTCATTATTTAAAATGTCAAAAGAATCAAAATGTTTGGATAGGTAAGCACAGAGATCTTTGAAAATGCCATTTACAAATAATTCAACTCTACTACCATTGACGTTGATCAGGCTAGTTGTATTGTATACATTAACTACATATTTCAGTTGCGAGCCAATTTGTCCGTTATTTTTACGGTTGTAGATTCTGTAAGAGTGGTCTACAGTAATGTGAGTTGAGTCAAGATTTTTCTGCTCTTTCACTGCCAAATTGTTGTTGAAGTTTTCAGAAGTGAAATGTGACAATAAGAAGTTTTTTGTAGCCTCAAAAGCTGCTGTGGAGAATTCAATTACGAAGTTTTTGCCAGGTTTCATTTCATATTGAATATGTTGTTTTTGACATGTTTCCTGTTTTTTGTCCAGAGCTTTGGAGCGATTGAGAGAGTAGTTTTTACTTCTAGTAGATATATTGTCTAAATTTGAGTCTTTGGAGTTGCTTAATTGATGTAATCCTTTTAGCGAGCCTGTAGATTTTGATTTTGATAATGTTGAAATCATATCCATATTTAAAAATGTAGGAATGAGCCACTCAAGTATATAATTGTTAGTTTAATTTTAAGTTTGCCAACAGTCTTTGATGATCAGATTTGATATTTTTCTAAGCCAGACTTTTGCCAGACTAGTGCTGGGATGGATGCCGTCTTTGTACAGAGTAAAGTTGTAGTTATGTCTTGTAAGATGCTTCTTTGATTTTGAATTTTTAGACTGATTATGAGAAATATCTACCGAGAACATAGGCGAAGGATTTGTAGCAAGTTGAGTGTTCAGTTCTTTAATGTAGCAATTGAGCTTTTCTAGTTGAGATATAAGTATTTCGTCTTGAGGATTGAAAGAAGATGGTTGTTGATGCTTTTGATATTTATTCCATTCTACAATTGAATATATTGGAATTTCCAGAAAAGTTAAATGTGAGTTCGGGTATTTGGCGAGAAGCGTGATAAATTTATCATAAGTGTCAAATATAGACTGCAGGATGTTATCAGTTGGTAGAGCTAACGAAATGAAAGGACGCTTGTATGATGTAAGGTCACAGGTGCCTAGCCAGACATATACATGGATGCTATCCAAACGATCAGTAAGACGTTGAATATTAGATTCAAGCCAAGAATATCCTGCGACAGTGGATCTACCCCGTTCACAATACCATCTGATTTCGTGGTCAATTTCTGTTTCAGTATGAGTTTTTAAATAATTTCCTTTACTATCGGAGATAAGAATTGGAGTACTTGATTTTACAGAGGTTATCTCAGGTAATTTCCGTTTCAGATATTTTTCTAATTTTCTCTCGGACATTGATTTCAGCTGGATATTAAAAATTATATGTTGATAAAATGTTTTTGTCACTAAAAATCAATTACGGTTTAAGCACACGGCGAAACGTATAATATATACGACAGGTTAAAATAAATATGCAAATGTTAAAAGGTAAGAATGATGAATGATGATGAATAAATCTCCGTATTTCCTCGAATGGCGAGATTTGGAATAAATGTTTATATAATATTAGAATGTACAATTGTTGTTCACTAAAATAGTTGTATATTGAAGTTGAAGGAATATTTGTTGAGTTTTGTTGAGATTTTTTTCAGGAAGCAAAGATGGCGGAATGGTTGACGGTCAATGTGAAAAATGTTATTTGAAAAACTTCGTAGTTTAACACTTTTTCGGGAATAATTATTGGATGAGTTTTGTGTATATACAATGTGTAAATGTTTTTGCACTAAGGAATGAGTTGTGGTGTGGTGATGACGACTAAAATCTAAAATTTCTTTCGAATCTTCCTCTCAGACTTTTCTTGCGACCATGCTCTTTCATTCACTTATCTTCCAGATAAGCAGAAATGGAATATTCCATGTTATCGTTTCGAGTTGTCTCCCTTTTCGAAGTATTCGTCAAGAAGAATTAACTCGTTAATGCCGGTAAACGGCGTATTATATTAAGAACGATCTCAATGTAAACCGAGGAGTGTGTACGGAAAGGAGTCATGCCCTCTGACCCAAAGGAACTTCAATAATTAAAGAGTAAGAAATGTGGTTCCTCCTAAACTGGTGCGCCGTTCTATATATAGCTTCGCACCATAGGTCAGTGTAGCGATAAGTGAACACAACAGGGGTCCAGTTTAGGGTTCTTCCTAGAATTACGGTGATAAGATACGGAAGCAAGTTAACTCGTACCACGGCATTGGAACCAAAAAAGTTAACTTGTACTACTGGGAAGTCGTAACATTCAGAAAAATATATAAAAAATATGATGTTTTATGGGTTTCTGTTTGTAAACTAATAATAGAAATAAAGTTGAATTACTTGAATTTTACACAGGAGTTAAATGAAAACTTAGACAAAAATAAAGAATGTTTTAAAGCATTAATGACTAAAGACTAAAGACATTAATGTTTTAACTGATCTTTCAAACTAGAACATAGGCGGATCCAGCCCCCCCCCCCCCCCCCCCCCCCTTTTTTTGTGGAAAAAATTTGGTTGATCATAAAGGGAATCATTGAAGCATGACTGGAGCGGGCCCCCTCTTAGGTCAGTCAGCGGGCTCCCCCTTAGGAAAAGTTCTGGATCCGCCACTGTAGAACTTAATCCAGAGGAAAGTTAAAACATTGCTTTAACTGTACCTTATTAAAATTGAACATGTTGAATATGTATATATCCAATTTAAGTTAATTAAAGCTGTAATCCATGATCACAAATTGAATGCTATGTTTACAATTGTTGAAAGGCATGTGCTTTTTTTGCGGGGAAAATGCGGACCCCCTTAAGGTCAAGTAACAGTAAATGGGCTATGTCACAGATTTCGGTAAAATTTGGCATACAACTGTGGCTCGATGAACTTCAACTGAACATCGAAAAAATAATGTATTTATCTCAGTTATCATTTGAAATATTACTGTTTGAATTCTTACAAAATGGGTGAACATTTGTATAGAAAGCACATAAAATCGGAGAAAAACCTTCTAAAATTTGTCTTAAAATCGCCAAATCCCTAATTCTACTCCATAGATATTTCTTAAAAAACTATATGTTGTTGAAACATACATTTTCGTTATAATGATGCAAAATAAAGATAGGGTCACCGACTTCGTTTTTACGGTATACATCATTCAAAGTTGCGTTCTTTGTGAAAAACTCCAACAAAACGTCGAAATAATCGTAACGTTATCGCGTTGCAGGCCGTAAAACGTTGATTTTTGACGTTTTTCGTTACCAATAAGGTATCAAATTGATTATTAGACAAAAAACGAAGTCGGTGACCCTATGATTATTTTATATCATTAAAACAGAAATGTATGTGTCAACAATATATAGTTTTTTAAGAAAAATCTATGGAGTAGAATTAGAGATTTGGCGATTTTAATACAAATTTTAGAAGGTTTTCGCCGATTTTATGTGCTTTCTATACAAATGTTAACCCATATTAAAAGAAATCAATCTGCAATTTTTCAGATAATAAAAGAGATAAATGTATTATTTTTTCGATTTTCAGTTGTAGTTCAACGAGCCAAGGTTGTATGCAAATTTTTAGCAAAATCTGCGACATAGCCCATTTACTGTTCCTTGACCTTAACAGGAATCAGTTAAATTTCATTGTTACATGATTTATTTATAGACAGTAAAAATAATTTTGGCAATCATTTTGACTATTAAACTGCTAAGATTTAATTATTCATGAAAAATTTTCTTCAGGTGAAATTGTATATACCTTAATTATCTACATCTGCCACAGTATTTTCTATCCAATATTCAAGGAACATAAGCTACAAATTGGTCATTGTACTTTCAAATTATATACATTTTACAGACTTAAGAGGTATTGGGTAAAAGTAACGTATATCATGTATATTCATCATTTAATACCATTTGAATGCATTTAAATAAGTTGGTACGAGTTAGCAATGGTACGAGTTTGCATTGGTACAATTTTTTTTTTAGTGGTACAAGTTTACAATGGTACAGGATAACTTTAATTCGATAAAACACAATAAGTACATGGCTCATACACTTGTAACGGGGATTGGCTATTCTTTAAGTTGAGTGACTATTCAGATTGTTACATTTTGCATGTGCAGTTGAATTAGTTTAGAGAATAATACTATCCAGCTGTACCAGGGTTACCGGCCAAAAATGCTTGAGACTCACGCATGTTCATGCTTTTTTTGCAACAGTATTCTTGGATCTATTTTTTTTCCTCTTTGATCTCTCAATTTTGGCTAAATCTCATGCATTTGTTTAATGAAAATTTGGCAGAACTGCTATACATGTGTCAATGAAAACTATGGCAATCGTATCCCTCAGAGCATTCTGCTCTTTGATTGTTATCTTGTCTGAAAAGCTGACTATTTTACAGTTCTTGCTAGATCAAAAAGTCTTAAAATATCATTGCAGGGCTTCTGAGTGATGACATACAGGGAAATTATTCCAGTCCTTTTGAGATAAAAACTCTCACTTTTTATAGGAGTTTTGAGAACTCTAAAAAGGAGTTTTACCTGTTTTAAAATAATATGTTGGTGTATGCTAGTTTCTTTTTTGCTTTATTATAGATGTGGGAACTAGTGGCAGTGCCAGTGACATAGGTTCTATACAGCTTGAGGTAGAGAGTGTTGAAACTTCACCAATGATGTCTAGGGTAAGTGTAACATGGGATCTATACAGCTTGAGGTAGATAGTGCTGAAACTTCACCAATGATGTCTAGGGTAAGTGTAACATAGGATCTATACAGCTTGAGGTAGAGAGAGCTGAAACTTCACCAATGATGTCTAGGGTAAGTGTAACATAGAATCTATACAGCTTGAGGTAGAGAGTGCTTAAACGTCACCAATGATGTCTAGGGTAAGTGTAACATAGGATCTATACAGCTTGAGGTAGATAGTGCTGGAACGTCACCAATGATGTCTAGGGTAAGTGTAACATAGGATCTATACAGCTTGAGGTAGAGAGTGCTTAAACGTCACCAATGATGTCTAGGGTAAGTGTAACATAGGATCTATACAGCTTGAGGTAGATAGTGCTGGAACGTCACCAATGATGTCTAGGGTAAGTGTAACATAGGATCTATACAGCTTGAGGTAGAGAGAGCTGAAACTTCACCAATGATGTCTAGGGTAAGTGTAACATAGGATCTATACAGCTTGAGGTAGATAGTGCTGGAACGTCACCAATGATGTCTAGGGTAAGTGTAACATAGAATCTATACAGCTTGAGGTAGAAAGTGCTGAAACGTCACCAATGATGTCTAGGGTAAGTGTAACATAGGATATATACAGCTTGAGGTAGAGAGAGCTGACACCTCACCAATGATGTATAGGGTAAGTGTAACATAGGATCTATACAGCTGGAGGTAGACAGAGCTGAAACTTCACCAATGATGTCTAGGGTGTATAACATAGGATCTATACAGCTTGAGGTAGAGAGAGCTGAAACTTCACCAATGATGTCTAGGGTGTATAACATAGGATCTATACAGCTTGAGGTAGAGAGAGCTGAAACGTCACCAATGATGTCTAGGGTAAGTGTTACATATAGGATCTATACAGCTTGAGATAGAGACAGCTGAGACTTCACCAATGATGTTTATGGTAAGTGTAACATAGGATCTATACAGCTTGAGGTAGAGAGAGCTGAAACTTCACCAATGATGTCTAGGGTAAGTGTAACATAGGATCTATACAGATTGAGGTAGAGAGAGCTGAAACTTTACCAATGGTGTCTAGGGTAAGTGTAACATAGGATCTAAACAGATTGAGATAGAGAGAGCTGACACTTCACCAATGGTGTCTAGGGTAAGTGTAACATAGCATCTATACAGCTTGAGGTAGAGAGTGCTGAAACTTCACCAATGATGTCTAGGGTATGTGTAACAAAAGGATCTATATAGTTTTATCTTGACAAGTTACAGATAAAGTTCAATTTTTGTTTTGGTCTGATAATTTTGTGCATGTTATGGTCCTTGGACTTAAAAAATGCACAAATAATTTTAAATCATGCTTTACATATATAATGACTTGATATTTTCTTTTTGTTTACACCATGACAAATTATAGTACAAGTTAGAATCTTGTTCCAGTATAATGTAATTTTTATCTGGAAGGGGACTATGTATTGCCATGCAATACTCTCAGAATGCTTGTTTAAATTAAAAGAAGGATTCCTCTTGGCTGTGAAAAAACTATGTACTTTATTGTTTTGTTTTACAGAAATCTGTGAAAGAGGAAATTACTGTAGAGTCATTAAAGAAAATGTTGGGTAAGTTAACTTGTAGGTAGTTTGTAACTGTCTCTCACTGTTTTAGCTATTTTTACCAAACCTTTTGGAATTCAATTTTATGGTGTGAATGCTCCTTAATTTTGTATAGACTTTTTTGGACTATTGATTATTTTTATTTAACCTGTACTGATGAGTCTTTTGTAGACCAAATGGACATCTGGCGTAAATATTTTTAAGTGTAGTTGCAATGACTAGAAGTTTTGATTACATAGGAGGCTTAAACCTACAGCATATTAAGAGAAGATAATAGAAACAAGCCTTGTCTGTTATACAAAATGTGAAGACTAGTATCTATGATGAGTTTATTAAAAACAACTGAGTTGATGCATTTTTTATTGGAGCATTCCATCAGAATGCTAATCTGGCCACAGTGTTAATTATTTTTATAAGAATTTATTCCCAACATTGATTTTTCTGACTGAAATATTGTCTTTATAAAGAGTGCTAGATTTTCACAAGGACAGGACATTTAAAAAAAATAGTCTTAATTAAATGTTTTCCATTACTTAAAAGAATATTTAATTACTCTTCAACTGAAAGATAACAATGCATTTTCAGACAAGGGCACGAATGCATACATTTGAGTCATGAAAGCATTGGAGCTTTTGCAATGTTTAAAATGTTAGTGTAAACTAGAAATAACAAATTTTGTGAACATTAACTTGGACTGTGCTCTTGAAAATAATCTATATCAATATTGTCAATGCTATAAATTTATTGATTTAATTTTTTAGTGACTTATTTTTGTTTGGTGATATTATCATGTTTATTGTTTTGACAAACCGTAAGATATATCTGTCTAAGCCCTGTATAAAGTTGTTTTTTTTATATGTAAAGCTGAAGACAGTAGAGAGAAGAAGGAAGAAGAAGAGAAGAGAAGACTTGAGATTGTACACACCTTTAGGACAGCACCATTTGAAGAAATAGTAGCTCGTTCTGAAGCCAAGGTAAACAACCTTTACAATAGTAGCCACTTCTTGTAATTATTTTGCCCCTTTTTCAGCCATTTCTAGTAATTATTTCCCCCTTTTTCAGCCATTTCTAGTAATTATTTCCCCCTTTTTCAGCCATTTCTAGTAATTATTTCCCCCTTTTTCAGCCATTTCTAGTAATCATTTCCCCCTTTTTCAGCCATTACTTTTAATTATTTCCCCCTTTTTCAGCCATTACTAGTAATTATTTCCCCCTTTTTCAGCCATTACTTTTAATTATTTCCCCCTTTTTCAGCCATTACTAGTAATTATTTCCCCCTTTTTCAGCCATTACTTGTAATCATTATCCCCTTTTTTAGCCACTTTTATTAATTATATTGCCCCTTTTTTCAGGCATTTCTAGTAATTATTTCCCCCTTTTTTCAGCCATTACTAGTAATTATATTTTCCTTTTTAGCCACCTCTAGTAATTATTTTGTCCATTTTTCAGCTATTGCTTGTAATTATTGCCCCCTTTTTCAGCCATTACTAGTAATTATTTCCCCCTTTTTCAGCCGTTACTTGCAATTATTTCCTTCTATTTTTCAGTCACTACTAGTAATAATTTCTACCTTTTTGAAGTAACCTTTGAATTAAGTATATGAAATTGTCATCACAGTTTATTTATACATTATAAGTCTTCTGTATATAAGAGATCTAATTCATGAGCATTACTTGACAGTACAAAGTCTTTTTCACAGATTTAATGACAATATGTAAATATGGAATATATTGTAAGACACAAATGTAAATTTCTTTTATGCTTTTTGTTGAGTCTGAGGCAAAAGTTTCAGAAACCAGATATTGGAATCCTAGGTTCTCTCCTCGGTAACACCAACTTTAGGTTTAGTATAGTTTTTCTTGAGACATTAATTAGTTTTAACTTCATGAAGTTTTAAATAATACTTAATTGAACTTCTGTATTTTATTGAAATATGGTCTACATACTGTCTCTGGATAAAAAAAATTTAGACAGCAATTCTTTTTTGGATGTTACTAAACTTAGACAGACATATTTTCATGATCAAGAAATTGTATCTGAAGAAAAACAAATTTCCTAAAAGGTTTACTTATATTACTGGTAAAAGGACTTTTTTTATAGTAAGGATTCTGTTTAGATTATACTATAACAATGATTGATAGATAAACAATTTTCAATAGTTAAGAATCTGAATAGAACATTTGTTTACTTCTAACATTAATAACGTTACTGTTTCAGTCCAATCATTTTCATAACAAACTAAGTGAGATTTTAGACATGGTATCCAAACCTCCAGAGAGTCCAGAGAGGAATAGGAAAGCATTTAGTGACAATGTTGTACCTGTGTATGATATGCAGTTTCCTGAATTATTTGTTTATTGATGGAACTCTGTTTACTATCCGATTACAGATGTCAAATGTCTATGTTGACTGTTTAAAGTGAGATTATAAAATGATTTTGTAAGATAACATGTTGTCAAGAATAATTATTAATATGCATTATATAAGTTAGTTTATCAGATTCATGGTGAAGGTAAAATGTATTGATTAACAAAGACAGAGTGGATTAAATACATATTTATTGTAAGACAGAGGGGATTAAATAATTATCTATTTTATTCCCATGTACAAAGTTTATGTTAACACCACTTATTATTTGAACAGAACATTCTAAAGATGAAAAATATTTTGGTATAACAAAAAGTCCTCAGAGTTAACATGTTTTGAATTTCTATCTTAATTATCAGATGACTTCTTATATAAGTATTTACCCTTTTATGACAATATTTGACCAATTGAAATATTTTTCCTGAACTGTTAACAAACTGACCAGTAAAGCAATATCTTTGATGATAGTGGCAATAATACTGAAACCATAAATAGACATCTTATAGGAGTAATGGATCTTTAATAACGATTATTGGTAAATGCGAGTTGTTTTACATTTCAGTTGAAATGTAGCTGTATAGACAGATATACTTTTAAAGCCAACATGATCATCAAGGCTTTTCCTATGTTACCTAAACTGTCAATTGACTGTTTGTTTAAAATGTTCCACTTAAATTACTTTATGTACCCATTAATTATTTAAATTTGTTTGTTAATATTTAATGAATAATCCTCAGTGTGTGTTGATTTTATTGACATATTGTTTTTTATGTTCATTTCAATGAATGATGTTAAGGTAGATCATAAGTATATGTTTCCCAAGATAGAATTTTCTTATACTTTAACAAAATGAAGATTTTATTATGCTGTTTTCAAAAATATAATAAAAAAGATGGGTCACTGATCTATTTTTCAAGCTATGAGTCGTTGAAAATTGCCTTAATTTGCTTAGAATGATCATTAAAAAATACATTTTTTGTGCATTAAAAAAATCTATGAGATAGAATTTTGAAGTAAATTTTGAGAAGATGGGTGTGCTTTCTGGCCGGGCCCAAATTAGTGGTGTTACACCTCTACCTTAAGTGTGTGTAGATTTTAATGAATGATCCTCAGTGTGTGTGTATTTTAGTGAACAATCCTTGGTGTGTAAAATTTGATGAATGATACTTAGTGTGTGTAGATTTAAATGATTGATATTTAGTGTAGATATTTTTTTATAAATGATCCTTAGAATGTAGATTTTAATGAACTATCTGCAGTGTGTGTTGATTGAAATGAATGATCCTTAGTTTTTGTACATGATATTTAGTATGTGTAGATTGAAATGAATTATACTCAGTGTGTGCACATGATATTTAGTGTGTGTAGATTTTAAATTATGATTTATCGTCCTTTGTTTTGGATGTTTTATTTAGGCCCTTTATGTAATGTTTATATTTTTTAACTTTCAATCTTAGCCGGCCAGAAAAATATGAAGCAAATGAAGATTATGAATAAGACAGCAGCATAAAACCAACATAAAAAAACACTTCTACAGGGCAACACCAAACTAGTATTTATTCCTATTCCTAAAGGTCATCACAAGTCATAGACAATAAACTAGTATCTATATCACAATCTGTAAGATTACTCCATGAATGTGTTAGCATCTTGAACTCTGCACAATCCTTACTGCTTTTAAATGTTTAAAGACAAAATGAAAAAGTTGTCACCGAACTTGTTTTTTTTGTACAAGTAAAAGTTAACATCTTATTATTATTCCAGTATAAAAAAAATTACTTAAATAGAACAAAATATAATCATGAGGATGAATGTGATGGTTTCAGTGTTTAATGTATTTATTATTTATGTGTTTAATGTATTTATCATATATGTGTTTAATGTAGCTGCGAAAACGTAGCTCTAAGGTCCTTTTGATGATTTTTTATATTTGCAGACCATATGCAAAAAAAATATCAAAGGACAATAGAGCTATGTTTTTCGCAGCTAGTGTTTAATGTATAAATTATATCTGTGTTTAATGTATTTCTCATATATTATGTGTTTTATATATTTCTCATATATGTGTTTAATATATTTATCATATATGTGTTTAATGTTTTAAAAATATCTGTGTTTAGTGGTACCTACTTTAATGTATTGCAATCATGATGTTGTAATATTGAACTTAAATCAAAGGTCAATAAAAGTTTAAAATATTAAAGTTCATTTTACTTTTTTATTAATTTGATTGATTATTGTGATACCCTTTATGTCTTTATTAGATGTGTGTGTATCAACATTTCTAAAAACTGCAAAACCTCAAAGTTCTGTTTCAAAATTATCTAACTATCGTCTCATGAAACTTTGTTGTTACTACCAACAGGGTACATCATCCATACTAGACAGAGGTTAAGCAAGCTATGAAGACAGGTTTTATGAGGTTAAGCAAGCTATAAAGACAGGTTTGATGAGGTTTAGCTAGCTATAAAGACAGGTTTGATGAGGTTTAGCTAGCTATAAAGACAGGTTTGATGAGGTTAAGCTAGCTACAAAGACAGGTTTGATGAGGTTAAGCTAGCTATGAAGACAGATTTGATGAGGTTTAGCTAGCTATAAAGACATTGATGAGGTTTAGCTAGCTATAAAGACAGGTTTGATGAGGTTTAGCTAGCTATAAAGACAGGTTTGATGAGGGTTTAGCTAGCTTTAAAGACAGGTTTGATGAGGTTTAGCTAGCTACAAAGACAGGTTTGATGAGGTTAAGCTAGTTATAAAGACAGATTTGATGAGGTTTAGCTAGCTATAAAGACAGGATTGATGAGGTTTAGCTAGCTATAAAGACAGGTTTTGATGAGGTTTAGCTAGCTATAAAGACATGTTTTGATGAGGTTTAGCTAGCTATTAAGACAGGTTTGATGAGGTTTAGCTAGCTACAAAGACAGGTTTGATGAGGTTAAGCTAGCTAAAAAGACAGGTTTTATCACCTGGAATCTACACTAGGAAATGCATGTTAACGTCAGGAAATGACAATTGTTTTCCATTCGTTTGATGTGTTTCAGCTTTTGACATCACCATTTGTCTGGCATACTAAATTAGAATCCTGGTACCTTTGATAACTATTGATAAGGATCTTTCCATGTTGAATTTTCCTTGATGTAAGGATTTTTTGATCACCTGTATTTAAATTTTAGACGTGTCACGGTACTTATCTATCCCAAATTCATGTATTTGGTTTTTATGTTATATTTGTTATTCTCATACGATTTTGTCTAATGCTTAGTCCGTTTCTGTGTGTGTTACATTTTAATGTTGTGTCGTTGTTCTCTTCTTATATTTAATGCGTTTCCCTCAGTTTTAGTTTGCTACCCCGATTTTGTTTTTTGTCCATGGATTTATGAGTTTTGAACATATAAAGACAGTATTCTACTGTTGCCTTTATTTAAACGAAATGTACCAACATCACATTGAAGCAATTTTTTATTCTTGACATCAAGAACTTTGTTTCATAATCTATACTAATAATATAAAAAAGAAGATGTGGTATAATTGCCAATGAGACAACTCTCCGCAAAATTCCAAATGACACAGAAATTAACAACTATATGTCACTGTACGGCCTTCAACAATAAGCAAAGCCTAAACCGCATATTCAGCTATAAAAGGCTCTCAAATGACAAATGTAATACAATTCAAAAGAGAAAACTAACGGCCTAATTTATGAACGAAAAACAAATATGTAACACATCAACAAGAGACAACCACTGAATTACAGGACAGTATGTTCCAAAGTCACAATGAATCATTAGCTTTATTGTTGTCATACAGAACTTTGTTTACTGGTGAAGTGAAAGTTTGTACTTAGATCACTTTAAACACCCCTTTTTTTGTTGTCATGCAGAACTTTTGTCTCAAAATTTGAACTGACAGTTCAAAATTAAGTTAAAAAATCCTTTAGATTTGCTATTATCCACTTTCAACATGCTGTATGTTAAATTCACATATGTCATCCTAAATTCAGAAATTCTCTACAAAAGACTGGTGACTGGTGACAGTCACTTGAAACGCTAATATGCAAAATAAAGTACAAAGTTCAAAAATTAGTTAGGGACCCTCAATTACAGAAGGTTTTGCTCAATATAGTTAAGGAAGTATTTATTTAAAATTATTTGTTATAACAAATATAAAAAACGTACACTGTGCGACCTTCAACAATATATCATAGTCGGCTATAAAATTGAAACAAAAAACGAAAAACAAATATGTAACACATCATCAGGCACATACAATCAGTGTGTGGCGCTGTTAACCATGTTAGCGGGATCCCAACGCTCCCCTAACCGAATGTAACAGTACAACATAAGTGGATGTGGCCGGGTACTTGTATATCCAAAAAAACAAAAGACTATAAGTACAGATCTGAGAGGAGTGCTTGCAGTTACTGACAGCTAGTTCAAAGCCACTATCAACTAATAAAATAAAAAATCATGCATCTAAGACTAAATTAATTAATCATTACATTGCACATCCATTATCCAATCTGTATCTGTATGTTATCTTCACCTCCTTTATAGGAGATCAGTGATTTCTCACTAAGGTATATATATCCATCCACCACAGTGTTAAAAATAGTCCATCACCAGTTATATTACATCATGTACAATTGGCTAAAACACATTTTCTATATACAGTCAATAAAAGTGTCTCTCTATTTAATAATATTTCGTTGTTATTTTAAAACTCATTTTTGTGAAATTTATAAAAACTGTAATAAAAGCTAAAATTCTAAATTTATTTATATATAGCCTATTTAAAATTATTCAGATCTAGTTCACTTGGATAATATTAAAATAATCTTCAATATTAAAATTTAAAATAGGGTATAGTTAAATCTTAGCTCTATCAAGTATTCAAATAGATGAGTATTAAATTTATATATATGTATATACATATATTTTTAATGGGTTATGCATACTTGAGATGTCCCTATTTTTTCCTGTTTTTTATATCAGACAGCATCCTATATCTTGCTCTATGAATGTTAAAAACATATCTGCGACACTGAAATTCCAATGCAGATAACATTTTGATGTTTATATTTTTGTTGCTAAGTCCAACTTTTTCCGTAAGGAGATAAGAGCAGTCCAGTATAATTTTGATTTTATCAGTTTCAGTAAGGTATTCCATTTCTCTATCTGTCAGATTATGATATTCCTTCTGAAGATCTTCTAAAGACGCTTTTCTGGTTGTTTCTAATAATGTACATTTCAATAAAAAGTGTGGTAAATCTTCAGTTTCTTGTCCACACAGAAGGCAGGTGGCTTCAACATTATTCTGATTAAATCTAGATCTATTTTCTTGAAGAATGTATGTACCAGAAACAAGTTTTAACTTAACAGGCAGACGGTTTATGTCTCTTGAAGATGATGTTTTGATATAGATGAGCGGGTGTTGTTTTCCAGGGTGGTATTCATCAACATTTAAATAGCTTATATTTCTGTATAGCTTCGAGATATCTGTATAGTACTCTTTCCAATATTTATTTATATAACTGTACATTAAATTTTTCCATTGAATTTTTGTATACGGAGTGTCTAAAAGAAGGTAAATTTCTGGAAGAGCATATTTCCAAATAATTTTTTTTACTTCAATGAACCAACTGTGACTATCTTGGTCTTTGACTGCTAATTGTCTTCTAGCAATTTGTTTTTCAGTTGATTCCTCTGATAGTAAACATATACTGTAAAAGTAGCTCAGTATCTTTATATGTATTTGTCCTTCAATAGGAATCATTCCAGATATAATGTATGGTACTACATCAGGAGCATTTTGAGGTAGAGACAAAATCTGTTTGAGCATTTTTTTGAAAAACATTTCCAATTTATCAATATTTAATTTAGTTGGTATCAGTATCTCCAGACCATATAGTAATGTTGGTAAGACATAAGTTTTCATTATATGAATACAGGTGCTTGGATCTAAACCATTGTTTCCATGAAAACCTGCAGCCATGAGACTATATGCTGTTCTCCTTGCTTTTTTAATGTTCTCGTTGATGGTGTTATTTAACGTTTCCTTTCTAGATTTTGATCTTTGTATTCCCAGATGTGTTGCTTTTTCTACTACTGGTAACTTCTTGTCTTTCAATCTCAGATCTATACAGCTATGTCTTTTTTTCCTTTTGTTCTCCATCTCAATAACAACACTTTTTTGTGGTTGTAATTTGTAGTGTTCATTACAACTGAATTCATAAGCCATGTTTAGTAATATTTGTGCTTCTTTTGGATCTGTAGTATTTAAAGTAATGTCATCCGCACAAGCTGTTGCACAACATGGTATATGGCCAATTTTACTTCCTAACTTAGATTGTTGTAAATGGTGCAGTAGTGGGTCTATATATATCTTGTAAAGATCCGCACTGAGAATACCACCCTGACGCACTCCTTGTGAAATGATAAATTCATTTGAAGTTTTTCCATTAAGTTTTATTACAGATGAAGCATGTTTATGGAGATTGTTGATGAGATTCCAGTGTCTGTCTTGTATTCCAAGATGATATAAATTACGCATTAGATTTTGATGAACCACAACGTCAAAGGCTGACTTAGCGTCTAATAATACTATTATCAGGAGTTTTCCCAAATCTAATGATTCTCTATTTACCTCTTCTAAAATGAATGACGCATTTAATGGAGCTGAGTTCTGTGTGAAACCTCTTTGCAAAGTGCATTGTCTTGGTAAACTTGTTGGCCGGATTCTTAATTTCAGAATAGATTCGATGATTTTACAGAAAACTGGGAGAACTGTTATTCCACGATAATTCTTTATTTCTAAAATTGATCCCTTGTTTTTAAATACTGGAGAAAGGAGTCCCTTTTTAAGAAGATCTGGAATTAATCCTTTTTTGAAAATATCAACTAGAATTTGATGTATAGAATCTATAAGATTATCTCCTGCGTATATAAAATTTTCAACAGTTAAGTCAAATGAATCAGAAGCTTTCCCTTTCTTCATTGAATTTAGAGCTTTGTATATTTCACATTTTGTTGGTTCTTTAATTTCCGAGTTCTTTGTTAATTCGGCTATAATGTCAATTTCATATTTTATTGAATTTTCGTTTTCAAAGTTAAAGTCTTCATCTCTTGAAGGAACTGCAAGGTTTGCAAAATGTTGTCTAAAGCCTTCCATAATATTGTCTTCTCCAGTTAAAATTTCATCATCTACATGCAGATCTTGAATATAACCACGTAATGATTTTCTCTGTTTGTTTATGAGCATGTGGAATATTTTGGTGTCTTTAGTTCTAGTGCTCATTATTTTTTCCTTAAGTTGTGAATTTTTCATTGCTAATTCTGTTCTATATACCCTGCGAAAATTTTGCTTATTCTCCTTTTTTTTAGTTAAAGTATTATGATTGGATGGTGGTTTTCCAGCTTCATACCATTGTAAATTTGTGATTTTCATTTCTTTATATGCCGTGGATATCTCTTGGTTCCAAATTTGTAAATTTCCCATCTTTCTTTTTTTCTGCTTCGTTGGTTGACATTTACGTGCACAATTATCTAGGATGTTACTAATTGTGGTAATTGATGTTTCTAGTTCCTTGTTGTTATTCGGTGAATTTATTGTCTGCATATTCATGTTTACAAGCTTCTGATCAACTAAGTTCTTATATTCTTCTTTGTCTATCTTGTCCCATTTGATTTTTGGTTTAGTTGTACTGATGTTCTGATTTTGTCTTTTTTGTAAATTTGTTTTACACGATACAACTATTGGGTAATGGTCAGAAACATTTGAGTGTAGGGTTTTAATGATGGTCTTATCAGAAAAGTTTCTATCTGTTCCATAATTGTACATAAAATAATCGATTTCACTGCATTCTTGTCCCTTAGGATTTATATATGTGGATCCATTAAAACAGACTTGTAAATTAAAGTCTTTTATAAATTGAAGAAGGTATTCAGTTCTTTGATTTTTGTTGTTTTTAGTTAAGTCTTCATTTAAGTCACCTCCAATCAGAATATCATGACTTCTTGTGTATTTTTGCATAATTTCGAAAAGCTGATCAATACACTCTTTAAATTCATCCAAATCATGGCAACCTTGTGTCGGCATATATATTGAAACAATTAGTAATGGTTTTGACATGTTGTCTAAAAATTCTACACATTGTATACGCTCGCCTCCGTCGTCAGTAGCTTTAACGAGATGATCAATTTCTTTTTTCCAAATAACTGCAACTCCCCCATATCCCCTGGGTACTTTAGTGTAAAGACATCATAAACAGTCAATTTCAATATTAATACCAAAAGAAACCAATGATCAATGATATAAAAACAGTGTTGAATTGGAATTCTTTTAGAATAAGTTTATTTGAAGGATCCATAAGTTTACCAGGATCGTTTCTAAATTTCCAGGCACGATAAACAACATTTCCGCAAAAACGAGGATGTGCTATCCCGTTTGAAATAACTTTTCTACATATACAAGCAAACTTTAAAACCAAATATTTGTATATTTGAAATAATTTGATAAAGGTTTTAAGTAATTTGTAGTAACGAAATCCCTGGCTTAATAATTTACCAGTTATACATAGAGTACGTTCGTTAAAATCAAAACTTCACAACAGACACGGGCATAGCGATCGAGTTGTGAAATATAAACACCTTAAGATGGTGCCAAAGTAACATCAGCATCCAAAACTGAAAAATTAACAATAGGGAACCAAAATACGTCCATTTTTTCGTACACTTAGTGTATAGGTTCCCGTGTAAAACCGAAGAAAGGACAGCTATTATCGTTTAAATTTTATTTATTAAAGTAAGTTCCTTTGGGTAAATTGCGGCAGTATAGTTGAAAATTTCATGATTATTTAACGAAAAATTATCATCAACATAACGGTAAGGGTTGTTGAATGTATAAATTAAATGCAATTTAGACGGGTCTTTACTGAGTTTGGTCATAAACCATCACTAATAATAGTTCAAAACAAGTCTGCTATTAGAGTATGTTCATCGGTCTGTCCATCCATCATTCAGTCTGTCAACGTAGAAACAAGGAGGTATGGTCGATGTGGTATGAGTGCCAAAAAGACTAATATCCACCAAAGTTCAAATGAAGTGGATGGAAAATTTGTTAATTTTGGTTTCCAGAATAATTGCATTCATAAACAATGATACCTTGTGAATAAACTCAAAGATGGTTGGATTGATTGTATTTAGTTATCAAAGGTACCAGGATTATAATTTAGTACGCCAGACGCACATTCGTTTACATAAGACACATCAGTGAAGCTCATATCAAAATATTTATAAAGCCAAACAAGTACAAAGCTGAAGAGCATTGAGGATCTAAAATTCCAAAACATTAAGCTAAGGTAATCTATGCATGGGATAAGAAAATCCTAAGTTGTTCGAAAAAAATTACAGTTTTGTAAACAGGAAATTTATGAAAATGACCTCATTATTTAAATCCATGTCAACACCGAAATGTTATCTACTGGCCTGGTGATACCCTCGGTAACGAAACGTCCACCAGCAGTGGCATCAGACCCAGTGGTGTAAATAGTTAAAGGTACCAGAATTATAATTTAGTAGGCCATAAGCGCGTTTCGTCTACATAAGACTCATCAGTGACGCTCATATTAAAATATTTATAAAGCCAAACAAGTACAAAGTGGAAGAGCAATCTGAAATTGTAAATCCCAGATGCTTGTTTCGACTACAACAGATTTATCAGAGACGCTAGAATTAAATAGTTCCAGAGGCAAAATAAAGTACGCAGGTGAAGAGTATTGGGAACCCCAAATTTCCAAACATTTTTCCAAATGACCATAATCTGACGTAAAAAAACTTTTAACTTTCGAAAAAATCTTTTTGTTAACAGCTTATTTATAGTAATGACCATATCAATGATAATTCGTGTTAAAGCAGAAGTCCTTACTACTGCAGTCGCATTTTATTCCATTATATTGACATTGATGTGTGAAAAAAACCCAGACATAACAAGAAAAATTGTAAAAAATCGAGGTACAGCAGTTAAAATTGTGATACAATTTAAATCAATGGAAAAACAAATGAACATTCAAACTAATAACTCGAAAATAAACTGACAACACCATTGCAAAATAATGGAAAAGAAAAGGAACGGTACACTAAACATAACATGCAAAACTTAAGATGAGGAGCACGAAACCCACCTAAATCCTGGCACATTTATCTACTCTAGAAGATATTGGCATTTCAAATTGTACTAAGAACACGTTATTAATGGTTGGATATCTGAGGTCTTTAAAAACACAAGGGGTATAAGTCAAGGGTGTCCTTTATCTGCGTTATTATTTGTTTTATCTGTGGAAATTATGGCTTCAAGATTAAGAAGCAATACTGATTTTAAAGGTATCAAGGTCAAATTAGATTGCAAAAACCATACTATAAAAATTTCGCAACTGGCAGATGATACTACTTTATTTTGTTGTTCTAAATATGATGTTCAATAAAGCTATGAATGAAATTGAAATTTTTGGTTCTTATTCAGGACTGAAATTAAACAGAAACAAAACAGAGGGGTTATGGGTAGGAAAGCTTAAATCTTGTAAAGACAAAATTGAGGGAATCAACTGGAGCAATGGACCAGTTAAAACTCTTGGCATTTACTTTGGGCATTGTAGAGAGGAATGTGAAAAACTAAATTGGGAAAACAAGATTGAAAAGATGAATAAATTATTTTGTTCTTGGCAAAAAAGAAATCTTACTATTTTTGGAAAAATTTTGATAATTAAAACATTAATAGTGCCCATTTTTTACTTTTGTGGGATCTGCTTGCAGAGTTCCAGAGAAATTTTTAAAAGAAATAGAAAAAAGTTGTTTTAAATTTGTTTGGGATAATAAACCAGATAAAGTAAAAAGAAATTCAATTATTGGTCCATATGAAAAGTGGGGATTGAATATGATAGATATCAGAAGTTATTTCACTGCTTTAAAAGCTATGTGGGTAAAAAGACTAGTAAATGATTGTGAAGGAGGGTGGACAATTATACCTCAACACTATTTTTATAATTTTGGGTCAAACTGGTTAGTGTTTCAAACAAACAGTGGGGATAAGACAGACGAAAGCATTGAAAATGGTGGAGGTCTAACAAAAAAACCAGAAACATTTACAGATATAAGAAAACAAATATTATGGAACAATAAATTTATTAAATTTGAAAATAAAGCTATATTTTTAAAAAATTGGATTAAAAGCGATCTTATATATGTAAATGATATCATAGATGAAAAAGGTTGTATTTCTCAAGACATCATTTTAAATAAACTAAAAAATAAATCAAACTGGATAGCTGAAATTAAGTTAGTAAAGAAATCTATACCAAAAGACTGGGCAGCAATTTTAAAATCGGAAAATTCTATAAAAAGTATTGTTAATATAAAAAGAAACCAATTTCTATTGGATGGTTTACCTATAAAATTAGAGGCATTAACAAATAAACTTTTATACAAGTCTCTGATAAATAAAAAAATTGAACCAGCTATTGGACCCAAAAAATGGCTGCGTATATTTGATATAGATGATGTGTTATATCAAAACAATCTATATAAATTTTTATTCAGATATTTAAAAGAAAATAAACTTAGAATTTTTGGATGGAAATTAATACAACATATTCTACCTACAAAGAAACTTTTATACCGGTGGAAAATTGTAAACAATAGTTCTTGTAATTTGTGTACACAAGAAGAAGATTATGATCACTTCTTTATACTGTGTCCGTATTTAAAACTTTTTTGGAATAAAATAAATGAAGTTTTAAAGAACAGTAAAATGACTTTTAAGATAAAACTAAGACACTTAGTATTTGGATATAAAACTTCTGAAGAAGAATATTTTGACTTAAACTTTTTTTTAACAATTGTGGGTTATTCAATTTACAAAGCCTACTACATATCTGATCAAAAGACAAAAAATGTCAACGTTTTCTCAATTTTTCTCAATGAGTTCAATAAAAGAGTATGTTTGAAAATCAAAAGTAATGTTTTAGCAACTATTAGAAAACATATGAATAGTCATATTAAGTGATTAAGTGATATTATATAATATATATATGATGTAAAAAATGTAACATGTATTTTACAACTAATCGCTACCCTGAGTGATTAGTGGATTGTAACAGGGAACATCAGGAGGAGCTTGGACTCCTGAATTCATGATATTGTAGCAAGCCAATATTTGAAATAAATATTTATTTATGTTGTTAAAAAAAAAGAACACGTTATTTATTTATAAACATTTACATTTATTACATGTAACAAATACCCGATAAATTCAAGTTCTGTTACCTGATATGAAAAAGCAAAATCAGAAAAATACTGAACTCCGAGGAAAATTCCAAACGGAAAGTCCCTAATAAAAAAAATATAAATAGTAACTTCTAGATAATGGCTGTTGTTATACGATCTGTAAACATGAACCATTTTAACAGTTGACAGTATAGAATTATTCATTATTTTGCGACTGAATCAACACAGTCATTGAAAATGTGTATCACTCATAATAGGTTTTAGCAACTATACTCGATAGGATTGAATAGAATAGAATGATGCTGCTTGGGTGTTACTATTTGTACCAAAAATTGTTACATTTGTTTCCATGCAGATATAGAAAGGATTTCAGTTTAATTGAGGATTGATTATCAATATGAGCTGAAATTTTCAGGGGCCGTTTTAGGACAGAAACATAAAGGAGAACACTTATCGGTGTGTACTAGTCAGAGCGTCAATGTTAACATGAATTAACGTTGAATAGTTCATTATTATAAATTAACTGTTTACAAAACTTTTTTTTCGAAATAATCAGGATTTTCTATCCCGGGAATAGATGACACTAGTTTTATTTGGCAAATTCTTTCGGATTTTTTTATTCTCAAAGCTCTCGCGCACATTTTTTCCCGTCTTTATGATGAGTTAATGTACATGCACAACACGACGGGTACCTCATTGTAAGTAGGATCTGATTAACTTGCAGGAGCACATGCGGTCAACACCGGTTTTGTGTGGCTAAGTCTTGTGTTTTTAAACTGTTTTTGTTTTATCTTTTGAATGTTTTTCTTTCTTTGCAATGATATTGTCAGCTTTTTTTCGACTTATGAGTTCGCATATCCTTCTTGTATATAATACGATAGGTCACATCCGAGGATAAGAATATGGTACTGTGATTATGACAATTGGAACCTCATTGTCGTCATTTTTGAAACTAACATTCCATAAAGTTTAACCAACTTGTGATGGCGTTTGTTAAATGTCTGAAGAGCATTGAGGACCCAAAATTTGATAAATTTGCGCCAAATACGGCTAATGTAATCTATTCCTGGGATAAGAAAATCCTTAGTTTTTCGAAAAGTTTAAAAGTTTTGTCAACAGGAAATTTATTCAAATGACCATATAATTGATATTCATGTCAACACCGAAGTGCTGACTACTCGGCTGGTGATACCCTCGGGGACGAAACGTCCACCAACAGTGGCATCGACCTAGTGGTGTAAATAGTTATCAAAGGTACCAGGATTATAATTTAATACCCATTCAACACGGAGCATTGGTGCACACCGAACAGCAAGTCATGCCAATGTACGAACAGCCCCGGACTTACCACTGTAAAGCAGTTCAAACAGTAAAACCAAAAGTCTAATATATATATGTTAAAAAAACGAGAAACGAGAAACACTTATGAACTTCATCAACAAACGGCAACCCCTGAATAACTGTCTGTTTCACAAACGGTAACCCCTGAATATAACTGTCTGTTTCACAAACGGCAACCCCTGAATATAACTGTCTGTTTCACAAACGACAACCCCTGAATAACTGTCTGTTTCACAAACGACAACCCCTGAATATAACTGTCTGTTTCACAAACGGCAACCCCTGAATATAACTGTCTGTTTCACAAACGACAACCCCTGAATATAACTGTCGGTTTCACAAACGACAACCCCTGAATATAACTGTCTGTTTCACAAACGACAACCCCTGAATATAACTGTCTGTTTCACAAACGGCAACCCCTGAATATAACTGTCTGTTTCACAAACGGCAACCCCTGAATATAACTGTCTGTTTCACAAACGACAACCCCTGAATATAACTGTCTGTTTCACAAACGACAACCCCTGAATATAACTGTCTGTTTCACAAACGGCAACCCCTGAATATAACTGTCTGTTTCACAAACGGCAACCCCTGAATATAACTGTCTGTTTCACAAACGGCAACCCCTGAATATAACTGTCTGTTTCACAAACGGCAACCCCTGAATATAACTGTCTGTTTCACAAACGGCAACCCCTGAATATAACTGTCTGTTTCACAAACGGCAACCCCTGAATATAACTGTCTGTTTCACAAACGACAACCCCTGAATATAACTGTCTGTTTCACAAACGGTAACCCCTGAATATAACTGTCTGTTTCACAAACGGCAACCCCTGAATATAACTGTCTGTTTCACAAACGGCAACCCCTGAATATAACTGTCTGTTTCACAATTTTGCTCCACAGTCGTTCGTCTAGAGAAAGAATATTCAGGCAAATTATTTCCAACAAAACATTAATTAGTTTCATTTTATTATATAGATCCTTCTACAGATCATAAACCAACATTAATAATGGGAGAGTCAGACGGACTTTATTTATTTATTATTAGTATAAATCTGACAAAATATATTTGAGTAATTGTCAACATTTAAATTTAGGTGTAGGGTAACTGACAATCTGAATTAAAAAAAATTAAGTGTAATTAAATGTATAGTATCTTTCGACTACAACATGACCTAGGTTGAAACACGTTGTTAATCTACATCAAAGCTCAGGACAATCTGCTGAAGAATTTCCAAATTTCATTCTTACACAGATTTATGTAGTTTTGTTTGTTATTATGGTACAAGAGAGACAGGAGATAACACATGGATATTCAAACTCATAAGTCGGAGACAAACTGACAAGAAACATTGCTATATTGAATAAACAATTGTTCTAGGTTTCTAAAAATATCTCTACCTGTATAATCTATAACAAAATCATACTTCAACTTTATCTATATACCTAATCTATATTTTAAGATAACATTAACGTGCATGAATAATTCCCATTTTGTTGATACTTTTGGTATTTTAAACTTAACTAAGAACCAGTGATTTATTGATTAACATTTCTATTTATGTAATATATACTAGATGATACCGAATATAAACGAAAATTTATGTTTCAACATCTAGATAATGACTGTTGTCTTCCTTGTGGACAATTTGTAAACATGATACTGATATTCAATTGTCATATAGACTGGATGCTTACCCGCCCTTGAAAACTAATTACATAACCGCGATGCAGCATGGATGTAACTATTTGCACTCGAAACTAGCGCATTGTTTTACAAGCAGACACAAACTAGCGTTTATTTGGCCCTTTTAACTTTTTGGATTCGAGCGTCACTGATGAGTCTTTTGTAGACGAAACACGCGTCTGGCGTATGTACAAAATTTAGTCTGGTCTTTATGATTAGTTGATTTTTTTAATAGAAGATGTATTATTAAAATTTCCTAAATGGATGGAGAGTTGTCTCATTGGCACTCATACCACATCTTCCTATATTTACTAACTATTCAAGACATAAACATGAAGAATTGATTTTGTTTTCTCGAAACGATGACTTCAACTTTACTCATTGACACTCCTGGTTTAATAGCTGGAGAGTAAACTAGGCATATGCCTTATATATGCATGCAATGTTGGTATGTTGCTACATAGAAATGGAAATTCCACAATAGTGCAGCACAAATCATGTCTTTTATCGTAAAGTTATATCTCAAGCTATCCTTATTGTCAATTCTAAATGTGTTTCAAGATATGAGGTAGAATTAACTGTATCTGTTGTATCCGTCATTTCAACGTTTTGAATTATTTATTGAGAGAACATTATTTCTATCGCTTAAGTTGAAAGATAATGCTCGCTTCTTTTTTCTCGCAAAAAAGCTTTTGTGTGTATTCAGATTCACACGAATAAAGGAACACATTAATCAGAAGAGAAATTCAGTAAGTTCTCATGGGAATGACGATAGTTGCAAAACACGTCCTCCAATTGAATTAAACATGTTATCAATCGAGGGATAAAGATATTTTTGTTTGAATCAGAGTGATATTTAAGACAGTACGATTTTCCCTCCCTAAATCAAGATATTTGTATCTACATTGGCATGTATTTTTATCCATCAAAGAATGACCAATTCTTGAAATCAATGCTTTATTTTAAAATAGGAAATACTTATGTAAAGGATAGAATAGTCAAATGTGTTACCGCTAATACTCTTGTGAGAGGAAACAGACTTAGATTAGATGTAATCAAGCATATCTTTCGAAATATTTTGTATCCACATCTTTGTTTTCTTCCGCCTCTCTTTAAATGACTTGACAACATTCTAGAAAGTGGTCCAGTTTGGTTAGATTTTATTTTATATAGACCAGCGGAATTTTGAACCCATATTTAAGTCAGTACTTACATCTCATATATCCCAGTGAACTTGAAATTAAGGATACTACTGATACAAGAACGCTATCATACAAGTGAGAGGTTTAGCGCTATAAAACCAGGTTCAATCCACCATTTTCTACATTTGAAAATGTCTGTACCAAGGCAGTTGTTGTCCATTCGTTTGATGTGTTTTATCATTTGATTTTGTCATTTGATTAGGAACTTTCCGTTTTGAATTTTCCTCGGAGTTTTACTTTTGATTGTTTCCTCAATAATGACACAGATGGACGACTTCACAATAAAATCTATGACCAACGGGATGATTTTAACTTCTCAATTATCAGTTTCCCATTTCTCAACAGTAACATACATTCTGCTCTATTGTATGTGTTTACATATCCCAACTGATACATTATGCTCGTGCATGCCCACACTATACGGGCTTTCTTGCAGGGAACTCCGAGGAAAATTCTAAACAGAATGTCCCCAATCAAATGATAAAACACATTAAACAAATGGACAACAACTGTCATATATTCCTGAATTGGTAAATGCATTTTCAAATGTTGATTGAACCTGGTTTTATAGCGATAAACTTCTCATTTTTATAACAGTCGCATGAGTGTGTTTTTTACGAAAAAACTGCGCCAACAAAGTTATGAGGAGGAAAGATTAAAATTGACACTCCGTAAATGTTATGCACAATATTATGAATACCAGGATTGAATTTTGTATTTTTGCTGTTGTTAATGGAATATATTCGTTGTTATTCTATGGTTTGAATGTTGTAACGACTTGTATATCCTTTATTTATACGTTTCCCCTTGATTATAAAGTGTTCTTGCGTTTGTTTTGCCTGTATTCCTACTACTTATAGTATTTGATGAACTGACATAACCATGAACACTTCACCTTAACCAATGCGTGAAGGTCAACTAAAGCCCTCAAGACAGACAGTGATAAAACACAAAAACTAAAAATTGTTCAATGAACCATGAAATAAGGGTTAAGGTCAGATAAAACATGGCAGACGAACATGTACACCTTACAATCATTCCAAACGCCAAATATGTTGACATATTGCTTATAGTATTTGGGAAACGGACTTGACCACGCAACTTAACTTTAAACTTCATCATATGTTCCATGAAATAATGTCGAAGTAAAGTGAAGGACATTTATACGTTGAAGAGAACCCATATACCATGCACACATATGTACATTATTACTCATAATAAGTGATATAACAAAATATATTTCATTCAAGCAGTTAATGAAAAATGAAAATTAGTTCAAAGACAATGGACATAGATCATAAGACAGACGGAAACTTTGTAACACTATGTAAATAGTATGAATCATCCAGGATCCAGGTGTTCTACCTTCTGATATAGGTTCCATCGCAGCCAGATTACAATCCATATGTCTCGCATTCTAGTTTTTGCCTAAAAAAGTTCTTTTTATTTAATTGTATTTTGGTCCTCAATGCTCTTCAACTTCGTACTTTATTTGGCTTTTTAAACTTTTTTGGATTCGAGCGTCACTGATGAGTCTTTTGTAGGCGAAACGCGCGTCTGGCGTATACTAAATTTAGTCCTGGTATCTATGATGAGTTTATTTAATCTGAGGAGTATCAGAAGATTGAAACGTTCGGTGTTCTCATTTGAAGCTGAGAGCATTCATATAAATCACACTGTTTAGTTGTCAAATACGTTTAACAATATTTTACTGTCGCAAAACGAGCGTTACTGGTAGTAAGGTCGTAATCCTATAAATAATGAAAACTTTCGGAAAAGAAGTCCTTCAGAAGTAGATTTCACTACGTGCCTTTGGATAGCAACTATCAGTTGACACACTCACAAACATATTTTAATTGGCAAAACGAAGAAGCAATTTTATTATGGTCAGTTTCAAACAATGGTAAAGTATAAACTATACCTTTGGTCTCAGTGGAGTAGACAATTGTATTTTTTTTTAAAACGTTTTCCGGCGAACAATATCCTCCTCGTAAATTTTGTTGGGGACTAAAATAAACATTTGACAACGATTTCGATGCAAGTATAAGTTAACATGTTTTTATTTCTGTTTATTCAAATATTGCTTGCTTTTCATGCTATCATGTGGTATGGGCTTTGCTCATTGTTGAACGCCATACGGTGACCATTACTTTTCTTACTTTATAGTACGCAATAAATCCTCTTAGTAGATTAGATTTTAACTTAACGAATTATAATAGTATCTATATATATATAACCCTTTTAGACTGATTATATATAATATATACATATGCACATTACTTATAAAAGATAGACAAAGTATTGACTTGTTTTTATTCTATACCATAGATTCCTGAACTGTATTTGTCGGAGTCGTTTCTCTCTCATGCCATATAACAATTGAGTTCTCGTTAGCTGACTGTTGCGTTTTCTTATAATCCGACGGATCATATGGGAGGTAACTTAAACGTTTTGATTCTCTGAATTGTAATAATGCGTCATTTGGTCTCAGTAAAATGTCCGACTCTCTGTGTGCAAGAGTATGTCTATTTGCTTGTGTTCCTGTCAAGACGTTTTGATATCTTGAACTTTTGTCTGTGTATTCTGATGACGGGACTGGGGATAAAGTTCTGTCTTTGGATGATATTTCAAATGAATCGTTTTCAATGGATTGGTCCCATTCATCAAGCTGGGTCAACCAATGCTGAACACTATCGGTGGGTGTTATCTTCTCTTTCGGCAAGCAGTGAAGATTTATAAATGACATAGGATTTGACGGGGGCCACGTCATCGCACTACTGGAATCACATGACATAGATGACCAATCACTGGTGTCCGCGTAATAACTATAACTGACAGAATATGACGTGTCACTGCTACCGACGTTGTACTCGTCAACAGAGTTACTAAGCACATGCTTTGTTTCAAATGTTTTATTTGAAACGAAATCAGAGCACTCGTTCGGAAATAATGGAAGGGGCGATTTTCTATTTTTTGGTGGACTTTTACAGAACGATTGCTTTATCTCCGAATTATTTGGTTTTCGATCAGATGTTCGAACAGACAGTTCTGGTCGTCTTTTGACTGTTAGACAGGGCATTGTTTGAGCATTATGTAAATGAGAGTTGTTTATATGACAGAATATATTACTTGGGTCACTAACATTTAAAGTATTTGTATTTCGACTATTACTAGATGCTAAATCTACATTGCTACTATGTTTTCTTCGCTTTTTCCTTGATGGTGTGGAATCGTCATTTTCAATTGATATTTCCCCCTTTAAATTTTCGGATGTTCCATTCTTATTGTTTCCGTTATGTGGAACTTTATGAATATATCCATTTTGTAAACTAATAATTGAACAATGATTTTCCCCATATTGTTCATGATTTTGTATCTCAATCCCGTGTTTTACAGAGAAATCATGAGCTGTATTTTTCATTGCTATTTCTAATTCAAGCTGGTAAACAGCGTCAGAGAATGGCTTGAATGTTTCATTCTGCAGATAACTACAACTACAACATTTTAGAAACATTCCACATACAAACGTCAGTATAATTGAGACAGTAGTTCCTAGTTGGTATTTATAATCCCATTTGTTGTTCATCATCCAGAATCCTGTCATAATCACATTTTCTACAAGAAGTCCACTATACAGAAGAACATTCACGCACATTATCTTTTGATTCTCTTTGTTGAAAATGTCAAAAATGTTAAAATAAGATAAACATATATTTTTAAAAACTTGTAAAATGCTGCCTTTCCCATTGCAAAAAGTTAAAATAGTTGTGGAAAATAAATACACTAGAAAATGAAATCCTAATGGCAGAGGAAGCCAACGTGGTATAACAGCTTGAAATAACATAATAGATCCACATCTTGAGAACATCAGAAAGATGGTACCAAATGTTAACATTATAATACCAACCGGTTTTCTTATCCGAACACTTAATTTCGAAAAGTCGTCGTTTTCAAAGAGAAACTTTTGTGTATTGTACATTGAAAACACAATAGCATTAGCGATTACTCCTATAATTACAAGAATAATTACTTCTGAAGTGGTATCGTGGTCACTGAAGAAATGGCTGCCTTTCAGGAGTAAGATTGGGAAACTTTGCATAGCTGTGTGTATCAACCTGAGTATTATAAACTCCCTCCAATCATGTTCATCAAACAATAGAAGCAACTTTAAACATCGCCAAATAAGTCCTACTTGTAGAAAATGGAGTAAGATGCAGATTGTACGAGCACATCCTCGACCGCTGAAGTCCATGGTCCTTAGCACCAGTATGGTAGAGATGACGTTCACAAGAACTAATGGTCCGGCGGTCAGAGATAAAATTATAACCGATGACGTGAAGTCTGAGGTAATTCGGGTTAGACATAGGTGTATATTCAAACCTGTTTCTGCCAGGTATAATACCATGCTAGTTATTGACAACAATATACCTAGCATTGCTAGTTGTGTGAAAGCTTTGGGTTACTCGATTTGCCGTTGCATTGTCAGTAATGTCAACCACTATGTACTCATGTAACGGATGGTGTAGTTTATATCACTATGTACTCCTGCCAATGACAGAAGATATGTTGCCACTATCCGTACTATAATACCCCATTCAGCTATGGTACCGTTTAAAGTTCGAGTACTGGAGAATGGTTACGTGTAACAACGTTCTTGGTCGAGTATGTAGAAGTAGTTAAATGTATCACGTTTGGAATGTCCATAATTGAAGTAGAATTGTTCATATCAAGCACTCAGGTATCGAGTAAGTTTATTTTCGGTATCAAGTTGTCGTTTCCATCCTTAGCTAGTACTATTGACTAAATAACGACACAGTTTACCCATGACAACAATACACTAAATTCACATTACCCTGGAACGAACAAGCAGGCGTAAATCAATCCACCACTCGCGTCGAGTTTACTCTAGTGTTTAACAATGAACTATTTTCCATTGTATGCTCGACAATTTATATTGACTAGATGTATACCCTGTTGTATGATGCCTTGTCGTAGATGAGATGTTCGTCAACTTCCGTCATCCAACAGCACCGTGACACAATCAAGTCAGTTATCTGATATACCTGAAATAAAGAAGAAAAATATATCTGATTGAGTTCTGAATACATTTAACTATGTGTGATTATTATCAAAGCATTTAAACTAAAACCTTCAATGTCCTGTTCTAGCAACCGACGATTTGCATTTTTAAATAATATGTAGTTTGTGTTAATAACGTATCATATTCCATAATAAGGGCCAGGATGAATAAAATAGTAATAAAATTGGATATATTAAACATATCCTGACCTAAGTGTACAATTACACTGACTGCAAAGTTAGTCGTGTCAGTAATATCAAAAGCATCAAAGATATACCGGTTACTTGTAGGAGTTCAAAGGTCACCTACATAGCTGTTTATATAAATATACAATAGAAGATAAATCTAGAGGTGGTATGTAGAGTATACATTACTATTTATCATAACAATGGCAGAGTCTTTCTCGTGTGTTTCTTAACATACAATTTCATGACGACATTTAAATATTTTTTTTTCATGTTTTATGTGACTTTAAACAATAGTTGATAGCCAGAGATATTCAGTCAACTGAAACGTGTTAATATATTGAAGTGTGTGTCAGATTTCACTTCACTGTATTATTTTGCCATCAAAATATAAAAAATCAGTGTTCCTTGTAAACTTCTATTTATATATATATAAAACACTGGCTCTTATCAAGCAGTGGCTGGAACGATATTAAACGAGGTAGGTGTTGACAACCAAATATTCAATGTTCTCGTGTATAAGTATAATGAAATATACATCGGGAACATATAAATAATTAGCCATAAACAAGATATATATATACATCTAGTCATGTCCCTCCCCAAAACTCGTGCAAGACTAACGCATGTAACGCCAAATACATCATGAACGCAAACTATCAAACATAGAATAGTGACATTCTGTATTTAGCCCGAGTCAGTATCAAAACATAAAATAAATCTATTTCAATATATAATTATTGACTTTGATGTATCAACTGAAATTAAAATTCAACAATTGTTTTATTATATGATGTTTTATCCTTCTCCATATTTGGTATTTACTCAAGATCCTTTCAAAACTGCTCCCTGTTTTATACTAAATATCAGGATAGACACTTTGTAAACTTTAAAAAGGAAATAAAGCACCAGGAATTATCCTTAGAAATATTAAAGTCTTAATTAAACTTGTAAAGGCAGCTACATTTATATCCATGGTGAAACCTACAGTGGAATATTCATAACAATATCGGACCCAACAAACCGACATAAGATCAATGCAATATAACAGGTCTTGAAAAGAACAGCAGGATTATGCACAACAGCTTACAAAACCGAACACCAGGACAGCTGTTTCACACATATGGTTAACACATTAACACGGAAAAGCCTTGCAATCGTAGGAAAACAAACAGATTTCACATGTACCTCAAGATTCAAACTTGACCTGATTGACATAGTTCGCCAACAATAGTTTACCCTTAAAATACCCAGGGTAGAGGTAAAAACCATTTTAGCAGGAAAGAACCATAACAGATGCCTTCTACCAATCTTTCCTTTCCAATGACCATCAATGATTGGAACAACCAATCAAAATCATTATCGTCGGCAAATACAGTTCTCGGATTCAGAACTGCATTGAAGGGTTACTCTGAAATGACCTAGGCAACATTGAGATGTACATGTGTTTAATGTAAAAAGCCAAGATAAAGTGTGTTGCCCGACACTATACGAAGTTTTCACTCGGAATCAACTACATTGGTAATTTTGAATCCGGTTCCTTGCCTAATGATCTCATGAAGAAATTGTCAATAAAGTTAAGTTTAAATAACATTGAAGTTAAATGTCGGAATAAGTTGTTTACAAAACTAAAGAAGTTAGCAAAAGATTAAGGTTCATCATAACAAATGGACAAATATGGCCGTATTTTCACCTCAAAAACTACTCTGTGTACAGACTTACCTGTGCTGTTTGGAAAGTTTTAATGCCTAGCATCCACTAGATATGTAAAAGTTAAATGCATTTTGTGTTTAAGAAAGATAAAGTCTTTCTTGTTTTTTGATGGGCATTTTTTTTTCCTTTCTGCAGAAGGTGCAAAAATAAACAAACACCTGAATTACTTTGATACTGTCCACTCACTGACTCAGATAAACTCTTTAACTCACCTATAGTTGTGAAGATACCTGGTGTCCATGTCAGGACAATGAAAACAATACAAACCGGTTTTTTTTACCTGAGGGAGCATCTCATAATGTACCACAACTTAGTCATTTTTCACACCTTTTGCATAAACGAAAAAAATGCCGATCAAAATCCAAAAGAGATTTTATCTTTCTGAAACACAAAATGCATTTAATTTTATTATATCTAGTGGATGCTAGACATTAAAACTTTTCCAACTTTACAGGTAAGTCTGTACTCAGAGTAATTTTTGACATGTAAATACAGCCATATTTGTCCGTTTGTTATGATGAACCTTAAGTATGCACATAAAAGTACATGTAACAAACGTAACGGGGAAGTAAAAACTAAAAATAGCGTTGTTCAATCAAGTCTACGAGTATGACATCAAAAAAGGGTGCTTACCTAAAAAATCTTCATTTAATAACTTTCCACAGCAATACACCACAAGTTAATTGTGAGATAGACTTTTACTAAATATTTAAAACAAACAATGATAAATTTTAAATTAAATTAAATTATGTCTAACTTTACGGAGTTGTTTATTTTACAGAGATAAGCCAGGACGTTCCTGGTTGACAACTTGTTCCCCGTGTTACCCTGGTTCTTTAATAGATAATTTTAATAATCTTTAAGTATGTTTTAACTGTACATGATTGCATTTTACACCAGATTACAGCTAATTTCTTAATGCATACAAAGCAAGACTGTGGTAAGCTTGCTTGCTTTATTTGTACATTGTACCATTGTAATTCAGCAGTGGCGGACCCAGAACTTTTCATAAGGGGGGTGGGGGCGCTGACTGACCTAAGGGGGGCTCCAGTCATGCTTCAATCAAATCCCCCCTGGATCCGCCTATGAATTGGGATAACATGTAATCAAATTTACCGGTAAATATAATATAAACAGGTTAAAATATGCCGATATAGTGTTTGAAGATGTCGATCTTAATTACAAAGCTTGACATAGCATTTATACAAACAGAGCAATCAAGCAGACCAAAGTTTTACACTACAAGCATTAGGACATTAGCTGTAATAGATACCTTGTCTTCATGAAACAAGGACTCATACATGTACAAGTGAGTAAGATGGCCCGCGTCCAGTTGTAAGTATTTCATGTATTTCGATAACGAGAGATAATGAAAGAAATGATTGGAAAAATCGAATGTATTTACCTGCGGAAAGTTTTTGTATACCACATGAGTGATCAATCTTCCATTGATGATATAATGTTACATAGATGGTCCCTACTGATATGATATAAATACTAATATGTACCAAGGTACAAATATTATAAACCACGTAAACGTGTACTTTGTGATTTCCAATATTCAAATGAGCCAGTTGATTTTTATGTAGATATAAATACAATATTATTCTTTGTTAGATTTTATTAAAATGTTTATCAATTTCGTTTCAAATTTAATGTTGTTACCTTTAAGGAAGAAACAGACTGCCTCCGTGATTGAAATAATGTGCTTAAAAAAACAGAAATAGAATTTACTCATTGTTGAAGGCCGTACGGTAACCTATAGTTGTGAATGTCAGTGTCATTTTGGTCTCTTGTGGACAGTTGTCTCATTGGCAATCATACCCCATCTTTTTTTTTTTTTTTATATAATAACATAAATTATCGATATCGTCAGTAAAAGTATCGTGGTTTCGGTTTCTATTGCTGTTTTTGTTATCTTAAGAATGTTTGCTTCTTTATAAAAGAGATCAAAATAAAGCTAACAAGAACAATCTGCATTAACACATAAAAACTGCCAGACAGAATAGGGTGGACAGCAGTTTGTCTTTAACGAATTTAGACTTGTTTCTTTTACATGTAGGTCGGGGACAGGAGGTTGTCTTAAACAAATTTATGTCTTGTTTCTTTTACATGGAGGTCGGGAACAGCAGTTTGTCTTTAACGAATTTATGTCTTGTGTACATATCTTCTACATTAAGGTCGGGGACAGCAGGTTGTCTTTAACGAATTTATGTCTAGTTTCTTCTACATTAAGGTCGGGGACAGCAGGTTGTCTTTAACGAATTTATGTCTTGTTTCTTCTACATGAAGGTCGGGGACAGCAGTTTGTCTTTAACGAATTTATGTCTTGTTTCTTCTACATGAAGGTCGGGGACAGCAGGTTGTCTTTAACGAATTGATGTCTTGTTTCTTCTACATGAAGGTCGGGGACAGCAGTTTATCTTTAACGAATTTATGTCTTGTTTCTTCTACATGAAGGTCGGGGACAGCAGGTTGTCTTTAACGAATTCATGTCTTGTTTCTTTTACATGAAGGTCGGGGACAGCAGGTTGTCTTTAACGAATTAATGTCTTGTTTCTTCTACATGAAGGTCGGGGACAGCAGGTTGTCTTTAACGAATTTATGTCTTGTTTCTTCTACATGAAGGTCGGGGACAGCAGGTTGTCTTTAATGAATTTATGTCTTGTTTCTTCTACATGAAGGTCGGGGACAACAGGTTGTCGGTTGTCTTTTACGAATTTATGTCTTGGTTCTTCTACATGGAGTTCGGGAACAGCAGGTTGTCTTTAATGAATTTATGTCTTGTTTCTTCTAAATGAAGGTTGGCCGACAGCAGGTTGTCTTTAACGAATTTATGTCTTGTTTCTTCTACATGGAGGTCGGAGACAGCAGTTTGTCTTTAATGAATTGTTGTCTTGTTTTTTCTACATGTAGGTCGGGGACAGCAGGTTGTCCGTTGTCTTTTACGAATTTATGTCTTGGTTCTTCTACATGGAGGTCGGAGACAACAGTTTGTCTTTAATGAATTAATGTCTTGTTTTTTCTACATGGAGGTCGGGGACAGAAGGTTGTCAGTTGTCTTTTACGAATTTACGTCTTGGTTCTTCTACATGAAGGTCGGAGACAGCAGTTTGTCTTTAATAAATTTATGTCTTGTTTTTTCTACATGGCGGTCGGGGACAACAGGTTGTCTTTTAGGAATTTATGTCTTGTTTCTTCTTCATGGAGGTCGGAGACAGGAGGTTGTCTTTAACGAATTTATGTCTTGTTTCTTCTACATGAAGGTCGGGGACAGCAGGTTGTCTTTAAGGAATTTATGTCTTGTTTTTTCTACATGGCGGTCGGAGACAGCAGTTTGTCTTTAATGAATTAATGTCTTGTTTTTTCTACATGAAGGTCGGGGACAGCAGGTTGTCGGTTGTCTTTAACGAATTTATGTCTTGGTTCTTCTACATGGAGGTCGGAGACAGCAGTTTGTCTTTAACGAATTTATGTCTTGTTTCCTCTACATGGAGGTCGGGGACAGGAGGTTGTCTTTAACGAATTTATGTCTTGTTTCTTCTACATGGAGGTCGGGGACAGCAGGTTGTCTTTAACGAATTTATGTCTTGTTTCTTCTACATGGAGGTCGGGGACAGTAGGTTGTCTTTAACGAATTTATGTCTTGTTTTTTACATGGAGGTCGGAGACAGCAGTTTGTCTTTAATGAATTAATGTCTTGTTTCTTCTACATGGAGGTCGGGGACAGCAGGTTGTCGGTTGTCTTTTACGAATTTATGTCTTGGTTCTTCTACATGGAGGTCGGAGACAGCAGGTTATCTTTAAGGAATTTATGTCTTGTTTCTTCTATATGGAGGTCGAAGACAGCAGTTTGTCTTTAATGAATTTATGTCTTGTTTTTTCTACATGGAGGTCGGGGACAGCAGGTTGTCTTTAATGAATTTATGTCTTGTTTTTGCTACATGGAGGTCGGGGACAGCAGGTTGTCCGTTGTCTTTAACGAATTTATGTCTTGGTTCTTCTACATGGAGGTCGGAGACAGCAGTTTGTCTTTAATGAACTTATGTCTTGTTTCTTCTACATGAAGGTCGGAGACAGCAGTTTGTCTTTAATGAATTAATGTCTTGTTTTTGCTACATGGAGGTCGGGGACAGCAGGTTGTCGGTTGTCTTTAACGAATTGATGTCTTGGTTCTTCTACATGGAGGTCGGAGACAGCAGTTTGTCTTTAACGAATTTATGTCTTGTTTCTTCTACATGGACGTCGGGGACAGGAGGTTGTCTTTAACGAATTTATGTCTTGTTTCTTCTACATGGAGGTCGGGGACAGCAGGTTGTCTTTAACGAATTTATGTCTTGTTTCTTCTACATGGAGGTCGAGGACAGGAGGTTGTCTTTAACAAATTTATGTCTTGCTTCTTCTACATAACGGTCGGGAACAGCAGTTTGTCTTTAACGAATTTATGTCTTGTGTACATGTCTTCTTCATTAAGGTCGGAGACATCAGGTTGTCTTTAACGAATTTATGTCTAGTTTCTTCTACATTAAGGTCGGGGACAGCAGGTTGTCTTTAACGAATTTATGTCTTGTTTCTTCTACATGGAGGTCGGGGACAAGATGTTGTCTTAAACAAATGTATGTCTTGTTTCTTCTACATAACGGTCGGGAACAGCAGTTTGTCTTTAACGAATTTATGTCTTGTGTACATGTCTTCTACATTAAGGTCGGGGACATCAGGTTGTCTTTAACGAATTTATGTCTAGTTTCTTCTACATTAAGGTCGGGGACAGCAGGTTGTCTTTAACGAATTTATGTCTTGTTTCTTCTACATGAAGGTCGGGGACAGCAGTTTGTCTTTAACAAATTTTTGTCTTGTTTCTTCTACATGAAGGTCGGGGACAGCAGGTTGACTTTAACGAATTGATGTCTTGTTTTTTCTTCATGAAGGTCGGGGACAGCAGTTTATCTTTAACGAATTTATGTCTTGTTTCTTCTACATGAATGTCGGGGACAGCAGGTTGTCTTTTACGAATTTATGTCTTGTTTTTTCTACATGAAGGTCGGGGACAGCAGGTTGTCGATTGTCTTTAACGAATTTATGTCTTGTTTCTTCTACATGGAGGTCTGGGACAGCAGGTTGTCGGTTGTCTTTAACGAATTTATGTCTTGTTTCTTCTACATGGAGGTCGGGGACAGCAGTTTGTCTTTAACGAATTTATGTCTTGTTTCTTCTACATGGAGGTCGGGGACAGCAGGTTGTCTTTAACGAATTTATGTCTTGTTTCTTCTACATGGAGGTCGGGGACAGCAGTTTGTCTTTAACGAATTTACGTCTTGGTTCTTCTACATTAAGGTCGGGGACAGCTGTTTGTCTTTAATGAATTTACATCTTGTTTCTTCTACATGGAGGTCGGGGACAGCAGGTTGACTTTGATGAATTTATGTCTTGTTTCTTCTACATGGAGGTCGGGGACAGCAGGTTGTCTCTGATGAATTGATGTTTTGTTTCTTCTACATGGAGGTCGGGAACAGCAGGTTGTCTTTGATGAATTTATGTCTTGTTTCTTCTACATGGAGGTCGGGGACAGCAGGTTGTCTTTAACGAATTTATGTCTTGTTTTTTCTACATGGAGGTCGGGACAGCTGTTTGTCTTTAATGAATTTATGTCTTGTTTCTTCTACATGAAGGTCGGGGACAGCAGGTTGTCGGTTGTCTTTAACGAATTGATGTCTTGTTTCTTCTACATGGAGGTCGGAGACAGCAGTTTGTCTTTTATGAATTTATGTCTTGTTTTTTCTACATGGAGGTCGGGTACAGCAGGTTGTCGGTTGTCTTTTACGAATTTATGTCTTGTTTCTTCTACATGGAGTTCGGGAACAGCAGGTTGTCTTTAATGAATTTATGTCTTGTTTCTTCTACATGGAGGTCGGGGACAGCAGGTTGTCTTTGACGAATTTATGTCTTGTTTCTTCTACATGGAGGTCGGGGACACAGTTGTCTTTAACGAATTTATGTCTTGTTTTTTCTACATGGAGGTCGGGGACAGCAGGTTGTGTTTAACGAATTTATGTCTAGTTTCTTCTACATTAAGATCGGGGACAGCAGGTTGTCTTTAACGAATTGATGTCTTGTTTCTTCTACATGAAGGTCGGGGACAGCAGTTTGTCTTTAACGAATTGATGTCTTGTTTCTTCTACAAGAAGGTCGGGGACAGCAGGTTGTCTTTAACGAATTGATGTCTTGTTTCTTCTACACGAAAGGTCGGGGACAGCAGTTTATCTTTAACGAATTTATGTCTTGTTTCTTCTACATGAAGGTCCGGGACAGCAGGTTGTCTTTAACGAATTCATGTCTTGTTTCTTTTACATGAAGGTCGGGGACAGCAGGTTGTCTTTAACGAATTTATGTCTTGTTTCTTCTACATGAAGGTCGGGGACAGCAGTTTGTCTTTAACGAATTTATGTCTTGGTTCTTCTACATTAAGGTCGGGGACAGCATGCAGGTTGTCTTTAACGAATTCATGTCTTGTTTCTTTTACATGAAGGTCGGGGGCAGCAGGTTGTCTTTAACGAATTTATGTCTTGTTTCTTCTACATGAAGGTCGGGGACAGCAGGTTGTCTTTAACGAATTCATGTCTTGTTTCTTTTACATGAAGGTCGGGGGCAGCAGGTTGTCTTTAGCGAATTTATGTCTAGTTTCTTCTACATGAAGGTCGGGGACAGCAGTTTGTCTTTAACGAATTGATGTCTTGTTTCTTCTAAATGAAGGTTGGCCGACAGCAGGTTGTCTTTAACGAATTGATGTCTTGTTTCTTCTACATGAAGGTCCGGGACAGCAGGTTGTCTTTAACGAATTGATGTCTTGTTTCTTCTACATGAAGTTCGGGGACAGCAGTTTGTCTTTAACGAATTCATGTCTTGTTTCTTCTACATGGAGGTCGGGGACAGCAGGTTGTCTTTAATGAATTTATGTCTTGTTTCTTCTACATGAAGGTCGGGGACAGCAGGTTGACTTTAACGAATTGATGTCTTGTTTTTTCTTCATGAAGGTCGGGGACAGCAGTTTATCTTTAAATTATTCTGTTTCTTCTAATGATTCGGACAGTCAGTTTTTTTACGTTTTCTTTCTACATGAATGTCGGGGACAGCATTGCGATTGTCTTTACGAATTGATGTCTTGTTTTTTTCTACATGGAAGGTCGGGGAACAGCAGTTTGTCTTTAACGAATTTATGTCTTGTTTCTTCTACATGGAGGTCGGGACAGCAGTTTGTCTTTAACGAATTTATGTCTTGTTTCTTCTACATGAGGTCGGGGACAGCAGTTTGTCTTTAACGAATTTATGTCTTAGTTTCTTCTAATGAAGGTTGGCGACAGCAGTTTGTCTTTAACGAATTGATGTCTTGTTTCTTCTACATGAAGGTTCCGGACAGCAGGTTGTCTTTAACGAATTGATGTCTTGTTTCTTCTACATGAAGTCCGGGACAGCAGTTTGTCTTTAACGAATTATGTCTTGTTTCTTCTACATGAGGTCGGGGACAGCAGTTGTCTTTAATGAATTTCATGTCTTGTTTCTTCTACATGGAGGTCGGGGACAGAGTTGCACGATGATGTCTTGTTTTTTCTTTGAAGGTCGGGACCATATTTATACGATTATGCTGTTTCTTCTACATGAATGTCGGGGACAGCAGGTTGCTTTACGAATTTATGTCTTGTTTTTTCTCATGAAGGTCGGGACAGCAGGTTTATTTCTTAACGAATTGATGTCTTGTTTTCTTCTACATGGAGTCGGGAACAGCAGTTTGTCTTTAACGAATTTATGTCTTGTTTTTTCTACATGAAGGTCGGGGACAGCAGGTTGTCTTCGAATTATGTCTTTTTACAGAAGCGGAATTTGTTATGATTATGTCTTGTTTCTTCTAATGAAGGTTCCGACAGCAGTTTGTCTTTAACGAATTTATGTCTTGTTTCTTCTACATGGAGGTCGGGACAGCAGTTGTCTTTAACGAATTTATGTCTTGTTTTTCTACATGGAGGTCGGGGACAGCAGTTTCGTTGTCTTTACGAATTTATGTCTTGGTTTCTTCTACATGAAGGTTCGGACAGCAGTTTGTCTTTAACGAATTTATGTCTTGTTTTTCTACATGGAGGTCGGAGACAGCAGTGTTGGGTCTTTAAGAATTATGTCTTGTTCTTCTACATGGAGGTCGGGGACACAGTTTCGTTGTCTTTACATTTATGTCTTGTTTCTTCTACATGAAGGTCGGGACAGCAGGTTTGTCTTTAATGAATTATGTCTTGTTTTTGCTACATGGAGGTCGGGGACAGCAGGTTGTTGGTTGTCTTTTCCGAATTTATGTCTTGTTTCTTCTAATGAGGTCGGACACAGTTGTCTTTCATGAATTTATGTCTTGTTTTTTCTACATGGAGGTCGGGACAGCAGGTTGTCTTTAATGAATTATGTCTTGTTTTTGCTACATGGAGGTCGGGGACAGCAGGTTGTTGGTTGTCTTTTCACGAATTTAGTCTTGGTTTCTTCTAACTGAAGGTGCAGACAGCAGGTTGTCTTTAACGAATTGATGTCTTGTTTTTTCTACATGGAGGTCGGAGACAGCAGTTTGTCTTTAATGAATTTATGTCTTGTTTTTGCTACATGGAGGTCGGGGACAGCAGGTTGTCGGTTGTCTTTTACGAATTTACGTCTTGGTTCTTCTACATGAAGGTCGGAGACAGCAGTTTGTCTTTAATGAATTGATGTCTTGTTTTTTCTACATGGAGGTCGGAGACAGCAGTTTGTCTTTAATGAATTTATGTCTTGTTTCTACTACATGGAGGTCGGGGACAGCAGTTTGTCTTTAATGAATTTATGTCTTGTTTTTGCTACATGGAGGTCGGGGACAGCAGGTTGTCGGTTGTCTTTTACGAATTTACGTCTTAGTTCTTCTACATGAAGGTCGGAGACAGCAGTTTGTCTTTAATGAATTTATGTCTTGTTTTTTCTACATGGAGGTCGGGGACAGCAGGTTGTCTTTAAGGAATTTATGTCTTGTTTCTACTACATGGAGGTCGGGGACAGCAGTTTGTCTTTAATGAATTTATGTCTTGTTTTTGCTACTTGGAGGTCGGGGACAGCAGGTTGTCTTTTAAAGAATTTATGTCTTGTTTCTTCTACATGGAGGTCGGGGACAGGAGGTTGTCTTTAACAAATTTAAGTCTTGTTTCTTCTACATAACGGTCGGGAACAGCAGTTTGTCTTGAACGAATTTATGTCTTGTGTACATGTCTTCTTCATTAAGGTCGGGGACATCAGGTTGTATTTAACGAATTTATGTCTAGTTTCTTCTACATTAAGGTCGGGGACAGCAGGTTGTCTTTAACGAATTTATGTCTTGTTTCTTCTACATGAAGGTCGGGGACAGCAGTTTGTCTTTAACAAATTTTTGTCTTGTTTCTTCTACATGAAGGTCGGGGACAGCAGGTTGACTTTAACGAATTTATGTCTTGTTTCTTCTTCATGAAGGTCGGGGACAGCAGTTTATCTTTAACGAATTTATGTCTTGTTTCTTCTGCATGAAGGTTGGGGACAGCAGGTTGTCTTTAATGAATTTATGTCTTGTTTCTTCTACATGGAGGTCGGGGACAGCAGGTTGTCTTTAATGAATTTATGTCTTGTTTTTTCTACATGGAGGTGGGGGACAGCAGGTTGTCCGTTGTCGCTAACGAATTTATGTCTTGTTTCTTCTACATGAAGGTCGGGGACAGCAGTTTGTCTTTAACGAATTGATGTCTTGGTTCTTCTATATTAAGGTCGGGGACAGCAGGTTGACTTTAACGAATTTATGTCTTGTTTCTTCTACATGGAGGTCGGGGACAGCAGGTTGTCTTCAACGAATTTACGTCCTGTTTCTTCTACATGGAGGTCGGGGACAGCAGGTTGTCTTTAACGAATTTATGTCTTGTTTTTTCTACATGAAGGTCGGGGACAGGAGGTTGTTTTAAAGGAATTTATGTCTTGTTTCTTTTGAATGAAGGTCGGCCGACAGCAGGTTGTCTTTAACGAATTTATGTCTTGTTTCTTCTACATGGAGATCGGGGACAGCAGGTTGTCTTTGATGAATTTATGTCTTGTTTCTTCTACATGGAGGTCGGGGACAGCAGGTTGTCTTTTACGAATTTATGTCTTGTTTTTTCTACATGGAGGTCGGGGACAGCAGTTTGTCTTGAATGAATTTATGTCTTGTTTCTTTTACATGAAGGTCGGGACAGCAGGTTGTCGGTTGTCTTTAAGGAATTTATGTCTTGTTTCTTCTACATGGAGGTCGGGGACAGCAGTTTGTCTTTAATGAATTTATGTCTTGTTTCTTCTAAATGAAGGTTGGCCGATAGCAGGTTGTCTTTAACGAATTTATGTCTTGTTTCTTCTACATGGAGGTCGGAGACAGCAGTTTGTCTTTAATGAATTTATGTCTTGTTTTTTCTACATGGAGGTCGGGAACAGCAGTTTGTCTTTAATGAATTTATGTCTTGTTTCTTCTACATGAAGGTCGGAGACAGCAGTTCGTCTTTAATGAATTGATGTCTTGTTTCTTCTACATGGAGGTCGGGGACAGCAGTTTGTCTTTAATGAATTTATGTCTTGTTTCCTCTACATGAAGGTCAGAGACAGCAGTTTGTCTTTAATGAATTTATGTCTTGTTTCTTCTACATGAAGGTCGGGGACAGCAGGTTGTCGGTTGTCTTTTACGAATTTATGTCTTGGTTCTTCTACATGGAGTTCGGGGACAGCAGGTTGTCTTTAATGAATTTATGTCTTTTTTCTTCTACATGGAGGTCGGAGACAGCAGGTTGTCTTTAATGAATTTATGTCTTGTTTCTTCTACATGGAGGTCGGGGACAGCAGGTTGTCTTTGATGAATTTATGTCTTGTTTCTTCTACATGGAGGTCGGGGACAGCAGGTTGTCTTTAACGAATTTATGTCTTGTTTTTTCTACATAGAGGTCGGGGATAGCTGTTTGTCTTTAATGAATTTATGTCTTGTTTCTTCTACATGAAGGTTGGGGACAGCAGGTTGTTGGTTGTCTTTAACGAATTTATGTCTTGTTTTTTCTACATGGAGGTCGGGGACAGCAGGTTGTCGGTTGTCTTTTACGAATTTATGCCTTGGTTCTTCTACATGAAGGTCGGAGACAACAGTTTGTCTTTAATGAATTTATGTCTTGTTTCTTCTAAATGAAGGTTGGCCGACAGCAGGTTGTCTTTAATGAATTTATGCCTTGTTTCTTCTACATGGAGGTTGGAGACAGCAGTTTGTCTTTAACGAATTTATGTCTTGTTTTTTCTACATGGAGGTCGGGGACAGCAGGTTGTCGGTTGTCTTTAATGAATTTATGTCTTGTTTCTTCTACATTGAGGTCGGAGACAGCAGTTTGTCTTTAACGAATTAATGTCTTGTTTTTTCTACATGAAGGTCGGGGACAGCAGGTTGTCGGTTGTCTTTTACGAATTTATGCCTTGGTTCTTCTACATGAAGGTCGGAGACAACAGTTTGTCTTTAATGAATTTATGTCTTGTTTCTTCTAAATGAAGGTTGGCCGACAGCAGGTTGTCTTTAATGAATTTATGCCTTGGTTCTTCTACATGGAGGTCGGGGACAGCAGGTTGTCTTTAACGAATTTATCTCTTGTTTTTTCTACATGGAGGTCGGGGACAGCAGGTTGTCTTTAACGAATTTATGTCTTGTTTCTTCTACATGGAGGTCGGGGACAGCAGGTTGTCTTTGATGAATTTATGTCTTGTTTTTTCTACATGGAGATCGGGGACAGCAGGTTGTCCGTTGTCTTTTACGAATTTATGTCTTGTTTCTTCTACATGAAGGTCGGAGACAGCTGTTTGTCTTTGATGAATTTATGTCTTGTTTTTTCTACATGGAGGTCGGGGACAGCTGTTTGTCTTTAATGAATTTATGTCTTGTTTCTTCTACATGAAGGTCGGGGACAGCAGGTTGTCGATCGTCTTTAACGAATTGATGTCTTGTTTTTTCTACATGGAGGTCGGGGACAGCTGTTTGTCTTTAATGAATTTATGTCTTGTTTCTTCTACATGGAGGTCGGGGACAGCAGGTTGTCTTCTACGAATTTATGTCTTGTTTTTTCTACATGGAGGTCGGGGACAGCTGTTTGTCTTTAATGAATTTATGTCTTGTTTCTTCTACATGAAGGTCGGAGACAGCAGTTTGTCTTTTATGAATTTATGTCTTGTTTTTTCTACATGGAGGTCGGGGACAGCAGGTTGTCGGTTGTCTTTTAACGAATTTATGTCTTGTTTCTTCTACATGAAGGTCGGGGACAGCAGTTTGTCTTTAACGAATTGATGTCTTGTTTCTTCTACATTAAGGTCGGGGGCAGCAGGTTGTCTTTAACGAATTTATGTCTTGTTTCTTCTACATGGAGGTCGGGACAGCAGTTTTTTTTTTAACGAATTGATGTCTTGTTTCTTCTACATGGAGGTCGGGAACACCAGCAAACAAGAAGCTAGGACTGGACTTTCTCCACTCCTTCTATATGAGAAAGGATTAATTCAGGTTGAGCCTTTCTGTACCCTGTATATCTGGGAAAGTATTAAAAAGGCTGAGTCTTTCTCTACTCCTCATATATGGGAAAGAATTAATACAGAATGAGCCTTTCTCTACTTATATATGGGGGGAAAGTAAATTCACAAAAAAGAAAAAATTGAACTCCGAGGAAAATTCAAACGGAAAGTCCCTAATCAAATGGCAAAATCAAAAGATAAAACACATCAAATGCATTGATTAATATAGGAGGAAGACTTGATAAGTTCGGATAATAAATAATTAGTACATTATTCATAGAGCGCAATATATAATACAACAATTACTCAATCTAATTAAAAACCGATCTCTCATCGCTCCTGTTTCTGATATGTCGCGTGGGAGATCTAACGAAACCCGCTTTGAGGTCACATGTGAGTGACCTCGTAGGTGTGTCTTTTTCGACCAATGAAATTGAGTCTTCCATAATCTTGGAAGTTTAACGTAAGGCAAAGGGATGTAACTCATTTTATTTACGACAAAATCGTCAGTCAAAATAATTCATAAACTTTTTTGATTGGCTTATTAATAGGTCGTCAACTCATTTGCATATCTTTATAAATTCATAACTTTTAGTTCACTCACATGTGACCTCAAAGCCGGTTTCGTTAGATCTCCCACGCGACATATCAGAAACAGGAGCGATGAGAGATCGGTTTTTAATTAGATTGACAATTACTGTAACTGCTTCACATTTTTCACAAAACTAATCATGAAAGCTGCAATAAGTATTGTCAGAACAGAAAAATACAATAAGTATTGTTGAATATGTTATATAGAATTGATGTTTATGTAATATTTAGTTATACATTGTTAAATATGTTATGTTGAATTGAAGCATACCTAACGATTTCTTTTCGTCTATCCAAATAATGCTCAGGTAAAAATAATATATTACCTTTAAAGTGCATCAAAGTGTGCAATGAAACTTCACAAAATTTCAATACATCTTCGGCTACCGTTGTACGACATATATTGTATATTAAATGATCTTTCATCCGTTAATGATATTGTCTACCAGACCTCAGTATAATAGGTCGTTATCACTACAATCTTACCTTTAATATGGCTTCCCGTTGTGAACAAATTACGTGTTTGTAAATACAATTATCGAGCGGCATTTTACCTGGCAATAGATTATTCAGATGCATGCAGTTTATGTGGCTACATGTGGATATCTACAATGATCACTACGTTCATTGCTGTGACGACGCTATTAAAGGGACAACAATAGAACCACATCAGTCATTATACGGCTATGTAATTCATTATAACACCCATTCACAATTCGATGACATTCTTAATTTAAAACGACAACAACAAAAATCTTAAATATTCAGTTAAAAAATCCGAATGTACTGATCTCCATTGTGTTCAATATGTGTTTTCATGAAAACAGCGCCACACAAATACAATACAAGTCAGTCGACATGAAGGATTCTCATACAAATATTGGTTGTTCTCCTTTTATATTTAATGCGTTTCCCTCAGTTTTAGTTTGTTTTCCCGATTTTGTATTTTGTCCATAAAAGAGGGACGAAAGATACCAAAGGGACAGTCAAACTCATAAATCTAAAACAAACTGACAACGCCATGGCTAAAAATGAAAAAGACAAACAGAAAAACAATAGTACACATGACACAACATAGAAAATCATGTCTGTTATACGCTGTTGATTTAGTCCTTATTTCTGAATCGGCTAATGGCTTACAAAAATGCCTTGACAAGCTTAGTTTATATTGCACTAGTTGGGATTTAACAGTAAATCTTGATAAAACCAAAGTTATGATTTTTAACAAATCAGGTAAAAAACTTACAAAAGACAAGTTTGTTTTTAGTGATAATATTTTGGAACACTGTACAGAATATAAATATTTGGGTATACTGTTTAAACCATCTGGTAGTTTTACAGAAGCAGTGAGACTTCTTTGTAAAAAAGCCTCAAAAGCTATATTTTGTATTAGAAAACTGTTATTTTCTGAAGATATCAATGTATTACCTCACTTAAAGCTTTTTGATGCTTGTGTTAAACCTATACTTCTTTACTGTAGTGAAGTTTGGTCTCTGTATATGATAAAAGATATTACAAATCTAGAGTCAAAATATTGGTCATTGGCTACCATCAAAGTCCAAATTAAATTTGCAAAAACTTTAATTGGAGTAAATAAATCAGTTGTCAATTTAGCAGTACTAGCTGAACTTGGTATGTATCCAGTTTTTATAGAAGCTTTAAAACTGTCAATTGGCTTATGGTTGCATGTGATCAAATCTGATAACAATTGTTTACTAAAAGATGTATATTTTTCCAACCTGCAATTAACCAATGGATTTGCTAAAAAGATTGAACAGTTACTTGCTACATTAAATTTTTCACATGTTTGGAAAAATCATGATACTATTTCAAAAAAGCGTTTATTATATGCAATTCATACCAAACTTAATGATAGATATCTTAATTATTGGAAAGAAAATATATTTTGTGATAATAAATCAGTACATGGTAATAAGCTGAGAACATATAGACAGCTTAAAGAAAATTATAAATTGGAAACCTATTTATTGTTAAATATAGACAGAAAAGTAATAGGGCATTTTGCTAAAATTCGTATTAGTAATAGTGTTCTTAGAATTGAACAAGGGCGTCACACTAAAACCCCTGTAGAAGAAAGAATTTGTCCTTTGTGCCTCTTAGAAGTAGAAGATGAATTTCATTTCACTTTAAAATGTATAAAACTAAATATAACAAGAGTGCACACGCTGAAATGTCTCGCCTTCTATACTAATCATTGATATTATGTTGATAGTCCTAAGTATAAAGCTAAGCTTTATTACAACTGTCACATCAACTTAACATTAACCAAGATAACTAAACAAAGACCAATGAACCTTGAAAAAGAGGTCCAGGTCAGATGAACCATGCCAGGCAGACAGGTACAGCTAACAATGCTTCTATACAACATATATAGTTGACACATTGCTTATAGTTTAAGAAAATTAGACCAAAACACAAAAACTTAACACTGTGCAATGAACCGTGAAAATGAGGTCACGGTTAAATAAAACCTGCTGGACTGACATAAAGATCATAAAATATTTCCATACACCAAATGTAGTTGACCAATGGCATATAGCATTAGATAAAAAGACCAAAACTCAAAAACTTAACTTTGACCACTGAACCATGAAAATGAGGTCAAGGTCACATGACATCTGCCCGCTAGGCATGTACACTTAACAATCATTCCATACAACAAATATAGTAGACCTATTGCATATGGTATGAGAAAAACAGACCAAAACACAAAAAATTAACTATAACCACTGAACCATGAAAATGAGGTCAAGGTCAGATGACACCTGCCAGTTGGACATGTACACCTTACAGTCCTTCCATACACCGAATATACTAGCCCTATTGCTTATAGTATCTGAGATATGGACTTGACCACCAAAACTTAACCTTGTTCACTGATCCATGAAATGAGGTCGAGGTCAAGTGAAAACTGTCTGACAGACACGAGGACCTTGCAAGGTACGCACATAACAAATATAGTTATCCTATTACTTATAATAAGAGAGAATTCAACATTACAAAAAATTTGAACTTTTTTTTCAAGTGGTCACTGAACCATGAAAATGAGGTCAAGGACATTTGACATGTGACTGACGGAAACTTCGTAACATGAAGCATCTATATACAAAGTATGAAGCATCCAGGTCTTCCACCTTCTAAAATATAAAGCTTTTAAGAAGTTAGCTAACACCGCCGCCGCCGCCGCCGGATCACTATCCCTATGTCGAGCTTTCTGCAACAAAAGTTGCAGGCTCGACAATTAGAGACCAACTGTTTTCCAAAATTAGTGAAATAGTTCCCTCTTTTTTAATATGACTAATGAAGCAAGATTTAAATTTTTGTATACGTGTGTTGAGACTGATATAATTAGAATTATTGTTAAATTTATAAGCGACATGTACATTTCTAGAAATGCTTTATTAAGCACTAAATAACTTTGTGGTACCACCTCCTCATATAATGTTTATGAAATTGGTATGATATATATATGTTTGTATGTTTGTGTATAACAAATTTGTATTGTCTTGGTATCAATCCTGTAATTTTGGATTTTAAACCAATAAAAATTACTTACTTACTTAGAAAACTAAAGAAGAAACAACACGAACCCCACCAAAAACTAGGGGTGATCTCAGGTGCTCCGGAAGGGTAAGCAGATCCTGCTCCACATGTGGCGTGACGGTACCCAAATTGCACTTATTTTGACAGTTTTTTTTAACTACGTTTTTTTATGATCAAGACAGCAATTTCCATTTAGTGTTTATTTTGTAGCCCTATCCTTCTTTATTATATAGGTACACCAATTTGATTTTCAATCCATATGGAATCATAGAAAAATTGGTCTGAACTAACCTCCAAACCATCAATGATTCTGAAATGAGGAGTACCCAAATTGCATCCATGCTTAAATTCGCATCGTCAAAAGTCGAGTAACAGAGCTTTTGTTTAATTTTTTCAAATATTTTGAACAATTGGATATTTGTCCATGCTTACTCTTCATTATTTAAGAAATGAATACTCAAAACATATTGTATTTGCTAATTTTAAAAAGATGACGTTTTGATGACGTCGCATGGCGATGTTATGGTACATTTTGCTTTATCAGTAAACACTTCATCTGTTGATAAATACTGTGAACGTTATGCGTATATCTAAATATTTTTACCTATGGTGAAAGACGTGCATAGTATCAAATCATAAAAATACAAATTGTTTAGTCTCTTGGAAATCTTGTAAGATTCCCGCTGCTATTTTTGCTAAATAGGTGCAATTTGGGTATTCGGTGCAATCTGGGTACCGTTACGTTAGATTTACGATTTTTGAACAGCGGTATACTACTGTTGCCTTTATTTGTAAGTTGTTGAATATAGTTAACTATATTAAATAATACCCAAATTTACGATTTTTGAACAGCGGTATACTACTGTTGCTTTTATTTGTAATTTGCTGAATATAGTTAACTATTAAATAATATTCAAATTTGTGGTTTTATTATTTGTATTTGTTACTTTGTACGTAGCTGAAAATACTTTTGTTATATTTCTCAGAATAGCATAATAAGTGGCTGTTAATTTTTTTCTAATTTAATTTTGGATGTAACGCGTCTTCTGATTGGCTGACGTTATTTTGTTATCAGTCCATAGACATAATTTAGTCATGTGACCGTGACGTCATCAACGTTTTTTCATGGTTTTCTACGGTTTAAAATGGAATTTAGAATTGAATTGTAAGAAATGACTGTAATATATTTTCTGTCTATTCGAAATAACATAAAAAATGTGGTTCACACTGTTAAATAACCACCAGCCACAAGTTGTTTCCTTTTTCTTTTTTCTTTTTTCGATATTCAAATTTTGAAAAATATTACAAGTCCAAACTGATTTTTGTTTTCCTCAAAAAAAATTTCCACAAAATTTTTTTTCCCTCAAAATTGTTTTTCCTCAAAAATAGTTTTTTTTTCCGCAAAATTTTTTTCCTCGAATTTATTTTTTCGTTTCCTTATTCGGTTTCTGTTCCCTGATTTGATTTTGATTTTCCTTATTCGGTTTTCATTTCCTTATTTGGTTTCTGTTTCCTTATTCAATTTTCATTTCCTTATTCGGTTTCTTTTTCCTTAATTGATTTTCATTTACTTATTCTGTTTCTGTTTCCTTATTTGGTTTCTATTTCCTTATTCAATTGTCATTTCCTTATTCCGTTTCATTTTCCTTATTCGGTTTCTTTTTCCTTATTCGGTTTCTTTTTCCTTATTTGGTTTTCAATAAGAAAATAGAAAACGAATCAGGAAACGAATCAGGAAACGAAAAAAAAAATGAGGGAAAAAAATTTGAGGAAAACATTTTGGGGGAAAAAATCTTTTGAGGAAAAAAAAAATTCAGTTTGGACGTAATATTTTCAAAATTTGAATATCGAAATAGGAAATAGAAACCAAATAAAGAAAAAGAAACCGATTAAGGAAAAAAAAAACGAATAAAGAAAAAGAAACCGAATAAGGAAAAAGAAACCGAATAAGGAAATGAAAATTGAATAAGGAAATAGAAACCGAATAAGGAAACAGAACCCGAATAAGTAAAAACAGAAACCGAATAAAGAAATGAAAATTGAATAAGGAAATGAAAATTGAATAAGGAAATAGAAACCGAATAAGGAAATAGAAACCGAATAAGGAAATGACAATTGAATAAGGAAATATAAACCGAATAAGGAAACAGAACCCGAATAAGGAAATGAAAATCGAATAAGGAAAAAGAAACCGAATAAGGAAATGAAAATCGAATAAGGAAATAGAAACCGAATAAAGAAACGAAAAAAAAATTTCGAGGAAAAATTGAGTAAAAAAAAATTTTTGGAAAAAAAAAATTCAGTTTGGACTTGTGATATTTTTCAAAATTTGAATATCGAAAAAGGAAAAAAGAAAAAGGAAACAACTTGTGTCTGGTTAAATAACCCACTACGCGCGTTATTCAGTGTGCACCAAATTTTTTATGTTATTTTTTCATAGACAGAAAAAATATTACAGTCATTCCTTAATTTTGTACGTAGCTGAGTATATCTTACCATCACTGATGATAATACAATGTTTAGAATTTATGTTATATCTCCATAAGTTACGAAGTGTATTTTTGTATGCCCGAGAACATCACAATTTGTTTTTTTCTACTTTTTTTATTTGCATAGTATACTTGTTTTCTTGTTTTACGCAAGAACATCACGGTGTGCGGTTGGTTTTATTTTACTACTTTATAACTTGCTGAGTATTATCACCCCCCCCCCCCCCCCCCCTTTCCCCCAAGAACATCCTAAAACTAGCACAACCAGTTATCACAAAACCCATATAAACTGAATTGAAAAACAAGACTATAAAATCATTCACTTTTCCAGACAAATCAAAAGAGGCACAAAAAGAACAATGTACCTGATGTGGGCAACTATAGACCAGTAATTATACTTCCAGCAATTTCAAAATTTTTCGAACGAGCAATTTACAACCAGCAGGTTGAATACTTCAACACACACTTTCGTCCATACTTATCGGCATTTCGACCAAAATACGGATGTCAAACTACTCTTCTCCGAATCAATGAGGACTGGAAAATGGCACTTGATCAAAATAAGTCTATTGGGTCAATTCTTATGGATCTATCTTAGGCTTTCGATTGTCTTCCTCACGATCTTCTACTGCTTTTAAGCTTGAAGCATATGGTCTTTCAACTTCCTCATAAAAACTGATTAAAAATTACTTATCTAACAGGACACAATGTGTTTGAGTTTGCTCTAGTCTGAGTATTGGTAAAACATATACAAAGCGGTACCACAAGGTTCTATTCTTGGTCCTATACTTTTCAACATCTTCACTAATGATATATTTCACTTCACCACACACAGTTCACTTTACAATTACGCTGACGACAACGCATTATCTTATGCAAATAGAGATAAAGACACCGTTATCTCCACACTTCAAAAAGACAGTTTGACTCTGATAGAATGGTTTTCTTCCAATCAAATGAAGGCAAACCCTGATAAAGTTTCAAGCTTTGGCAATTGGCAAAAAAACAATGGGCAAAAACATTACATTTGATCTAGCAGGTAACAAAATAAAAAGTTAAAAAGAGGTCAACCTATTAGGCATCACCATTGACTTTGAACTAAATTTCAACACGCATGCATATATCAAACATCTGCAAAAAAACATCCAGACAGCTAAGTGTTTTAAAAAGACTTGGCAAATACTTAAACAAACTAGGAAAATTAACAATATATCACTCCACTGTTATGTCAAACTTTAATTTTTGCTCCTTGTTTTGGTATTTCTGCAGCGAGGCCAACAAAAAAAAAATTACAAGAAAGAGCACTTCGCTTCATTTACCAGGATCACAATAGCACATATGAAGACTTACTTTTAAAATCAAAAATGCAATCACTAATAGTAAGACGCCTTAGAACCATGGCAATAGAGGTCTTTAGAACAGTCAATCATGAAAATCTAGTATACCTCCATGATCTTATAAATATACATAAAAAAAATATTCTTTCAGATACCAAAATCTAGCTGAAATACCTGACGTTAGAACAACAAGGTATGGCTTGAAATCTTTCAGATATTCTGCTGCCAAACTATGGAATGAGTTGCGAAACCACTTTAGAACTGAAACATCGTTTACCCGATTCAAGGGTCTAATAAATTCATGGAATGGCAGCTCATGCCATTGCAATGCATGTGCTTAGTTTTATTTTATGTGACAGCTTGAAAACATAATAGTGCTGCTTTTTGTGATTGTTTGCTTAGCTTTTTATAATTTGTGATTGCTGTGCTTTTGTTTTTTATGTTGCTTTTAGCTTAGTGCTTATGTTTATGCGTGTGTATAATATATAGTAATTAAATTACTGCAGCCTAAATGTGCATGAAATGTATGTTCTATGTCTTTTATGTTTTAATATTTGTATTGTGTATGCTCATTATGTAGATGTATGTATTTGTCGGTTATAAAAGCTCAGAAAGCTATGTTTATTTATTATGTAACATGCCGACTATAAATAAAGCTTTGATACACAGTGTACGCTTGGTTTTATTTTGCTACTTTATAAGTTGCTGAGTATTCTTTACCCCTAAAGAACATAACAATGTGGGGTTGTTTTTATTCTTTTTTTCATACTATAAGTTGCTGTTTAATCTCCCCCTTGGAACATCACGCTGAGAATACCACAGTGTTTGTTTATTTATAGTTTAGCTGAATACACTTTAGTATTCATGTGAATGTAACAGTATGTTTTTATTTATAGTTTATCTGAGTATACTTTAGTATTCATGTGAATGTAACAGTGTGTGTTTATTTATAGTTTAGCTGAGCTGATTATACTTTAGTATTCATTTTTTTAGCTGGGTATACTTTAGTATTCCTGTGAATATTACAATGTGTGTTAATTTTTTTTATTTAGCTGACTATTCTATGGTATCCATGTGAATCATTCCGGTGTGGGGTTATTTATTAGCTGAGTATACTATAGTTCCTGTGAATATAACAACGTGTGGTGCATTTTTTGTTAAGTCACAAAATTTTCATTATTTCACATCATATTAAACTTATTTCATTTCAACAAGGTATTGAGTATTGAACTACAGACACGCCTCCCTAATAAAGGGTTGAAGAATGTTCTTTAATCATTTGGATTATATCAATATAACCGTATGTGTCATGATGTCGGTGAGGGAACATTAATAGATCTTTGGTCTAAATTAACATATTATACTTCAACAAAACCGTTATTATTTCAAAACAAGCTGCTGTGGCTTTAATTCATAAAACTTACAAAAAATATATATATCAACTCAATAGAAAAATTAACTTCAACAGATTTACTATATAAAAATTATTGGGAAGTAATTAAAAAATATAATAAAAGGATTTGTCAAAAATTAAGCTGTTCTATTAAAAAATCAAGAATTCATTTCACTATATATATATTATATTTATGGACATAACGGGGGCATTAATACTTTTAAAGTGAACCCTATGGTGACCTATAGTTGTTAATGTCTGTGTCATTTTGGTCTCTTGTGGACAGTTGTCTCATTGGCAATCATACCACATCCTCTTTTTTGTAGTATAGATAATGTCATTAAGACGACAAAAAGCTACGTACGAAGACGTTGCATTTATTTGGGTAAAAAAAAACTATGCATTAAAAGACCTGGCACAGTTTGACTTGACAAAAAACTATGCTTGAAGACCTAATATTTATTGACGTGACGAAAAGCTATGCATAAATACGTTACATTTATTGGCGTTACAAAAAACTACGCATTTTAACCAGTGCAAATGTATACATAGGATATGTTTAGCAATTGTTAACACTTCAAATTTGTTGCAAAAAGCAAAACAGTGTTGATTTCGATTTGTTTTAAAAAAAATCCTTGAAAACATGTACTTAGAAATTAATGCAGATCTTCATTTATAAGCCATATGTTTCCATGGTAACCAATTTTCAATACTAGATTTAAGGTTAATAGAAATGATAGTCAGCATATGGTAATTTTTTTTCTTCGCTTGTGTTTTTTTTTTCCTTATAAATTTGCAGATATTATCTTTTTTATATTTTTTTTTGGCTTAAAATTGCAATTTTTACACCCCTATTTCCATGGCAACAGACCCTGTTTTTTGTTATTAAGATGTACTTCTCCTGTAAATAATAATTAAAAGGTAATTTAAGATGAAATAAGGTATTGGTCAATTTTCATTTGCATTTATTTGATGAAAAACAGGAAAAAATGCGAAATTTTTACTTTTTTGTTTCCATGGTTACCGCTCTTGGAAACAAGATCCCCAAGAATTTTATTCCATATATTGAAACTATAATATGTTGGCTCAAAGGAAAGTATTATGCCATATTCCAACATGGAGAAAAGTGTATTAACTGACAAAGTTTGAAGCTTTTCTGAGACTATGCGTGCCACACCCTATATCTGGCATGGTTGGTATTTACAGAGAATCCATGTTAAGACCTAACATTTATTGACGTGACAAAAAGCTATGCATTAAGACGTAACACTGTTTGACTTGACAAAAAGCTATGTATTAAGACATAACACGTATTGGCGTGACAAAAAGCTATGCATGACGACCTAACATTTATTGACGTGACAAAAAGCTATGCATTAAGGGCATACGATACAGTTACAGGGGAGGTAATGACGTTGCTAACGTAAAATGATATTTTCGCGACGTCAAACTGTGACATATCGGGAAAAGATGCATTTTTCGAATGATTTTTAACATTCAAACTGATTTAATTTGAAAACGAGTTCATGGACCCCTATTTTTCAAAACAGCAATTTGTTTCATTTTGCAGGGAGATTATGTGACCAAAATTTTATAAAACTGTAAATAGAGGATTTTTTTAAATTTTGATAAACATGCAGCAAAAAATGACGTATTTTCCTCAATTCATGAACATTTGATAAATATGAGTTATTTTTTAATAAAAAATGCATATTTTTTTATGATACTTATAAAATACAGAAATCACCGATTATTTAACAAAAAACAATTTGTGTTTATCTTTTATAACAAAAAAGTTGTCTTTCTTTCGAAAAAGAAATTACGGCCACAAATCTGAATTTTGAGCAAATATACAAAATTTCGACCTCATTTTACTCAAAAAGTAGCACATGAAGGTATATTTTTTATTACATATTTGATTTAATCAGGTAAAAAATAGCCTATATGCAAATTTTCACGAACTTGTAAATACAGGATCAAAACTGTATCGTATGCCCTTAAGACCTGACATTTATTGGCGTGACAACAAGCTATATACTAGGACTTAACATGTATTGACGTGACAAAAAGCTATGCATTAAGACCTAACATTTATTGGCGTGACAAAAAAGCTATGTATGAAGACCAAACATTTGTTGATGTGACAAACAGCTATGCATTAAGATCTAACATTTATTGAGGGGACAAAAAACTTTGTACTAAGACCTTACACGTATTGGCGTGACGAAAAAAGATATGCATGAAGACCTAACATTTGTTGATTTGACAAAAAGCTATGCATTAAGACCTAACATTTATTGACGCGACAAAAAACTTTGCACTAAGACCTTACATGTACTGGCGTGATAAAAAGCTATGCATGAAGACATAGCATTTGTTGATGTGACAAAAAGCTATGCATTAAGACCTAACATTTATTGGCGTGACAAAAATCTGTGCATTAAGATCCAACATTTATTGATTTGACAAAAAGCTATGCATTAAGACCTAACATTTACTGACGCGACAAAAAAACTTTGCACTAAGACCTTACACGTATTGGCCTGACAAAAAAGTGATGCATAAAAATCTAGCATTTATTGGCGTAACAACAAGCTATGCACTAGGACATAACGTTGATTGACATGACAAAAACCTATTCATTAAGACCTAACATGTATTGACGTGACAACAAGGTATGCACGTAGACCTAACATTTATTGACGTGACAACAAGCTATGCACTAGGACATAACGTTGATTGACATGACAAAAACCTATTCATGAAGACCTAACATGTATTGACGTGACACCAAGGTATGCACGAATACCTAACATTTATTGGCGTGAAAACAAGATATGCACGTAGACCTAACATTTATTGGCGTTAAAACAAGGTATGCACTAGGACTTAACATTGATTGACATGACAAAAACCTATGCACGTAGACCTAACATTTATTGACGTGACATCAAGCTATGCACGTAGACCTAACATTTATTGACGTGACAACAAGCTATGTACGTAGACCTAACATTTATTGACGTGACAACAAGCTATTCATGAAGACCTTACATTTATTGACGTGACAGCAATCTAAGCATGAAGACCTAACATTTATTAACGTGACAACAAGGTATGCACTAGGACATAACGTTGATTGAAATGACAAAAACCTATTCATGAAGACCTAATATGTATTGACGTGACAACAAGCTATGCACTAGGACATAACGTTGATTGACATGACAAAAGCCTATTCATTAAGACCTAACATGTATTGACGTGACACCAAGGTATGCACGTATACCTAACATTTATTGGCGTGAAAACAAGATATGCACGTAGACCTAACATTTATTGGCGTGAAAACAAGGTATGCACTGGGACATAACATTGATTGACATGACAAAAACCTATGCACGTAGACCTAACATTTATTGACGTGACAACAAGCTATGCATGAAGACCTAACATGTATTGAAGTAACAACAAGGTATGCACTAGGACATAACGTTGATTGACTAGACAAAAACCTATTCATTAAGACGTGACAACAAGGTATGCACGTAGACCTAACATGTATTGACGTGACAACAAGGTATGCACATTACCTTACATTTATTGGCGTGAAAACAAGATATGCACTAGAACATAACGTTGATTGACATGACAACAAGCTATGCACGTAGACCTAATATTTATTGGCGTGACAACAAGCTATGCACTAGGATTTAATGTTGATTGACAACATATCCCGCCACAATACCACTCTATTATTGATGCATTTCATCCGATCATACATGCATTGATGTATAACAGTACTTTTCTTCAAGAGATTTTTTCTTTTCCACTTTTCATTAATTTAAATCCGCAGTCCGATCGTAACCTTCCTAAGACTATTGAAATTCTAGGCTGGTATGCATAACCACTTTAGTTAGGATATCCAATAGTAATTAATTCATCGTAGAACATGTAGAAAATCCGTCCGTTCGGACAAAACTTAACTATGTAGATTTAAGCATATGGACCCTATAAACTGAACTTGGTACGTATAGATAGTTTTGATAGTTTAGAAACAGTCAACGTATCCTACATCTCCTAACTACATTTGTAGCAGAGAACTCAATCTGTCAGCGTATCTTTGTTCCCGTAAACTTTACTATATAAATCATCAAGAACTTGATTTCTTAATTAAATGCAAAGCAACATCAATCTTGTAAACAATCGTCGAACTCCGTAAAATTGAAAACATTTACATGTTTTTTGTAGAAATATATAATCTGGTAGAAATTTAAGATATTTAATTTGAGATGATGATGTTTTTCTTTAGTATAATGCAGAGAAATGGGTCGAGAGGAATGAATTAATTCAACTCTTGTAGATTGGTTGAGGATTATGATTACTATCCAGCAATATGACATTTCGATTTATTTCTGACTTTTCAAAAATAGGGATGACATTCGATACATATATAGACAGGTGAGCGATGCAGGCTTTAACAAAATCTGTAGTATAAAGCATAAAAAAATGAAGAGTTTTGACATGCATTGTTTTGCCTTGAAACGACGAACAGACGTTAGCAGACTGGACAATGTAAATTCTGATTAATAAAACAATCTCATAAATGTAGTTCAGATTGAATTGGAATGTGGTAGCAATGACCTATATTTACACCCTAACCGTCTATTTGGTATCAGTATGAAGACAATAACAATCAAACCCAGGGAGTAAACAAAGACTCAAAAAACCAAAGGACATTTACATCAACAGTAATAAATATTAAATAAGAAACAACACGAACTCAACTAAAAACCGGGAGTGAAATCAGATGCTCCGGAAGGGTAAGCATTTCCTGCACCGTATATGACACCCGTCGTGTTATTTCTTTGTTCAGTTCTGTAATGATGGAAGGTTATTATGACTGAGAAAGAATATCAGATATGATTTCTGACACACTTTTGTCATAATGGCCAATCAGCTCATGATGGCGACCGTAAAATTTCTTGAGAGTGATGACCCTTTTTTTTATTGATTCATATCCCTGTTTTGAGAAAGCAGTATTGCTCGTTCAACAAAATCAACGTACTTAGAGCTAGCTCTAGAGTTACGTATCAATTGAGATACATATACTCCATATGCTGGTGTAGCTGGAATGTTGATACACAGAAATGGACAGTTGACTATAGGAAAATTAAAATATCGCGTTTGTCATAAATTTTGGTATTTAACCTACCATCAGTAGTCATTTCGAGAAAAAGGTCTAAATATGAAGCAGATTTATCTGTGTCGGTAGTATCTTTAATTTCAAGTTCACTTGGATATATTAAATGTAAGTGATCACTGAATCTATTATTATTAGAGGTCGGTCATTTGAAGACGTACTTACCGTATAATATACGTTGACATGTCCGCCGCATCTGCAGATATACCAAGAAACAGTATATGATCCCGAGCTTTAATTTTCTGTACTTTCAATAATACAAATGGGCGACTGATTAATTTCTAATGCAGAAATTTACAAAACAATTAGGAAATATCGAGTTTTTGTGGAATATGTAACCCTCTTTTTAAAGATATTCCGGATAGTTGGAACAGTTTATGTAACAAAAAAGTTCATAGGAAATTTGTTCCACCGGAACTTATGTCACAGAAAATATGTTCCAGCACTATAAAATTTGTTCCGGAACTAATTTTTTAACCAAGTGTGAAATAAGTTCCGGAACAAAAATCACAGCACCATGAGTTTTGTTCCAATATTAAAATTAAAAAAAAAATGAAATAAGTTCTTGTGATATTAGTTTTCAACGAAGGTATTTTATAGAAATCAATGAAAATGTTCTGCTCGAACCTATTTCACAGAAAATAAGTACTGTGCTTGCATGGGGTACATTTGCAATTGAAGGCATGACTGTAGGATGAAGATAAGAAATGAAAGCGATGATAATGTATCTATGTTTTATCGTTTATGTGGTATTCAACCTCCTTGTTTCCTAATGATCTGTCATGGGTGTTCTAATCATACAGTCACGTACTTAGCTATGGTCATTGCACAGTTTTAAAAGAGTGTGTCTTTTGTTTCTTTATGTCTTTTAATATAATTGATCAGTCACTTTGTCATTTTCAAAAAAGTACAAATGTTCATCTTTAACTATAATACTTTTTTTTGGAATGACTTTTATTATTATTTCTTATTCTACTCTTTCCTGGCTCATAAGAGCCATTTTTAGTATTATTAATTGAGCATGTTATTAAACTTTTGCTTTACCATGTTTACTTCACACAACCCAATTGGATGTTTACACTTTTTATTTATTACATTATCAATATAATACATGTTTTTTATAATGACTTTAAACTCACTGATGACAAGTGCTTAGTATATAAGATAACTTATTTAACCAGTGGAACATATTTCATAGACAAGGAACTTATTTCACCAGGTGAGGAACAAATTTCACAAATCCAGAACTTATTTCACCAGGTAAGGACAAATCTCACAAACATGGAACTAATTTCACTAGGTAAGGAACAAATTTCACCAACCCAGAACTTATTTCATTAAGTAAAGTGTGCAACTTATTTCATAGAGATGGAACAAATTATATAGAAATTCTCTGTGAAAAAAGTTCTCTCAGAATATATTTCCTGTGAAATTAGTTCCACTGGAACTTTTTTCACAGGAACAAATTTTGGCTCACATTTACAGGCATAATAGGAGTGAATACGGTAAAATCGTTTGTTTGTGTATGAACTTATGCTCACGTAGCATTGACAAAATTAAAAATTGTTAATTGTTGATTGACAAATAGAGTGATACTCAGTACTTTCTATTACCTTTTATGAACGAACAATATTCAAAGTTCCTTACATGTATATAAGTAGTACATTTGATTTTTTTTGGTGTTTATTCATATAAGATCTTGAAATATTTTTTAACTAGGTTATTAAAAGATTGTGTACGATATTCGTGTACCTGGCTGCCCTACATTTGCTACTTTTTAAGGGCATGTAAAAGTTGTTGATAAAACCCCTTATTTTTTTTTTACAAAACACCACTATCACAAATATTGAAAGTGTAAGTTTGATTGTTTCGAAGAGATTCCAATTAGTTTTTTAAATGAAGTACGGTCTTATTAACAAGCTCGGGATCACATAATATTTGTTTATATATCTGCAGATGTGGATACGTCAACGTATACGATACGGTTGATACGTTTGTAAATGACCGACCGATAATAAGAGACAGAAAGTGAGTACATCATCAATATACCGAAAGGTGAAATTAAAAGACTGGGCTAATTTCGTTTCTCCTTTCTGTACAAGCCATTGGATAAATTCGGCTTCATAGGAATATAAAAACAAATCTGCAAGTAGATGAGCGCAATTGGTACCCATTGGAAATATGAAATGCTTAACCAAGTAAATTCCTGTTTTAAACTGATGTGTAGATCCAATATACCTTACTTTTATTAGAGAGCTTACACTTTTAATTGCTCTGTCAATGAATATTTCGTGGTTGCTTTCTGCTTTACAAGGAATCATTAGTGGTTGCTTCATACAGCTTGTTATTACTATTTACGGTTTGTACACGACTGTGGTTTTTTTTTCATAAAACATTCATACACTTTTAAAAATGAACAGAATTCCCTTTAACACAGTTTTAAATAAAAAATAATAAATCCACACAATGATACGGGCTTACCTTTCCCTAACACCTGGCGCGTTCATTTTTACCTGTAACATGATTGATGTTTTATGTGATACAAAAATAACTAAATAAATATGGTATTCGAAAATTCAAGCAGGAAAGTTTACAAGATAAATATCAAATTCGTTTAATAATTTACTTTTGTAAATAGAATCTGGGTTATTTTTTAAAACAATAATGTGCATTTGTTAACACATATATTGTGTGTAGTATTTTCTTACCTTTAGTTATGATTTTAGCTATATCCTGTCCAAGTTGGAATAAATAGGTAGTCAGTTCTATAATCCTATCAGAAGCATTGATCTGTGCCAGCACCTTTAATCCGGCTATGTTTACATGTATTGATTTCTTTATAAAAACGCCTTTGGACACTTTAAAAACGTCACACTGTACTCACTCTATTTGTATACAAATATTTTCTCTCCGTTATAGATCGATACGATTTACACATCTTATAGACTGTATTTGTGTAACAAAATATTATTTTAGATCGAATTTAAAACTTTGTTGATCGTTAAAAGTAAACATTGATTTAACAAATGCCAATATTAGAATTGTTACCCGGCTTATATTATGATATCTTTGTATGATAATACGTCACATGGATGACTGCATAGGAAGGTTTATAAACGTAGACAATAATGACCCTTCTGATCTAAATCTCAAATGATGCAGCGAATATTATCAATCGAATTATCTATTTGATTTCTAATATTTCAACCGTAGTCTAGTAAAACAGTAAATTAACATAAACACTTCCTTTTATTTTGCGAGGTACCGGAGTATCCCTTAGGTATCGAGAAAGACTTCACATCCACAGTAATATGTATGGAACGCCATGACTGTCTTCTGATGTTGATTGTTTAATATGTTTGGTGCTTTATGCATTATGTTCAGTAGTATGTATATTATGTTCAGTAGATATCCTATTATGTTCAGTAGTTATTACATTATGTTCAGTAGTTATTACATTATGTTCAGTAGTTATTACATTATGTTTAGTAGTTTTTACATTATATTTGGTGCTTTATTTATTATGTTCAGTAGTTTCATTATTATATGCAGTGGTATTTTAATTATGTTCGGTACTTCTGACGTTATATTCAGTACATTTTTTCATTATGTTCAGTACTTTCGACATTATGTTCAGTAGATTCAATATTATTTGCAGTACATTATGTAATACCTTCAGTAGTCCCTCTTTCTTTATATTCAGTAGATTATTCATTATGTTCAGTAAAAGCATCTGTATTATATTCGGTTCGTTCAGCTTTATGTTCAGTGGTTGTATCATTATGATGATGTAGTAAAAGTGGTTGTATCATTATGATGATGTAGTAAAAGTCGGGAAGTCAATAACGGAAATTGTCGGAAAAAAAACGAACGCGGATATTTTTGACGGACGTTTAATTCATGAACACCTTTACATGAATTCATAGGCGGATCCAGGGGGGAGGGGGGGCCTGGGGGGCCCGGCCCCCCCCCCTTTCGTGGGAAAAATTTGGTTGATTATATAGGGAATCATTGAAGCATGACTGGAGAGGGCCCCCTCTTAGGTCAGTCAGCGGGGCCCCCCTTAGGAAAAGTTCTGGATCCGCCACGGATGATTAAATGAAAATGAAAGAAATGGAAGCAGTTTTTAATTCGGTGTGGTTTACGTTTCCAAGTTGGCATTTTTCACCAGGAAAAATAACTCCTGACTTTATTTGTAAGTTGTCGCTACAAGATTTCGCATATTTAGGTAAATGTATGAACGACAGGAGAAAAATAATGGAATTAAGAATAGCTTGTGTTCATTTCAGCAGCAATATTTTGACTAAGATAGCTCGAACAAATGCCTAACCTATACTTTTTCAATCTGTTCATGTCCGCTAGACGTCCGTCCATAACCGTTGCATGTCAGTTTAGCGTACGTTTAATCCGTCGACGTCCGTTCTGTCTGGTGGAAAATTTTGAGCATGTTCAAAACTTTGAACTGACGTCCATTGGATGAAATGTCCGTTGAACGTCCGGTAGGCGTCTGTTTTGTACGGTACTCGTCCGTTTCACTTCCGTTTTATATTCGTAACGTGTCCGTTATACATCCGTTTGAGGTCTGGCAGATAAATTCACCAACGGACTTCTAACGGACGTCTAACGGATAAAACGGATGTTGAAGTCAGAACGAATGTTAAACGGACTTCTACCGGACGTATAACGGATAAAATGGATGATGAACGGATCTGAAACGGATAAATGTTAATTGATAATTTCGTGTCAGGATAGTCAATTATGGGTACGTCAGATTTCTTGAGGTTCATGAATTCTTATTATTCATAATCGATCTTAAAGTAAGGGCACGTCTTCACTAGCAAGCTTCTCTTATTCAGGCAAGACACTGGCCAGAAACATTTTGATTATTTCCAAGATTTACATGTATTTTTATTGTCGCCTTTAATTTTTTTCGGATTACTGTAGAAGGGGATAATTTTTCTTAATTGGCTTAAATTTAGAGGGGAATACAAAAGATTTTAAGTTTTCATGGGTAAGAAATGAGGAACCGCAAAGCACCCATCACCTTTAACCGGTAAAACAATCTAGAAGTCTCTTGCGTAATTGTCTCTTTTTATTTTGTTATTCATTGGAACGCTTTATATCAAAGGAGAAAAGGGGAGGGTAAACACACAATTGGTCATGCCAAGAAATTACCTCCGTTGAAATTCTGCAAACATCCCATAGAGCAAATGACATGGAAGATTAATATTGACCATTCGGTATATAGCTGTGTTCTAAATGACACGTACATGTACATGGAGGTCCTAAATTAATTTGTTGAATGAAATCAAATCTTTAAATACTATAATGGGTGCCGTAGGAGGTAGACCGAAATTTTTTGCTCGGATTTCTTGGCATGTAACAGATAGAAAACTCAGGATTAGAATTCATAGAACAAAAAAGGGGCAGTGCCAAATATATATATTTTGAAAACAGAGATTTACCCCGGCACCCTTTGCCATAAAACTTTCTTATTCTTATTTGTGCCTTCGGACTTAGGCTATTTCTTTCTTTGCGGGCGTATACTCCAAGCAACAACATGCATGTGTATAACGGCACTTTAGATTTTCGTATTAAATAAAGAAAGTTGCCGGTCCGGTGCATGAACAGATTGGTTAGAAAGCAAGGTTTTAACTTTAATTAGATTGAAAAGCTTAATTCGAGGGTTGAAAATAGAGAGCATCAAAAAGGGGGGGGGTAGTCCACAGGGAATATTTTAAACAGTTAAATCGATTTCAAGTAGGGATTCCAGTGCTCCTTTGGGAATGAAAAACTTGTTATTAATCATTCAAAATATTGCTGCTGAAATGAACACAAGCTATTCTTAATTCCATTATTTTTCTCCTGTCAGTCATACCTAAATATGCGAAATCTTGTAGCGATAACTTACAAATTGAGTCAGGAGTTATTTTTCCTGGTGAAAAATGCCAACTTGGAAACGTAAACCACACCGATTTAAAAACTGCTTCCATTTCTTTCATTTTCATTTAATCATCCGTGGCGGATCCAGAACTTTTCCTAAGGGGGGCCCCGCTGACTGACCTAAGAGGGGGCCCTCTCCAGTCATGCTTCAATGATTCCCTATATAATCAACCAAATTTTTCCCACGAAAGGGGGGGGGCGGGCCCCCCAGGCCCCCCCCCTCCCCCCTGGATCCGCCTATGAATTCATGTAAAGGTGTTCATGAATTAAACGTCCGTCAAAAATATCCGCGTTCGTTTTTTTTCCGACAATTTCCGTTATTGACTTCCCGACTTTTACTACATCATCATAATGATACAACCACTTTTACTACATCATCATAATGATACAACCACTGAACATAAAGCTGAACGAACCGAATATAATACAGATGCTTTTACTGAACATAATGAATAATCTACTGAATATAAAGAAAGAGGGACTACTGAAGGTATTACATAATGTACTGCAAATAATATTGAATCTACTGAACATAATGTCGAAAGTACTGAACATAATGAAAAATGTACTGAATATAACGTCAGAAGTACCGAACATAATTTAAATACCACTGCATATAATAATGAAACTACTGAACATAATAACCAAAGCACCGAATATAATGTAAAAACTACTGAACATAATGTAATAACTACTGAACATAATAGGATATCTACTGAACATAATATACATACTACTGAACATAATGCATAAAGCACCGAACATATTAAACAATCAACATCAGAAGACAGTCATGGCGTTCCATAAATATGACTAATATCCTGCATTGGTTATTTGTAATTAATTTAGATGAAATTTGTGTTACTTTAAATCCAAACCAGTTTTTCTTTAATGTAAATACTACGGTTATTGAAAAATCAAGAATTTACATATTCATGGTATTTAAACAGCACCGAAATGAACTATAGACATTGAAGAGACTTATATCATGTTAATCATTACGGCTACACAAGATTGCATTATAACAAAAGAACTGCCAAGTATACGAGAAACGGATTTAATAATTTTTCAAAACTTTTTTCCGATTATCCATATATTTGACTGCTATGTTAAATTGTCCTTTTTCAATATTATATTTTTCAATGATAAACCAGATGCTCCACAGGGCGCAGCTTGATACTACAGCAGAGGCCGAACCCTGAACAGTTGGGGCAAGTATGGACACAACATTAAAGCCTGATACAGCTCTGAATTTGGATTGTGATCAAATAATCAAAACAGAATAGGTTTCTGACACAGAATGAATGTAGTCTAAGAACTTAAAACATTTAATATTAAATTGGACTTTTACCTATTGTGGTCCTTTATCCAAAAATCTTAATACATGGTTTGAGGCACTTGTCGCAGAAAAAAATCCTATATATAGACTTAGGGGTCGACCATTTGATATTCTGGGGGAGGGAGCAGGAGGATTTGTTTTTGATCGGTTATTTATTTTTGTAATCTAAGAGGACAAATTATTCATTTTCTGCACTAGTGAAGCAAGATTTTTCATTTTCAATAAAGCAAGGGACTGATTATTCATTTTCACAACTGTATTTATGATATTCGAAAAACATACAATTTTCAAATGATTTTTTTATTATAAACCAGACAGCCGGACACCAGACATTTCTGTACCATAATATGTCCTGTCAAAATTTTGACGAGCGTATAAAAACAATCCATTGATGTACCTTTCCATTATGTTCATTATTATCTTGTGTTTAAATTTCACAGATTTCTATTTACTTATACTAAAGTAAATATGCGGAAACCAAGAAAAATGCTCATTTCGGCTTTTTTTTGTAGCCCCCAATTCCAAAACTATTGAGACTATAACCCCCAAGTTCTATCCCCACCTTCCTATGGTGGTATTCAACCTCCAAGTATAAAATTTTCAGAGATCCATTCACCAGAACTAAAGTTACTGCAGCAAACTAAATAAGTCTCAGTACGAAGACGCAGACAACATGATAGCATTATATACAACGCAAAGAAATTGTTCTGGTCATATAAAAAAATGTTAAGCGTCTTAATTTTCTTCCAGTCTTAGTACCGCCTACTTAACGTTTTTTTTTGGTACAATTTTCAATAAGCACTGTTAAAGTGTGTGAATAACGTATAAATGTTAAGTTTAATAAAAGACACAAAAACTGTATTGCTATCAATTCTAAAATGAGTTTTGAGGGTGGTGTGAAGAAGCAAGCTTATTATAATTATATATGCCAATCTCTTATTATATTATTTATTGGCAACCCTTATTACCCTCGTGACACAAGTTCTATTTATTTTTCACTTTTAAGAGGAAAATAAATGACTTAGGGTTAGCGCTAAAATTAGGGTAGGTCATCAGGTAACGGTAAACAAACATATACTATTTTTTTGCCTAAGACTAGTCATTTTGCCACTGAGTTTTGAGGGCAGTGTGAAGAAGAAAGCTTATGCCAATCTCTTATTATATTATGCAAGTGTATTTCAAAAATTTTGAGGAAAATACAGCAAGATTAGAGTTAGTTTAGCATGGGCTTAGTTTATTTATAAACATAATGTCAACTTACCTAAATTTTCACTATTAACTACTGAACAGGATCCGGAACACTAACAATACTATGGTACGAAAATACTTCTAATCTGCAACACCTACTAAGAGACCAAGAAATAAAGAGAAATCAAAAAGTGAAATAAATAAGTTTGATTGCATCTTGAGTGAATAATTCTACATATTCCCAAGAATTCATTTTTTATTGAATCTTGGATTTCTAAATACCTAAATTGACTGGCTGATTAAACATACACATGTATCAATGAACTTTAATAGATCAGGTTTTCAATGATCTTTCACTATTTTGGTTTCCCTCTTACACCTCAATTGATATCAATAACCCCAAATAAGAGGCCCACAAACCATAAACTGAATACAATTTCATTAAATATCTGGGAATCCACCCCCTTTATAAGTAACGTACCACTCAGAAATATTAATCTTAAATTTATGTAAATGAAAAGTAAGCTCCATAAATAAAATTCAACAATGTGGCTAAAAATTGACCATAGATAGACAAACAATTCACTTACATTCGCATTTGAACTATGTTTTTGTTAATACAAATTAAAAGTAAACGTCATTCAGACAGCTAAGCTAATTTGAGGCGCATTGCAATTCAAATTACAATTGATGGTAGGATGTAAACCTTTTCAAATGTGAATTAAACTAATTCAAATTAGTTAATGTCAATCCAATTCAAATTAGGTGTGAACTCTGTATTATTATCAGGTAGTTTTAAAACTGAAAGATACTTTTAAGGGAAGGGAAAGAAACGGTTGAAACCATGTGTGTTACAAACACTGTTTATTCAAGTCAGAATCCTGGATCTCAAAAGCACTTTCGTAATGTCAAATGAAAACATGAATATGATAGTAATATACAAAACTATTTATTACTAAGTAAACGACATTTATTTTAGTGAAAAATCTGCATTCCAGGTGTAAATTGAGGCAAATAATATCATTGAGTGCATTTTCTTGTCAAGTGACCAGCAGACATTGAAATCTACCTTTTGAATGAAAGGAGAACTCATAAGTTGAAAATGAATGATGTAAATCTAGATTCTAATAATAGCAAAAGGGAGCTCACATTCACAACAGTTAAAGCATTGCTGAGTTAGTGAACAGAGCATTTTTCTCATTAACTTAAATCCACCTATTGGAATGGATAAAACCCGAATTTTAAGACATAAGTTATAAAATATCTGATAAAAAGCAATACTAAGCGTGCATGTTACGCTAGAAACATATTCAAAGAATACAGTTTTATAACTTCTTAATGTCATATCCAATATTTATCAAAACCTAAAGGGGAGATACATGTGTACATGCACCTTACTTCCTATTTTTTTCCGTGGATGTCAATACACCTAATCGCTATTTATTCCATACCGGATAAGTTCTAACATTACACAACTTTTTCATCCAGTTGAAGCTATCTGGGGGCCGTTGAAACAATTCACCATGCACAATACTTTTTAATGAAAACCCTTTTAACTTACCGTAAATACTTAAAACAAAATAATTTTTACTTCAATTTAATTTCGAAAAAAGTGGATCATACTATATTAAAGTTTCTTGATAATCGCTTTCTAAAGTTTTTCCTCCCTCAGCTCTCTACTGAAAAACCTCTATTTTCAGCCGCATGACCCAAACAGGAAGTTTTACATGTGACTGGTTTTGCCAGATTGGACTAAATAGCAATAAGGTGTATTTTCTGGGATTGTTGAAAACTTGCATATTCATCACTATCTGATTTTATGGGTATAACAATCCAGACAGACAAATAGCAATAAGGTGTTTAGGAAAACATGACCTAAAGCCTCCTTCATATAAGTCAAAAACTTGGGAACTCATACTGAATGGTCAAATGTGTTCAATATGAAAATTGCAGTTAAGATGGTAAAATCACAAATCAGCCGTTAACGAAATGGACTGAAAGTATGACTTTTGCGCAAATTTAAAAGGGAAACAGAGGCGGATTTAGAGGGGGGCCCGGCCCCCCCTTTTTGGGAAAAAATTTGGTTGCTTATATAAGGAATCACTGAAGCGTGACTGGAGCAGGCCCCCTCTTAGGTCAGTCAGTGGGCCCCCACATATGAAAATTCCTGGATCCGTCACTGGGAAATGACGGGGAAGGGGCAAATTAACATTCAAGCAGAGCAAATGCTGTTTAAATTAGTATGCGGGTTTTAAATATAGAGTGAAAGTGGAGTCATCTTTTTAAACTTATGTTAAATATAACTTATGTAGACTTACCTTCTAATTGAATAAAAAAAAAACACACACGACTCAGAACTATGTCTAATTCACTTGGACTACTAATATGCAAACCTAAAAACAAAAAGAAATATATCATAAAATAGTGATTGAAAAATTCACAACACTTTGAAAGGATAATCCAGACACGTGTTACACGGGGAGCATGTTTGTTTACAAATAATAATGTCACGTGATCGCGCACTGACCTCGCATGTTGCATCGCCCTTACAATTCACCAATACATAACCATTTTCATGCAAACATGCAACGTGAATGTGATTGGTTATCAAATAATACAAAAATAATGCATGAACCGTTGAAGAAAAAATTATTTCATCAAATAGATGGATTTTCACTTTCGACACGAATAGGTCGAGTTGACATTTCTGTCATCGGAGATAGTATTGAGATAAATGGGATAAAATGGACCGTCAAAAAGGTCTAGAGAAGCACATCAGTAGAACCTTAACATGAATAAGTAATACTTACAAAAAATTCTCTAATTGATAAACTATATGACTAAAATTTCACGAAAATAACAATAAATAATTTTGTTCTTCGTGATGAAACTGCTTAAATTGGCGCGAAAAAATATTCTTACTCCTACTGCTTCACGTAAAAAAAATGTATAGAATTGAATTCGACTACAGTTCAGCATAAAAAAACGTGAATATGCAAAAGTCTGATAATATGTTAATGAAAAAGTGTGTATAAATTTTCGTAAACGAAGTAACCTGTATACTTCACCAAGAACTACATTTGAGCGCAAAGATCGTATGTGTGATTTGGCTTATGTAACAATCGTCAATCGGAACTACTCGGCTATTCACTTCGTGCAACCAGAAAGGCCGAGTAGTTCCGATTGGTAACAAAGTACAACATGATTAATGAATGGATTTTTTTGCGTTGCTATTAAATCATTGAAACCACGTGATTGAGGCCATCTATTTTTATTGCGGGTTCCACATATCTAAATCGGAATTATAGAAAAAATGGAATTTTGTGAGCAGAATCAAAACAGAAATGATGAACACTGCAACATTTCCATCAAAATAAAAATAGGATGGAGGATCTGTGTATTCACATTATTTGTAAAACTCTCCTTCTTCCTGTGAAGCGTGTGCTTTACATCGAGGCTTATTATGCTAAGCATCGACGCCACAGTACTTCAACCAATCAGACAATGTTTATTTGGGGCATTCTATCTAATTTTACTCAGATTTTGGAATATTTTAATCGAAATTATAGAAAAATGGAACATTGTTAGTACATATAAAATAGAAAAAGATGAATACTTTTAGCTGGAGATAATTTGGATGGGGGTTCTGTGTATTCACATTATTTGCACAACTCTCCTTACTGATGCCATATTTTGGAATTTCCGTGACCTAAATGGTTCGCGAAAATTAATATTTTTATATATAGTATAGTAATAAAGTTTAAACTAACTCAGGTACAAACTGTAAAAAGAAAAAAGTCAACAAAAGAGTCCAGTCAGTCCTGATTTACCATTCTAAGTTATCACACCTTATCTGCAAAAAATGGAAATCGAAAATCAGTCTAAACTATCCATGACCTTCCACGAGCTACCCGTCTTACATTTTTGCAGCCTAAAAAGATTTAAAGACGTTGTGATGAGAATTGATTTGTCCTCTGAATCAGGTTCTTTGTTTATTGGCTCTTGCAAAGTTGTTGGAACAAACGATGTCCAACTTGGTAACGAAAACTGAACATCCGGGTCACTCCACTGATATTGAATACACCCTGTTCATTGTGAACAGGCGGCGTGACTCAGATGTAGAAACCGAACACTTCCAAAGATCGATCAATACAATCTAAGACTCTTTCATCTTGTATTAGAATAATAACACATTTGACTTTTCTTCACTTAACAAAAGTGTTCTCTATTTCAAACTAAAGGACAAATTGGAAGAGTTTGTATTGCTTTGTTTTATAAAAAAAAGAATGACAAACGTAGATACACGTGTCTTGTCTTAGAGGGGGATACATCTTAATTTGTAAAGAATCACTCTGATTCAAACAAAAAATTCTCTGAAACTGACATTATTAAGATGCTTGATTTCTTGATTGACAACATATTTGTTACGTTTGGGGGGCCATGTATTTCAACAAACAATCGCACTTTCCCGTGGGAACCAATTGTGCCTTTTTCTTACCGACTTGTTCCTTTATTCTTATTATGCTAACTTTTTCGGAAAAAAAAAACCAAGAAGCTAGCAATACCCTTTAACTATACTTTTCGCTATATAGATGATGTTCTTTCAATAAATAATTCAAAGTTTGTTGATTATGTTGAACGCATATATCACGTCGAACTAGACATAAAGGATCAACGCATACAGTACAGTCTGCCATATATCTTGACTTTTATCTAGAAATTGACAATGAGGGTCGCTTGAAAACAGAACTTTACGACAAAAGAGATGATTTCAGCTTTTCAATTGTGAACTTTCCATTTTTATATAGGAACATTTAAGCAGCGCCTAGATACGGAGTATATATCTCCCAATTTGTACAATATTCCTTGGTTCGTACATATATTTCCTATCATTGTTTCCTTAATAGAAGGTTGCTGCTCAATAGGAAGCTATTCAACCAAGAGTTCGAAATGGTTAAATTTTACGGACGCCGTCACGAGTTGGTTGACCGTCTACACAAACATTCGTGCATTTCATTCACTTCGCGATCTGCACAAACATTTGTTCACTTTGCACTCTACACATTCATTGGTCGATTTTCATTGGTTAAGCCAAGCGGATACATTCAGTCATTGCTATATTTAGTTTGTATACAGATTGAGATCCACTATGCAGTCAGTATCTGTTGTCAAACGTGTGTCCGATGACTTATAAAGAAATGACTTCAGAAGTAGACTTAAATGCACTGTTTTTAAAAAGCATTTTTCATTTGATGCATATGGGTAAGGGACCAGTTTTGAAATTGATTAAAACTAGAGTCTCTAAAGAGCCTGTGTCGCTCACCTTGGTCTCTGTGAATATTAAACAAAGGAAGCAGATGGATTCATGACAAAATTGTGTTTTGGTGATGGTGATGTGTATGTACAACTAACTTTACTAAACAGTCTTTTTTTGTAATTTATTTTTATTTCATCTGAAAATACACCAAGTATATATTGTGATACATAATTATATAATTAATTCATAATACATATAATGATATTAAATTTTTCAATAACAGTCTAAAATTAAAAAGTTAGTTATGCTAATTGTTCTAAATTTTCTACTGGATCATACACATCCTTTATCACTCTGGATTAGAATACCTGAATATGCTGATAAGGTTAATGATTGCATCAGCCCTCTCCTATAGCCACATGCATCACTGCCTATACAGTGATGTAAAACATGAGAGGTACCAGGAGAGGTCACCAGAGATCGTTAACAGATAACATATTGGACAACATGTTGGACAGAGTCACATAATAAATGTCAACCTAAGTCAAGGGGAGATAATTCAGATACAATCAAACAAAAACTAGTATATCAATATATATATATAACAATAGCAATAAACATAGATAGTACTTTTAAGATGCACACAAATCACTGTCCAGTTGTGATGTGCATCAACATATTATTAATTCTACATGAACTATTATAAAGCCTTAAGTAAGTACATAAATAGAAAGATCTCTCCTCACATGTGAACTAAGTTTTTAATTAATTCCCATTTACTATCAAATTTCTCTCTTGCTCTAGGGGATCTGTAAAAGGAGGTAGACATTTTTTCTATTTGGTAGGAATTTTTAATCATAGCTATGACACCTTTAAGAGTCGGTAATGAAGTATTAAAGCGACATGTATAAATATAATATTTAACCAGAATAGTGAATAAGTTTAGGGAAATATCCCAAGACTCTGACCCAAGAACAATATTTTCCACATTAAGAATTAAAGTTAAATTATTTTCAACTAGAAAAAGTGCTGCAATTTCTAACCACAAATTTCTAACTAGCATACATTCCCAGAAAAGGTGACTTATAGTTTCTTTAGTTTCATTACAGAAACTACATAAGTTAGTTTCTTTTAACCCGTATTTCTGCAATAATGCATTTGTAGCGAGAGTTCTATGTAAAATCTTAAACTGGAACATACTAAATTTGTTGTTTTTAGTGCAACAAAAAGGTAAACTATAAAAGAAATCCCAATTTTCTATATGAGTGCCTAGTTCCTTACACATTTTGTCTTCTTGTTTTGTAGGACGTTCTGTATACATTGACAAGAATTTTTTATAAAAGAACTGACATGACTTTTTATTGTTTTTTATAAATTCAAATTTATCGTTAGATATGTGAGTAATTTTCTCTGAAGTAGTGATTAAATTTTTCCAGTCTTTTGGTATCATATGCAGCAAAGAATGGTATTCCAAGAAATTAATATTAAGATTATATTTTTCGCAGAATTCTTTTAAAGTAAAAAAATTACTGTTTTCATCAAGTAAATCACCTATAAAGAAAACTCCGGATTCAACCCACCTCTGGTAAAAGACAGTTTTATTATTAATTTTCAAACTCTTGTTTAGCCATATGGATTGTTTCATGATCCCTTCAGCAGTGCCATTAGTGACAGTGTTTAGGATATTCCAGTTTAGTAAAATATCTTTCCAGAAATTATTAAAATTTGAAGAAATCTTTTGGATACCATCAGGGGTCATCAACCATATTTTGTCTGCTCCTAATCTGTTGTATTGATCTATTAACAATGTTTTCCATGGGGATATATTCAAGGGGTCTAAAAGTTTATTTATCCATGTCATCTTTAATGAATAACAAAAGGATCTTATATCTGGCATTTTCAACCCCCCATTTTCAAATAACCCTATCATAACTTTTCTTTTAATCTTGTCTGGTTTTCCTCAGACCACAAGAAACTAAAAAAAATATTTTGAATTTCTTTTATTTTATCATCCGGAGGATTTGGCAAAACTGTCAATAATTGAATTAGAATAGGAAGAGCTAGTGATTTAATGACAGTGATCTTTCCCATATATGTTAAATCTCTATAAACCCAGGAATTTAGCAGGCTCTGTATTTTTTTTATTTTTTCTTCAAAATTTACAAGCGTTTTATTTTCACTGAACAGATCAAATTTTATTCCTAAAAGTTTAAATTTTCCTGAATGATTCCAGTTCAAATTTCTTGTAGTTGTTAGTTTATCCCTTGAGTGAATCTTTGACCCAATCCATATGGCTTCTGTTTTATCAAAATTAGCCCTAAGTCCCGCACACTCAGAAAATTTTTCTAAAGTATATAAACATTTATCTAAAGATTTCTCATCCTCGTCTAATAAGAGACATGAGTCATCTGCATACTGGCTTAGTAGATACTCAGAATCATTTATTTTCATACCATTTATATCTGGGTTATTTTTAAGTGCAGCACTCATAAGCTCTAAAGATAATATAAAGAGATATGGAGATAGAGGATCACCTTGTCTAACACCCCGACCAATATTAAAAAATTGAGAGCAATGTCCATTATTTATAATACAGCTCTGAGATTCTGAATATAAGGTCTTGACCCATCTACAGAAAATAGGACCAAATCCTAGAAAAGACAAAGCCAAGTCTATAAATGACCACTCAAGAGTATCAAAAGCTTTCTCAAAGTCTAATAAAAGTAAAAGACCTGGTAGATTATCATCTTCTGCCTTTTCCATAATGTCAAAAATAAGCCTGGTACATTCTCCAATATACCTCCCCTTTATGAAACCTTGCTGTGTTTCACTAATTATATCCCCAAGAAAAGGTTTTATTCTATTTGCTAATGCAGCTGATGCAATTTTTGTATCAACATTTAATAAAGTGATAGGTCTCCAGTTTTTTAATTGAAATTTTGATTTACCCTCTTTTGGAATGCATGTTATTACTCCTTGTTTCTGACTAACCGAAAAAGATCCAGTTTCTAAGCTATAATTAAAAGATTTTATAATAAACTCGTGGAGGTCTATCCAAAAAAAATTTATAAAATTCTGTTGTAAATCCATCCATCCCTGGCGATTTACCATTTTTCATATTTTTCAATGTTTTTAAGCATTCATTAGTATTCAAATTGCCCTCTGCCTGTAACCTCTGTTCATCAGAAAGTTTGCGGATAAAAGGATTATTTTCATCAAAAAATAGATTTTTATGTTCTTGATGAAGAATAGGATTTGTTGAGGAGTACAGTTTTTCATAAAATGATTTTTGTTCTTCTAAAATTTCACTTTGGTTGAAAATTTCCTCCCCATTATCATTAATTAATTTTGGAATTATCTTTTCATTATAATTTCTTTTTTCAAGATTACAAAAATAGTTAGTACATTTTTCACCTTCTGCTACCCATCTTGCCTTTGCTCTTGCCATAATACCTGTTACTATTTTCTCTCTGTGTTGAACAAGTTCATTTTCTAAAATTTTAATTTCTGAATTTAATAATTCTGAGGGGTCTATTTCATAATTTTCAAGTAATTTAGCTAGCTTGAGTTCTAAATCATTTTCAGTTTTTGTGTTTTTCTTTTTTATATAACTGGCATATGATATTGTTTTCCCTCTTATCATACATTTTAAAAGTTCCCAAAACATGTGTGGGTTTACTGATAATTCTGTTTCTAGGTCATTCCCAGGCAGAGAGTATTGATTTATAGTTTCCCTAATGCAATTTTTTATTTCAGTTACATATACCATATCATGTAGTAAGCTATTATTAAACTTCCATGTGCCTTTACCTTTAATTTGATTGTAAAACTGTAAGGTAAGGTACACTGGAGAATGATCAGACCTGTAACTTATATCCATGTCTACATTTTTTACAAATGGTTCAAGATCAGATGAAATCAAAAAGTAATCCAAACGGCTTTGCTTAAGCCCAGGACCACGCCATGTAAATCTTTTTGTATCTGGATTTAATGCTCGCCATATATCAACAAGGTCCAGGGACTCTATCATATCTAAAATTTTATCATGTGCTCTTATATTGTTTTTAGCACTATAATGTGAGGTGTCCTTATCAAAGTCTTGCACCACATTCCAGTCTCCAGCCATAATTATGGAGCTATTTTTTATACCAGATACTAGACCTTTTATATTTTCAAAAAAAGCTGGAGAGTCCCCATTGGGACCATATATTGCAACAAGAGAAAGTCGATAATCTTGAATGGTCATATCTAGAATGATAAAATTGCCTTCCTGATCCTTTTTTTCTTGGTGAATAGTAAATGTAAAACTATTTTTTATTAGAATTGCTACCCCTCTTGAGCGGCTGGAACCAGAGCTAAAGAATGCCTTATACCCCCACTCATGTGCCCACTGCTTTTCTTTTTCTTTAGTACAATGTGTATCTGTTAATATAATTATATCATATCTTTTCCTATATCTTGAAAAAAAATCTCTTCTCTTCACCTCCTCTGACAGACCCCTACAGTTAAGAGATCCTATTTTCAAACTAGTCATTTATCAAACAGTTCAATAGGTGTGATATGTAACTCTATCCAACTGTCAAATGTTTTAAGTATACTTAGATGGTGTCATTCCTGATTTTTTAACATACTGACAAATAAAAAATATCATACATTTAGACATCTGTAAAAAATATATAAAGTAAATAAGATCACAATAAGCTTGGTAGCAATTCAGGGTTTTCAAAATAATAACTCCCCACCCTTTTGAATTCCCTCCCTTTTTACTCCCCCCCTTCCGGGTCATTATAAATAGTAACCAAATTTGCAAGACCATGAATAAGTTGTTCAAATTCATTAAGTAATAGTTATGGTCCTGGTATAGTAAGAATTTTGATAACAGATCTGCAGGTAAATCATTTTCTCCTCATAAACTGTAGAAAACTATATAGCCAAAATTAATTAAACATATATACAATTCCCCTAAATCCTAAATATTGTTGGTATAACATAACACAAAATTCACTTTATAATGAATGTGCAAATTTTACAAGCCCCTTAAGCATTTGTTAAGGCCATGATTTAACAACTTTTAAACTAAACAGTGAATACATGTAAAATATGGACAATACACACATGTAAACAGAACTTTACTACTACTCGTCATGCATGAGCAACAAACAGTTAAATAAATCATAAGCATAACATGCAGCAAGCAAATAAACATATCAAGCAACATGCTATCACAAAAACAAAGCTTAAACTAAAGCAGCAGAAGCAGAATGCAGTAAACAGATCAGCATTTTGTCAACAAGAAAACACAAGATAAATAATGCATTTAAGCATCAAAAGCAGTCAGCATGCTCAACTTTGGTCTAAGCTGCCATTCAATGTAGGAGTTGATTTTGAGAAAGTTCTAAATGTTTCTAGTTACTTAAAACTATATATTATGGTTTTGCAGCTCACTCCAAAATTGGTAGCATAATGCGTAAATAAACGGAGACCATACCTTGTTACCTAGATTAAGTTTTATCCGTAATCTGATTGTATCTAAAACAAATAGATATTTATCTGTTTATTATAGTATTGAACAAATCATATAAATATAATTACACTTATAATTTGTATGAATTCGGGATCTGAAATTTGAAAAAAATAAATAAATCAAAAGATGCATGTGTAGGACTTAGGTGGAAGGGTAAACCCTGTTCTTATTGTTTTTACCTGTAAACAGCACTTATGTGACGAGACTTGTGATTAAATAATAACATGTGTTTATTCACGGAGGCTTCCATTGTGTTGTGTGGTTGTAGCAGAACAAGACTATAGAGAGATTCCGAGTATCCAAATGTTTACATTATGAATACACAAGACTCCGCCTACAGGAATGTGAAATGTACAACTATGCCACACCCACTATTTACGTTAAAAAAAGTTAATACTGAGAGGGGAACTCACGATTAACACAAATAGTGTTACATATAATTTTGCCTGGCGCAGTACAAAACTAAATAAAGAGAAAAGGTACATTTAAAATAAAAATATAAACAAGCTAACAAAAAAAGTAACTAAAGGTGAAAAAAAAAGAAAAAGTAGCATCATTTTTATTAAAATGTTCCAATAAGTCTTGTGAGCGATAATTATTCGATTTTCAAAACGATCTCTATACTAGACGCGTAATGTTTATGATCTTTTCTTTACGAGTTGGACGAAAGGTGGATCTTTCAAGTACACAAGTCTGAATTTTCTTTTTTCCTCATTGGACATCTTGCTTCTCTCTGCCAGGAGTTCACCGCGACGAGCTGCAAGTGAGGGTGGGAGGTCCGGTACCACACTGTATCCACACCCCCTAGGCAGTTTTGTGGGAGCACTAAGGATATCATCCCTATCTATCAAGTTTGATAGCCTAAGGATTATATTGCGTTTCTTTTCAGGACCATTCGGCAATCTATGTACTGCTGTAAATAGCATACCTTTCACCTGCGGAGCAGTAAACCCAAGCCCCTTTTTGTCATTATGCAACCATATACGGACGATGTTTTCAGTGACCTTAGGGGATTCACCGACTTTCCCTCAATCCCACGGATAACCAAATTCCATTTTCTTCCCCACACCTCCAATTTCAGACGTTCATTCGCCTCCTCGGCAATGAGTGACTCCAAGTTGGGGATTTTAGAATTGTGAATATCATGGAACTCACCATTGGCAAACTCGGCCTGGTTTTCAAGAACTTTAACCCTCTCGTCGATCTGTTCTTGTTTTTCTTTTAGTTTCTCCACTTCAGTATTTATATAAATATGTAGTTTCTGGAAACATTTCCCAATGTCGGCAAAATCTTTGCACTCATAATCAGCCATTGTTATTGTTTAAACAGGTAGAGGCGGGAATCGCCGATTAAAGACTGGTTAGTTAAGAAGATAATTGAATGAAAGTCACCTCGTTCAGTGTAAAAAGGAAATCCTATATGAATATTACGCTCTGTGTATTACTCTGTTTAATTGAAATGTTAAATATAAGGCAGATACAAACAATTTACCAGGAGCAATTTTTCTACACGTCTCACAACATGGCTGTCACCGGAAGTTTTCCTACTAAACAGTCTTGCTGCTTACAATTATCTCTATCTATAATGAACTTGGCCCAGTAGTTTCAGTGGAAAATGTTAATAAAAATTTACAAATTTTATGAAAATTGTTAAAATTGACTATAAAGGACAATAACTCCTAAAGGGGTCAACTGACCATTTCGGTCACGTTGACTTATTTGTAAATCTTACTTTGCTGAACATTATTGCTGTTTACAGTTTATCTCTATCTATAATAATATTTAAAATAATAACCAAAACAGCAAAATTTCCTTAAAGTTACCAATTCAGGGGTAGCAACCCAACAACGGGTTGTCCGATTCATCTGAAAATTTCAGGGCAGATAGATCTTGACCTGATAAACCATTGTCATATTTGCTCTAAATGCTTTGGTTTTTGAGTTATAAGCCAAAAACTGCATTTTACCCCTATGTTCTATTTTTAGCCATGGCGGCCATCTTGATTTAATGGCCGGGTCATCGGACACATTTTTTAAACTAGATACCACAAAAGATGATTGTGGCCAAGTTTGGATTAATTAGGCCCAGTCGTTTCAGAGGAGAAGATTTTTGTAAAAGATAACAAAGATTTACGAAAAATGGTTAAAAATTGACTATAAAGGGCAATAACTCCTAAAGGGGCCAACTGACCATTTCGGTCAAGTTGACTTATTTGTAAATCTTACCTTGCTGAACATTATTGCTGTTTTACAGTTTATCTCTATCTATAATAATATTTAAGATAATGACCAAAAAACAGCAAAATTTCCTTAAAATTACCAATTCAGGGGCAGCAACCCAACAACGGGTTGTCCGATTCATCTGCAAATTTCAGGGCAGATAGATCTTGACCTGATGAACAATTTTACCCATGTCAGATTTGCTCTAAATGCTTTGGTTTTTGAGTTATAAGCCAAAAACTGCATTTTACCCCTATGTTCTATTTTTAGCCATGGCGGCCATCTTGGTTGATTGGCCGGATCACCGGACACATTTTTAAAACTAGATACCCCAATGATGATTATGGCAAAGTTTGGTTTAAAATTTGATCCAGTAGTTTCAGAGGAGAAGATTTTTGTAAAAGTTAACGACGACGGACGACGACGGACGACGGACGACGGACAACGGACGCAAAGTGATGGGAAAAGCTCACTTGGCCCTTCGAGCCAGGTGAGCTAAAAATGAAATGTTAAAGTAAATAACAGATCTGCCAGATGGAAAGCATATATATACATTGTACTAGTTTGACATATAAACACAAATTTGATAATGTTTTTACTTCTTGAAGCATATTTTCAAATTAAACTATGTGTCTGTAACTTTATTTAATTGTTCTATAAACGCATTCGTTGGCAATGCACTATGTTTACTAGACAAATTTTATAAGGCAACTTTAAGCAAACCGCAAGTGGGAGGGGGTTAATTGGCAAGTACGGGCAAACTGCTGGTTGTATAAAAGACAAACAAACAAAGATAGGACATCAGCTATGATTTTGCCTGTTGTTGGTTATTTTCTTCCAATAAATGCTTTGATTTTACTCGTCTAAAATGCTTCCATTGATAATGTAGTTTGTGCACATTTCAATTCGATAAGTGTTCTTTGTCAGAATGATTCTAAATAAATTATTGTTAAACCTTTAATGATTGATCCCTTTGTGTAATATGTTCATAATATATATTTAGATATGACACACGATTGGCAGATAAAACTCTTATCTTTATGCAGAATAATGGCGTCGTTAAGATTTAATCTGATTTTCTTGATCCTTATTCCAGCAGGTATTATCTTTTACGGAATTTATTCAGTTTTGAATAGACAATTTGTTACAAACATCTTTATATCTTTAAAGATGCTAACTGTTTTAAAACTTCACATTAATCTAAAATTGTAGGAGGTTTTATTTCGCTGCAGCTTAATGAACAATTGAATTGACTCCAGGATATTTGAATTTATAGTAAATGCTATTATTGAACATGTAAGTATGAGACAGCATAATTTATCAATATCTTTCAGGTTTAACAGAGAACTGTCCAAATGGTTGGTTAATATATGATTCCTCATGTTATCTGATTAGTCAGACAAGTGTGGATTGGGCAGACTCTGTGGTGAGTATCAGTTGAGATAGCGTTTATTGGACAGATTCAGCGGTGAGTATCAGTAGGGAACGCGTTTATAAGACATACTTAGTGGTGAGTATAAATTAAGAAGGCGTTTATAGGACAGACTTGTTGGTGAACATCAGTTAACATAGCTTTTATTAGACAGACTTGGTAGTGAGTATCAGTAGGGATAGCGTTTATTAGACAGACTCCGTGGTGAGTAATTAGACAGTTTTGGTGATGGGGATTATTTAGTATAGTGTTTATTAGGCAGACTTGATGGGGATCATCAGTTAGGAAGGGGTTTATTAGACGGGCTCGTTGTTGTATATCAGTGAAGATAGAGTGTATCAAAGACTCATCGGTTTGTATCATTAGATATAGCTTTTATTAAACAGACTCGGTGTTGAGTATCAGTTAGGATAGCGTTTATTGAACAGACTCGGTGGTGAGTAACAATTATGATAACATTGATTAGACAGACTTGTTGGTGAGTTTCCGTTAAGATTGCGTTTACACAGACTCGTTGGTGAGAATCAGTTAGGATGGCGTTTATAAGACAGACTTGGTGGTTTGTATCAGTTAGGATGGCGTTAATTGGATGGACTCGGTAACGAGTATAAGTTAGGACAGTGAAGGTTGGATAGACTCGAGGGTGAGTAATATATCAACTTAGATACGAACGTCATATGCAAAGAAAAGAAAAGATTGTTGTGAAAGAGTGACAATGCTTCATAAGATTGATTGCAAACGGAACAACTATCAAGAGACCAATGGTGTGAATATATAGGCATCTATGGATCTCCGCACGGTCTTCAACAATGAGACAATCCAATATTGTATAAAAGATCCCAAAATGAACGAAAAACCGTTTCAATGATTTTTGATTAGGCTGACATTTATTAATCTAATAATGGCTATTATCTTTTTTTAAGTTCACTTTTTTAGATATCAAACTATTATGTATTTTTAGAATAAATAATTTGAATTTTCAGACGTTTTGTAAAGCATTTGGATCAAAACTTGTAGAGATAGAATCACAAAAGGAGGATAACTTCATCCAGACGACATTAAAACATAAACACGAACACGGTAATCTCTTAATCTATTATGCTTGGTGTCAGTGATAATTCTTTTAAATCGCTTTATGATAGTACTCATCTCTTTTGTACTTGTTTGGCTTTATAAATATTTTGATATGGGCGTCACTGATGAGTCTAATGTAGACGAAACGCGCGTCTGGCATATTAAATTATAATCCTGGTACCTTTGATAACTATTTACTGCTGATTGGCATTTTGTCCACGAGAGTATCATAAGCATAGCAGTAAATATTTGTGTGCTTACTTCAAATATATATCAAACATAAATTCCTGTAAATATATACTTGTGTTTCTTCCTATTGGTCTAGATAGCTTTATATAATTCAACCATATATGGGTCAATATTCGCAATTGTTTCTCCATAGGCGGTAATGGTAAGTTTTTCCTCTGTAGCTCAGTCCTTATCGTAAGCTTGGATACTTGGCTCGTTCGAAGCTGAGACATTTTTACATATGTGGTTAAATTTTCGGGGTACGAAGTGAGATTACTTTTTCCGTAAATTAGCATTTACCGGCAATCATTTCGTGATGCGGCTACTCATGTTTATAAGTTATCAAAGGTACCAGAATTATAATTTAGTTCGCAAGACCCGCGTTTCGTCTTCCTAAGACTCATCAGTGACGCTCAGATCAAAATAATTGTAAAGCCAAACAAGTTCAAAGTTGAAGAGCATTGAGGACCCAAAATTCAAAAAAATTGTGCCAAATACGGCTAAGGTAATCTATTCCTGGGATAAGAAAATCCTTAGTTTTGTAACAGGAAATTTATAAAAGTGACCATATAATTGATAATCATGTCAACACCGAAGTGCTGACTACTGGGCTGGTGATACCCTCGTGGACGAAACGTCCACCAGCAGTGGCATCGACCCAGTGCTGGTCAATTTTTTAACACAATAAGTTCTTTGAAAATTTAATACTTTGAACACATTTAATAGCTCCATAGTTTTAACACATTTAATTATTCTTTGATCCTCTACTTTACAAATCATCACAAATGCTTTAGCTCAGTCATTTGTAAAAAATAGAAACATGTCAAATATCACTACACAGAGTTTTTTGTTTACACATAACCTTTGAGTTCATCATTTGGAGGCGCATTGGGAATATTGACCCATATGACATAAACCTTATGGTACGTTTAGGTTTTCAATACTTTTGAATTTCGATTTTGGAAAGATTAGAACTTGTTCTAAATCTTTACTTAGGCACCGGCCTGCCTAACAACAGGACAGGTTAGCTACTGTTACTAAATGTATTCACACTGAAATATAGTTCCCTATGGTTCTGATGTATGTACACATAATACACATATAAACTGAAAAAAACTGGGTATATTATTGGAGCAGTTCATTCATTAGGTGTGTTGATGTGCAGGCTTTTTAAAAAACATTTTGATTATGTAACTGGGTATTGAATCAACTATTATGATTGACAAGTGTCATCACTAAACAATCAGAGACAAGGTGGACATTTAATTACAATGCCCCACCTCCTAAACTGCCAATCAAATTGACCACATTACCTATCAACCTCAGTCTTACATAATTATACAGACCACTCAATATAATTCTTAATACACAAGTATTTGACCTCATAATTGAATACACAAATGTGTATATTAGATGTTTGATATTTATAAGGATGATAGATTTATTTATTGCCAATTACTTTTGATCTACATTACATAAAGTGATTCTGTAAATTATATCTCAAAGAAAAATGATTAATGGATCACCAAGATCTTGAAAAAAATGAAATATGAATATAAATATGAATAAATAAAAGGTATTCAAGTTAGGCCTATAATTCACTTGATAAATTTCCAATAATCATCTGTAATTAATCAACAATAAAATTAGTACACTTTTTTTTTGAGGAATTGGCTTCAAACAGTTTAAAAATTTTAAAACTTTTAATTATAACAAACCATTGTTTATTAGTTTATTTCCCATCAATCATAATTAAGCCTATTTTAGTCATTTGAATTTTTATTAGAAGTGATTATATATTTTTGCAATCAAGAAAGAATCCACATTTCAATAAGATAAGTTTTTTAATTGGTTTACGTTGAAAAAGTACATTTTCAATGCCCTGTGTTGAAAAATACTTTAAAATTTGATCATAAGGCACTCTTAAACTTTTAATCTTCAATGCCATATAACCTCTGTTTCAACTTACAAAATGCCCCAAAACAACATTTTTCAATTTTTTTTGTTGACACTTTAAAGTTTTAAGCTGTTGATCCAGATTTATGTCTTACAAGAATAGTTGGTAACATTTATTAGAAGATTTTTTGCATTTTTTTGTTTTTTTGAAACATGTTCAGAACCGGCAACTTAATTTCGATAAGATATAAACTGCAGTTTAAATAAAATTGTGAAAATTAAGAGACCCATATTATTTAATTTGAGCTCATTTATCCTCATACTGGAAAAGCAAGTTTCCTTCTCAAGACCTGCTGTAAATGCAATTTTCAGCAATAGTGCTTTATAAATGTTCATTTCCCCCCACCATACCTTAATATGAAGTTATTCAAACTACTCTTCTAATCTTTCCATGAGTGATTTCCATCACTTTGATTGAGTGAGCAATCGAACTGTTTAGAATCGGCACTACCTAATGCAGATGGAACTTGCATCTGGTGTACTGAATTATAAACCTTATATCCTTCATGTGTATTTTATGGGTCGATATCGCTGTCAATGGACGTCGAGGCAAGCAGATAAAGAATGTGGCGGGATTAAACGTTCCTGACGCCAATCCTCACCTCATCTAGGACGTTTGAAAGTAGAACAAAAGAACAAACTATAAAAATAAGTTGCATGCACGCAATAAAAAAAAGGTCAAACACAAGGCTATGGTTTTTTTTTGAAAAAAAGTTTGTTTCCAGTTTTTGGAGAAAAAAAAAATTTGTTTTTGATTCTGAGAAAAAAAAATTGTTTGTTTCACCCTCAGCTGCCACTATACGTAATGCTAAAATTGAAAGAAATTTTTTTTTTCGACTTGTCGCGAAAAAAATAGATTGTTCTCGCCGCAGGCGAAAAAAAAAATTTTGTCCAGAAAAAAAAACCATAGCCCCCCCCCCCCCCCCCCCCCGAAAATCAAATGGTTTATTTTGCAAAGATCACTTATATAGGCTTGGCCGTTTGTCCAAACCAATTCAAATATTCAAAAATTTTGTTCACACTAATTAAACTTGTATATGTTACTCTCTCATATGGAAACTGGATAGATATAATGCATACAGCTCTGTTTATATAGTTGATTGATTATGTACCATCTTTGTCGTGTATTTGGTTATTGAAAAAACCCTTATTGATAATTCCATCACATGAAAACTTGGATGATCTGTAAGATACACGAGTTTTATCATTATTTTATTTAATTCACATTCACACTTTATTGTGGGACCTCGTGCTATCACGAATGATAAGTTTTATTGTGTAATGCAACTGCTTCAGGAATAACACGTGATGTGCAGTTAGCCAATCAGAATATCGTATTATAATGAAACATACATCTAATGTAATTATATAGTTGTATAAGTCGCTGTCTTGTAAAATTGACACTGTGTTTTGGGTTGATTTGTTTTAAATACCAACCGCATTCATTCGCTATGACGTTTTTCAAATAGCAGAATCAAACGTCTTTTCAAAAATCAACTACTGTCCTACCTTTTATTGTGCTTGCACTGTATAATCCTGACCTTCACATAATCCCAGATTATTTTCAATGGTGGAATCCTGGTTTTTTTATTACCGGAAGTGTTTCCGTAGAATTCCACGTGCAGTCTATTTTCTCGGAAGCACCCAGATCTTTTCTTGATATTTTTTGTTTAGATGCAAAAAGCGCGGGAAAATGTATCACATCGATGACACGATTACTACTGGAGAGTATAGTACAAATGTTATGTCAATAAAGGATCCTCATATAAACCAAGATGACAGGATTTTCAATGAAAAAAACATTGGATAATGTGAAGGTCATGATTACATATAAAGTGGAATCACAACAAAAGATGGACAGTTCTGGTTTTTTTAAAAGGTTCTTTGATTCCGCTAATTGAAAAACCTCATCTCGAATGAAGGCATATGATAGTTTAAAAATTGTCGACTAAAAACATGGTGCCAATTTAACATGACGGCGACTATAGACTTGTTACCGTCTAGATAGATATGAGAGATACACTCATAAAATTGAGAATGGAAATGGGGAATGTGTCAAAGCGACAACAGCCCGACCATAGAGCAGACAACAGCCGAAGGCCACCAATGGGTCTTCATTGTAGTGAGCAACTCCCGCACCCTGAGTCGTCCTTCAGCTGACCCCTAAATAAATATGCATACTAGTTCATGTTTATTTAAATTCTCCGTTTCGTTCATTTGTTGATTTTATCTAATGTTTACAGATTTTCTGATGTGATGATTGTGTTATCTCTCTCTAGATTCTGCTCCCCCTCATGGATATTGGATAGGACTGACAGATGTCGTAATTCAAAATGAATGGACATGGATTGACAGTGGTAGAGAATTGTCCAACATGTATAGTCATTGGGAAAAGGGACAACCAGACTCCCGTCAAAGTGAAAACTGTGGAATACTTTGGCACAGTACAGGATTCACATGGCATGATGACTTTTGTTCAGACAAGCTAGCCTTCTTCATATGTGAAAAAGAGTAAGTATAAATGAAAACACATGGATTAATTGTTAAAAAAATATACATTATGTAATATTGTAATTAGATCAGCATTTACGTGATCTATTATATTTAAATTGTACCAATCTTTCATCATTATTATTCCGTTTTTCGGTAGATATGTAGAATAATGGTATGAAGAAGCAGATTTTCGGTAGACATGTAGAATAGAAGTATGAAGAAGCAGACTTGATATGAGTTACATCATTTAATTTTTTCATGAAATTGCAAAATAAAAACATTATTTATCTTACTAATTCTACGAATGAATCATTTTAAAACGTTCATTGATTGATTGATTGTTGGTTGCGTAACGTCCCTTTAAAACGTTCACAAACAAAATAAATTGAAAAGATTTGTCCGATTGTTGCTTTCATTATTTCTTATTTCGTAATTGAAATTCAATTACTTTCCTTACTGGTCTTGGAGGCTTCGTCGTCATATTAAACTTTATGAATACGAGGTTTTATTCGTTACATTATGTGCTAGTGTTACTGTCTAGGTCAGGAAATTTATTCAAGAGCTGAAAAAAAAGCAATGTGAAAAAGCAACACATGCTATGTACGATATTATTCGAAAAGGTAGAATACATAATCTGTCTATTGAATGCCAACTTGATCTTTTTGATAAAATTGTAAAACCAATACTTCTCTATGGTTGTGAAGTTTGGGGTTTTGGAAATAATTTAATCATCGTGAGGATTCATATTAAATTTTGTAAAATATTACTTGGAGTAAAAATCTACTCCTGATTTTATGAACTACTATATATCTTTATTCTCATCACCAAATACATAGGTACAGAGAAGACATGCATGTATAATACAATATATTAACTACATAAACATAAATATACAATATATACAACAACAGCAAAGACAAAAAGAACTTATTCAGGAGGACACACTCGCTTGTTTATAATTCGTATAAACTTACATAAATTAATGAGATCTGTCCTATTTGTAGACGACATAATTTCAGTAAATACAATAATGTTTGGCTTTACACTAAAATTTCGATTTATAAATTTATTTCTCTCTTCTCTAAAATGTGAACAATTAATAATGTAATGAAATTCATCTCCAATATCTAGCTTACATAAATTACACTTTCTAATTTCCCTTTCTATATTGTACCATCTTCCAAGTCCATACTAGAACACACCTGTGATATCGCGGGTCCGTGACTGAATTAAAGTATATATCTATGCGCAAGCCTTATTTCAGTATTATTATTGTCATCTGATAAAGTCATGCTGATTATAAGATACACAGTTTTCTCTGCTTTCAAATCTTTCTGTTTAAACCCGTCGAACTGGAACTTATCAATTATTGGTAATATTAATTATTTGGAAAACAAAAGGTCCTGGAATGGAGTTTTTTTTTAATCAACAGCATTGTCCTATATTAGTTATAGATACAATTGAATTCTTTGATTAGCTGTTTTACGTCATGCCCGCTAACAAATTGAAAACTGTACCTATACGCCTTATTTTTAGTCCAGATTTTTAGTATTCGTATTGTTATCTTAGAAAGTCTTACTGATTAAAATACTACAATAGGTAACAATTTGACAATGATTGATCGAATTTAGTAGTGTCAACCCTGTGATTAGTATTCGTATTGTTATCTTAGAAAGTCTTACTGATTAAAATACTACAATAGATAACAATTTGACAATGAGTGATCGAATTTAGTAGTGTCAACCTTTTGATTATGACCCGTGTTTATAGCATAATCATAAATACACCGTTTGGTGGTGCGCCTGTCAGATGCGGAACGTACAGATAAGGTAATAGGTAACAGGTGAATATACTATTGGTATCGGTATCGGACTCGACACTGAACTTAATTATTGGCAATATTAATTACTTGGAAAACAAAAGGGCCTGGAGTGGTGTAATTTTTAATCTACACCTTTGTACTATATATAGTTATATATAAGGTTGAATTCTATGATTCGTCGTTTTTACGTGATGACGGCTGACAAATTGGACCTCGTTATTTTAGTATTATAGATGGTGAATTGGGAGGATATCCATTAGATATTTCAATCAAGTTACGAATGATAAATTATTGGTTCAAGTTGGTAACTGGAAAACCTGACAAATTACCATTTATTTTGTATAACTTTGCAACTGCCAAATATGGTACAAATATTTATGGTTAAAACAAGTCAAGTCAATCTTAGACACATGTGGCTTTTCATGTATGGGAAAAAATCTTTTGTGTAAATAAAACATGGCTACATTTAACCACCAAGCAGAATTTAATAGAATAGATCAATTCAAACAAAAATGGCTAACAAGCCTACAGGAATCACCAAAAGCATAAAATTATCGTTTATTTAAAGACACTTTGGAGTTTGAGAAATATTTAAATATTTTGGATGACAGACAGATATCCTTATTTCTTAAATTTCGAACCTTGAACGTGAAATTTCCAATAGAAACTGGAAGATGGCAAAACATAGCAAGAGAAAACAGAAAGTGTGTATTGTGTAATTCAGATGCCATTGGTGATGAATACCATTACATTTTTAATTGTTCAGCTTTTGATAACTGTAGAAAACAATGTATTGCATTTTACTATAGAAATAGACCAAAAACATTGAAGTTTTATGACTTAATAAATTCCAAAAAATGTACAGACCTGAACGAACTATGTAAACTTATTAAGGAGATCAATAACAAATTGAACTTTTCTGGTTGAACAATTGTGAATGCCTCTATCTACTTTCGTATATTATTTATGTAATTGTATTGAAATATGTATAATTATCTCTGTACCTTTGTAATTTGGTTTGTGAGAATAAAGATATATATAGTGACCTAATACGATATATATTAGGTCTGAAAATTCCATATAGGGTGAGAGCGAAACTCGAATTTCTATATAGAATATACTGACCTCATAGTTGTCGCATAATGTCACAACCACACGGTGTAACGAATCATTTACTATCGTTATATGTGGTATTTAGACTAGTTGCCTGTCAAAGTGATCAAGTCTTCAATATTAAGAACCTATCTCCATTGGTCTATAAAAAAACAAATTCCAACAAAACTCACTTGTACTAACCGTGTCTTGAAATACACCACGCCTACTAACCCTACTCTTGCTTTAAAACAATCATATTCCTAGAAATGCAAAGGATGTAAGATAAATCATATTATTATACCTTACATATATTTTAAACAATTCTATTGGGTGAAACGTTATCACGTGACATGGAATAATTCGGTTGTTTTTCATTCAATTGCAAGGAAGGACGAATAACCTTAAAAATTTGCACCAGCGGTGAATAACCCTATTATTCACCGGTGAATAACCTTTTCAGTTTGTTGATTTGTACTTGAGTTACCTCCCATGAAAATGACGTCACAGACGTAAATAAACAAAATGGCAGCGTTCACGTTACACTGGAAGCCCACCGAGAGAAATGGAAATAAGGCAGTGGTCATGAAAAGAGTGCCAGCAGCCGTGTCTCTTATAAACGGTCCTTTTCAGGGCCATCAATATTTTACAAAAAGATTCTACCTTTGTTGTACATTCGAGAAATTCTAGAACACAAAGCCGTTAAAGGTATTTTCAGCTTGTGTGTTTGTGTTGACTGTTGTGTAAAGTCCAAAGAAGTGTTCGAAAGGCCTTGCCAATGTTAGTTCGGTATAATAAAACAATTGTGGCCCCTTAGAGTCGATGAATATCCAAAATTGTCAACCCTTAAAAGTTATTACACTTCGGGCTGCGCCCTCAATGAAATAACCTTCTCGTGTTGAAAATTTTGGATATTCACCTCTTCAACGGGCCATAATTGTATAATGTGATCCTACCCGGTCACATTATAAGAGGTACAAAGAAAAGTTCAATTACACTTTCGGTATAAGTTTGAATCTAGAAATTAATTAAATCTAGAATTTGACAATGAGGGTCGGTTTACGACAAAAAGGATGATTCCAGCTTTCTAATTGTGAACTTCCCATTTCTAAGTAGCAACATTCCAGCAGCACCTGTATACGGGGTATATATCACCCAATTGATACGATATTACCGTGCTTGCATTTCCTGTCATAATTTTCTTGCTGCTCACAAGGAAGCTATTAAAACAAGAGTTTGCAGTCAGTGCGTCGTGTTGGAAATTTTTAAATATAACCAGCGTCTCTGATGTTCGCTTAAACTTTTTTTTGTATAATTTTATATGTATATATTACATAAGCTCTTATTTCAACTCTTTTCAGACTTCTTCCTGGTGGTGCAGAGATAATTGGTTGAAATAAAATGAGCATGTTTTATATGTGTTTTTGTTTCTAATAAATAACTACAATCCCGTTCCCTTTTCATTAATGTGACCTACCGAATTAGACAATTTACCGGATTTGTAATAAAAGAGGGACTGCCCTTGGTCCAGAGGAGCATTCAAACTCTTAAAACGCCATGGCTAAAATTGAAAAAGACAATTAGAGACAAATAATAGTACACAAAAAACAACATAGAAAACTAAATACTGAACAACATGAACCCCACTGGAGGTGATCTCAGTTGCACCGGAAGGGTATTCAGATTCTGCTCCACATATGGCATAATAACATGAGCAAAACGGTGCGTGCCATATGTGGAGCAGGATCTGCTTACCATCCCTTAACACCACATGAGATCACCCTCAGTGTTTGGTGGGGTTCGTGTTGCTTAGTTTAAATTTACCATGTTATGTCTTGTGTACTATTATTTGTCAGGTTTTTTTTTGTATTGGTGTTGTCAGTTTCTTTTCGATCTATGAGAGAGAAGGTCCGGTCCCTCTGGTATCTTTCGCCCCTCTTTAATAGCTTTTTAATTGTTAGTTGAGAAATCCTGCTTTTTAGTACGGAAACAATATATGTAAATAAAATAAAATGTTTGACATTGGCAATACTTGTTTTATTGTCGCAAACTGTAATCCGTTGTCACAACTTATGTTTTAAGACTGATGTCATGACTTTATATGTCCTGTTGCAATGATTGATTTCTCTTTGTTAATACGTTTGAAATCTGTTAACACGACTGACTTACGTTGTGGAAAATGAGTGCCGTACTCAAGAATAGTTTCCGTTCTGTGGCACGATTAAAATCTGTTGACGCTACTGATTTGCATTGTCAAAAATGATTTTCGCACTCACGACTGATTTCTTTTCTTTGTCAAATTGAAATCCGTTGTCAGAAATAATTTTCTGACTCACGACTGTTTTCCATTGTCAAGACTGATATTTGATTTCACAACTGTACATGATCATGACTTGTTGGTAAGTCTTTAGTTTTGTGTTTGGCGAACTGTTTTTGTCTGTTGTTCATTTTCTTTTTTATCCTTGGCGTTGTAGGTTCATTTTCGACTTGGGAGTTTGAATGTGACTTTGGCATCTTTCACCTCTTTTATATACTTTTTTCAGTTATAAGTTTGCCTTATAGTATCAAGTTTATTTTAATTATTCTTAAATCAAAGGCATATGTTTTGGCACAAACAGTCATACTATGAATACTTGATCTAAGAATAAAGACAGAATTGGTGGTGATCGTCGTCAAATAATTATAGGACACTTATAAACCAAACAGTAAAATAGTTTGTGTCTTTTTATGGCCCACAACGAAGTTATCTGTGTCGTATAGTTTTACACTTGTCCGTCATTCCATAATTCCGTAATGCTGTCATTCTGTCATTCCGCAACAAACCATTCTACGGCCGGAATTTTTGATATGTGAGTTAACCATGATGAGTTATAGATCAAGTTTAAGTTTCGTTCCGCTCTGCTAATTTTTTACCGAATTTAAGGGTTTTGGTTAGAACAAACAAATAGCGAAAGCAAATTTACATATCTAACATTGTTGGGTTGATGTTTAGACGAGTTGTATATACATAATGTACACAGCCATGTATCACCATCACTGCTGGTGATCCGATGGATAAATCTGTTTAGTTTAAACATATTTTATTTGTTAAAGTACAAATTGGATAAGACACAAGTCAAACAGACTTATGAAGTCTTCTCCATTTAACATTTATAGCAATATAATACAAAAATATATGTATGAGCATGCATGTATAGAATGGTATATCTATTTAGTAAATATATATATAAATATGGATCAAAAGACGGAAAATTGAAGAAAAAGAAAACAATAATAATACAAGAAAAAAAAAATCAAAAATAAAAATATATAAATAAATAAATCATTATTTAGAAAACAGAAACACAAAAAAACAAAAAAAAACAAATAGTAATAAAAAAAAAACAAAAAAAAAACAAAAAAAAAACGAAAAAATAAGAAGGACAAGAAAGGGGGAGAAGAAATTTTACTTAGATGATGATGTGTGTGCGATCATTGTTTGCTACCTATACAATTTGAAATATTTCCGAACTTTTAATAAACTCAAAGACATTTTTGAAAATGGTTTGGTTTTGCTCTAGAGAAAGAAGACAACTACCCGAGGTAAGTAGTTCTATGTTAATTTTACAATCATTTGGAAGCCAGCGCAGACTTTCAAACATTTTATTTCGTATGTCTGAATATAATATACATTTAAAAAAGAAATGATAGGAATCTTCACGATTAACACCACATCGGCAGGAAGGGTCAGAAATAATATTGACCCTATATAGATCATAGTTTAAGGATGATGCAAAACATCGAAGTTGGGTGAGAATTATATTCAATTTTCGATTTCCAAATTCATATTGCTTCGGTACAAATATATTACTCTGAGGATAACGGTTTTTTAGTTCAGTTTTAAATTTATTAATTGATTCCACATCACGAGTTGAATCCTCAAGATTATTCCAAAGACGTATGGTTGATGGAATAAAAGAATCATTAGTTAATGCTAGTCTGCAGAATGGAATAATGATGTCATTTCCATTACGTAGAGGATAGACCGTCATACTTTATATTTTTTGGGGAATTAAATTTGACAAATATTCTGGAACATTATTATTTTGAATATTATAAAACATTTGGATTTTTCTTCTCTCTCTTCTTTCAGCTAATGTTTCCCATCCAAGTTCTTCATAAATAATCCTTGAGCTTGTGAATATAGGTAACCCCGTAACTATCCTAGCAGCTTGGAGCTGTAATTGCTCCAGTTTATTGACATAACCTACCCCAATATTATCCCAAACCTCACTTGCATACTCAAATAAAGGTCTTATAAAAACTAAATAGAGTTTTTCTAAATTTTTCCTGCTCAGTTTATATTTCAACTTCCTTAGCATATTAATCAGGATAAATCTGTTGTAGAGCTGTCAATGGCTCAGACGTACTTATAAATATAATTATTTTCTGTGACTGTATCTTACATTAATTTGTAGGATCCTTTACTATAAATAACTTAGCTGATCTGTAAGAATAACATCTTCATGCCTTATATATCATATATTGTAGTACGACACTAGATTAAAAATGACGTGGAAAGGTAACACCCGGCCACCGAAAGCTTCATTTTTATGAAGCCCAGGTGGTCGTGTGGTCTACCGGGACGGCTACAGTTCAGGCGATTTTCAGGATATCTCAGTAGCATGAGTTCGAATCCCGGCGAGGGAAGAACAAAAAAATTGTGAAAGCAAATTTACAGATCTAACATTGTAGGGTTGATGTTTAGACGAGTTGTATATACATGTATTTAAATATATAAATGGTTATATGAACTTGTTGGTATATTGTGTTGTTACATACCGATCTTAGAATACGATAGGAGTAAGCGCTTTAACCTCTGTACCATATAAGGGAATTATATTACAAATCCAATAACCTTTATTGCCGCCCTCGTATATACTTAAGATAAGTTATAAATATTAACTTTATTCAATGATTTGGCCTCTCTGTTACGAAATAAGGGGGAAGTAAATGTTGTCGAGACTCATCGAAGTGCTTAGAAAACCAGTAAGACTGGCCCGGAGACCTTTCAGACAGCCAATGATCTATGAAACCCTCTGCAGATATGTTGGTAAATAAAATTGTAGTGTATTTTTTTACAAGGACTGACATGTTGCATTTATTTACCTTTTTCTTTCAGATTGGAGACTTATTTCGGACTTCTTAGACTTTTTCAGTTTCCTCTGCTTTTCTCTTCAGAGTTCTATATTTATCCGACAACCTCTTCTCCCTGCCTCTTGGCTTGTTTGTTGAGTCGAATTACAGGTGAATCAGACTTGAATTAAATTCGAAATTAAGATAAAACGTACTACAAATAATCTCTTATCAGCAATTAAATAGCCGACCAGGATTGTTTTAACGACCCTTACTACTTGTGACTGTCTTGCGCGGTTGGTCATGAATGTCCCACGGGTAATTGGAGGTTTTATACCACCTGGATGTCACATGACGTCTTTATGACCAGTGACGAACGTATAGCGCCCCGATAACGATGTCTTGAAATCATTGCGTGGCCTTTGTCTTGCATTCGTGTTGCCTTCGTGTGTCCTGTGGGTAAACTACTTTCTTACTTCTATCTTAGTATTTCGAACAATTCATACTTTTACAAATAGAAAATTTATTAAAATGACCATATAATTGATATTCATGTCAACACCGAAGTCCTGACTACTGGACTGGTGATACAATCGAGGACGAAACGTCCACCTGCAGTGACATATACCCAGTGGTGTACATAGTTACAAAGGTACCAGGCTTATAATTTAATACACACACTGGGGGCCTAGAAAAAACTGTTGGATTTAGCAAGGTGTCTGAATACTCAGGTTTTTTTCGGCAAGGATAGGCATATTTTGGGACCATGAAAATGTGTCGGTTAAAGCAGGATGTTGGAATACTCAGGTGTCGAATTAGACAGTTTACACTGTAAATAATATTCAGATCATCATCGAAGACAACTGGGCTGTTGATTACCTTGGGGAAGAAACGTCCACCAGCGTTGGCATCAACCCAGTGGTGTAAATAGTTATCAAAGGTACCTAGCTTATAATTTAATACGCGTTTCGTCCACATAAGTGACGCTCAGATCAAAAGAGTTTCAAAGCCAAACAAGTACAAAGTTGAAGAATATTGACGACCAAAAATTCCAAAATGAATACTCAGGCCATTCCTGTCGCTTTGACACATCTAGTTTTTTAATTCTTTTGTTAGTTGGAATATGTACCTTGTTTCGACTTTATGGTTCCAAAAAGCACTATATATACAGGTATTTAAATATATAAATGGTTATATCAACCTGTTGGTATGTTGTGTTGTTACATACCGATCTCTTAATACGGTAGGATTAAGCGTTTTAACCTCTGTACCATATAAGGGAATTTGGGGGGGGGGGGGGGGGGGAGGTGATAGCCGTCACTGGGGCCAACTGAAGGACACCTACGGGTGCTGGAGTTTCTCGCTACATTGAGGACCCATTGGTGGCATTCGGCTGTTGTCTGCTCTATGGTCGGGTTGTCGCTTTGACACATTCCCCATTTCCTTTCTCAATTTGATTTTTTACAGAGTTTTTCTTTAATGTCGTGTGGAGACAGTAGAGTGCCTCCCCGTGCTTAAGGTTTATGCTCTTATATTATACTAGATTATGTGATGTGTGTCCAAGTGAGAACTTCTCTATGTTCATTACTTTAGGAATATTTAGTCAGACGTCAGTCGCTACCTTGATATACCCTATCTTTTGTTAAATTTGTCGGGTAATTTATGACAAAAAGCGTTTGACCTCTTTAACCGAACAGTTTTCTCATTTTTACATTATTCAATTTACTGTGTGCTGGTTCATATTCTGGACGCCAGTCTTTGCTCCTTTCTAATAAAATCCACATAACAAAAAACAAATATGAAGCTTAGAAATTTAAATAAAATAGATACTAAACTCGTTCAAAGCGTATCTACACGTCTCAATTTTCAAAATCGCTTATCTAAAAATACTACCATCGCTAACATTTTTAATAATAAAAGTCGTGGTTACCCTTCTATCGATAAGTGTCATGCCTAAAAATGACTTATATGTTCCCGTCTTTCCACCAACAATACGGTAAGGTCCACGTTTAATGGTGGCACATTTTTTTTAAATTTTGAAACTGATATTACTCGAAAAACAAGCAGTATTATTTATTTACTAACATGAAACAAACCGGGATGCGGTATTCAGTACGTAGGTGAAACTAGAAGATATTTATCTAAACGCACGCAAAAAACACCTGCACTGGTATTAAAGAGATAATCGTAACTGGAATTACGACTATCCCAATATGGCGATGGCAGATATATGTAAAATCTTTACAGTAATTTTTCTCAAATGTAGCATGTTTTTGTCAAAAGTTATTCAGCTGCAAGGTTTTTCTATACCATTACATCATATTTGAATTGAAACGGTGCACTGGAATTGTCTAAGCGCTTTGAAAATTGCTGTTGAAAAATTCGGAAAGATAATCGTAACTCTATGGAATTTTTCTTGTTTGATAATGGAATTTAAGTTAATAGACTTAAATTCAGTTATCGCCGGGGCCACTCACGGATTGTGTTTCATGTTTTAGATTTACCCAACATGTGTGACGTTATATTCTGTGACGTCATTTAGTCCTTTTTAGAATTTCATCGCAGCAAGCAAGCTGTTTAAATTTTGTAAGCGGTAAACTTGAAAACCCGCCCTCCCACTCCTTTTTATTGAACAAGGTACTGCTCTTTTGTATTTATTTTTCAGGTTTGTGTCGGTGATAGTGGTGATACAGATTTGACTGATGATGTTAACTCGTTTGCTGTTGAGAAAAGTGACTTTTATTTGAACTTTGAGCATCATAAATTTATTCCCGTAAATGGCAGAATTCGCTGCATAGAATCTTAATGTTAACTATGAAATTTTAGGTTTTTGGATAATACAGACTACACTTGTGTATCCCACGGTGTTTTCTAAATTTAAAGCACCAGTGTATCCCACGGTGCATCTTTACATTTTCATATATATCTATCTTCAAATATATCTATCTATCTACCTGGTTGCCATATTATCTTCGGGTAACCGACCATAGATCTATCTACATATACATGGTCTATGGTCTATCTATCTATATATATATATTATATATTATATGAATCTATCATATTATGAATAAAAGCTGTGGCCAGATATCGCCAAACCATATATGTATTTTGTTTTAATGGCACCATCTGAGATAATCGTAATTTCTTTATCGGGTAATAGTACTTGAAAAATAATAGATGTGTCTTTCAGCATTTCAATGGTTTTTTGTGTGTTAAAATGCAAATGTCCAGCTAATTGATGACATTAACGGAAAATAAAAATAAATGAAGAAACTTACAGGTTTTAATATCTAGGACAATTTACTTATATCATCTCGATTTATCGGCGTTTTTCAATAAAACCGTGATTTCTTGTCCCAGTCACTTTTAACAAATGTGTTTGATTTTTACACTTGATTTTTGTGCAGTCAGTACATGGGATTAAATATAACATTTTTAAGCAATGAAACATATTATTTTTAGAGGGATTGATAAGATATTGATTCCTGAATGATTCAAAATAACCAAAATGGCATGTCCCTAGACGCCCTGTTCATCATTCATACTCAATGTTTTCAAGATATATAAACATAAGGTTCTTACAAAAGAATTTATGGTTTTATAACGGCAGTTAAATTGTTGGCAAAAAAAAAAGAGCACATCAAATGGACCAGAGTGATTCCGTATTTTTGTTAATGTCCACTACGAAACTGTTCAAATCTCCTTCAGTATCTGGTTTTGAAATTATGACAAAAATATCAGTGTACAGCTAAGTGCGTGCTTTGATGAGTAGAATCATTTTTGTTACTATTGCAATATATGGATTGTGGGGAAAAATAAAACATGTAAATATGTCCACTACAAAACGGTTACCTACGAAACAAGTATTGGAGATTTTGTCTTCTTTTTTCATTTTTTTTTCGTGCAACTTAAATAAGAAGGGTTAGTTTCATGTAATTTTGCACATCTTATTGCATTGTAAATATGTATATCATTGAAAATACACCTATGTCATGTAATTGCAGTAATTCCGAATACACTGATGGCCCCATTTCCCATGTCATAATAGGAGACCTTAACATCGTTCGCGACCGAGAGTTAAAATCATTCCTCAGTAAAGGACCTAAATTTCGTCCCCGTCAATTATTTATTGGAAAGAGTGTCATAATATCATCCACGACCCACTCCGTACCTACTGTTTGAAATGGGTTAAACGGGAAAAGGCTGAAAAATCTTTGGACTCTTTTTTAATTCCGTAATGAAGATAGTTGATATTCGAATACAACATTTTAAAGAACATTTTACTCTTAACAACAACCTTAAAAACCCTATTTCGCGTATCAAACATAAACTAAAAGAATTAGCCAAGGAATTTGTTTTTGTCCCGACTGAAAAAGATGCTAATAATATCATTATTGTTTGACGTAAATTTTATATTGATGTTCTGCAAAAAGGAAATCACGAATTCACCAACATTCCAACTGACTTTATTCTAGAAAACGACATTTGTAACAAACGCAAACTTTTAGCTACTTCTTTACATCAGAACCAAATACAATGAAAGTCACAACTATGTACTGGCTTCCAAAGCTACACAAAAAAACCTTACAAATATTGATTTATTTCATCTTCAAGCCTTTGTTCCACTACTAAATTGTCTATTCTACTTACTAGTACACTTGGTACAATAAAAAAAAAAACTGATAATAAATTGTTCAAATAAGGCCTAATTCCAATAGGCTAACTGTGCACCACTTATTGCGGACCTGTTTTTGTATTGTTATGAGTTACAATTTATGACTAAAATTAGCAAAGACCCATCGAAACAACATTTCATACAAAATTTTAACAATACTTTTAGATATTTGGATGATATTTTGGCTCTCAATGATTACGACTTCAGTATGTAAACTAAAGAAATTTATCATGTTGAACTTACTTTAAATAAAGCTAATACTAACAATGACCACTGCCCTTTCCTCGATCTTGATATCTATATCATTAACGGGAAGCTTAATACAAAAATTTATGATAAAAGAGATGATTTTTCATTTCCTATCGTTAATTATCCATTTTTAGATGGTGACGTTCCCTTGTCACCATCTTATGGTGTTTATATATCTCAACTTGTACGATTCGCTCGTGTATGTAACAACGTATTAGATTTTAGCGAGATTAATTTATGTATTACTGAAAAATTATTACACCAGGGTTTTCGATATCACAAACTAGTCAAAACATTTACTAAATTTTATCATCGGTATAAGGAAATAATTCGTAAATATAACTCAAAATGTAGACATCTAATACGTTCAGGTATTTCACATCCAATATTTTATGGTAATATTCTTTACAAAGCACAAAAATGTCAGTATTCACCTCAAAAGCTTACAAAACCTTTAAACAGACTTATTAAGAAGGAATATATTTACGATACTGTCGTCAGGTCACTAAAGATTGCATATTTTGGCTTTAATTTGATTCACTTAGGGGACGACCATTTGATTAGGGGTGGGGGGGGGGGGGGGGGGAGGAGGAGGATTTGTTTTTGATCAGTGATTTATTTTCGTAAACTAAGAGGACAGATTATTCATTTGCACTATTGAAGCAAGATTTTTCATTTTCATTAAAGCAAGGGACTGATTATTCATTTTCACAACTATATTTATGATATTTGAAAACATACAATTTTTAAATGATTTGTTTATTATAAGTAAAACATGTATAGTCAAGTCATTATGTACCATTTAATCAGAATTAATCATCATCTTCATCAGAAATGAATCTTTTATATTCCAAACTGCATATACATGTATTACATACATACATAGTATTAAAGTTATGTTGTAACTATTCTCTTTTAAAAGTATTGGGAAACATATTTCGCCGAGCGGAGGGAGGCAAAATTTTTTTGACGGGTTTTGGAGCCACTGAAGGCCCAAGAAGCTAAAGAACAAATGATGTAAAATCATGCTTTCTGGGTGTTCCGAAGACTCTTTTATAATCTGAAAATGCAAGTTTTGTTTTACAACACAAAATGTATAAATTCAGTGTTAGACTTAAGTTTCTTGGAACAACATCAAAAGACAAATGTGCATGATAAAGCAAAAAATGGAATTCACATAGTTAAGTCTGTGGCTGCTGGTTTTTTTTAAACTCATATTCAAGGTCATAACAAAATTACTAGATAACAAAAGGAATGCAAAACTAACAGAATACAGAAGGGCAAAATAATAAGAAACATTGATCCCGAAAAATCAGGGCTACGTCTGAGGGAAAACATAATTTGCCTTTTGCAAGGCACTCGCTGTGAACACAATTTGATATGGAGACAAGCGTTTGGTTTTGAAATTTCCTACATGAGGCATTTGCCTCAATGTAGTTACGGCCCTGATAAAATAAAAGTGAGGTAAGGTTTCCTGAGACACTATACCTCAAGTTAAATGAAACCAATTTTCAGACATTTCAAGTAAATGTATATTTAAATAATATTTATACTTTTATTATTAGAAAAAATTGGGAAGAGTTTCCCGATATTTTTTGGGGAAAAGATGAGTTTATGAAGAATCTGGTGCCATCTCATACTTTCGATTAGACCTGCTGAGTTATTTATTTTCAATACATATTGCATGTCAGGTAATTTATTTTCAAACTACCACGTCACAGAACAAACCATTTTTTTTTTGTGATTATCAAGGCCAAGTTATCCTCCTCCCACCCCCAGAATATCAAATGGTCGTCCCCTTATAAGGTCTTTGCATCGGAACTTAACACATTTATTTAAAAAAACAGTTGTTGGCATGACACGGGATATGTTCTTCTCATATATTTTATGATAGTATGATACTAAATCCCTAACGGGAGGGATTGTGCCTGATATTCATATGATGAAGACATAATCTTTCAATCACTTTAATTGGGGTCTGGAGCTGGCATGTCAGTTAACTGCTAGTAGTCTGTTGTTATTTATGTATTATTGTTATTTAATTTATTTTGATTTGTTACATCTTCTGACATCGGACTCGGCCTTCTCTTGTATTAAATTTTAATGTGTGTATTGTTATGCGTTTACTTTTCTGCATTGGCTAGATGTATATATAGGGGGAGGGTTGAGATCTCATAAACATGTTTAACCCCGCCGCAATTTTGCGCCTGTCCCATGTCAGGAGCCTCTGGCCTTTGTTAGTCTTGTATGATTTTTAATTTTAGTTTGTTGTGTATAATTCTGAGTTTAGTATGACGTCCGTTATCACTGTACTAGTATACATATTTTTAAGGGGCCAACTGAAGGACACCTACGGGTGCGGGAGTTTCTCGCTACATTGAAGACCCATTGGTGGCCTTCGGCTGTTGTCTGTTCTATCGTCGGGTTGTTGTCGCTTTGACACATTCCCCATTTCCTTTCTCAATTTTACTTGGAATTATTGTAAATAGTTGATTGTCCTTGCGGTGTGTTATCTTTATGTATTAAAATGATCAGATGAACTGATAAGTTGAATATATAGTAGGGTTAGCGGCAGGGTTATCTAAGAACTGAAAATGAATTTACTTTATATACAGCTTTTGTATTTCTCTCATGCTTTCTATGCAGGTAAATATTACAGGTTTATAAATATTTTACAATTAATGATTAGTCGTTTCATATATTGATGCATATTAACAATGTTTTATGCGTGCCCTGCAGATAAATGAATTATGTTTTTATTTAATTACTAGTGCTGTACATAGTTATCAAAGGTACCAAGCTTTTAATTTAATACACACACTGAGGGTCCAGAAAAAAATGTTGGATTAAGCAGGGTGTCTGAATACTCAGGTTTTTTTCGGCAAGGATAAGCATATTTTGGGACCATGAAAATGTGTCGGTTAAAGCAGGATGTTTGAATACTCAGGTGTCGGATTAGGCAGTTTACACTATAATTGATATTCAAATCATCATCGAAGACAACTGGGCTGTTGATTACCTTGGGAAGAAACGTCCACCAGCATTGGCATCAACCCAGTGGTGTAAATAGTTATCAAAGGTACCTGGCTTATAATTTAATACACCAGACGCGCGTTTCGTCCACATAAGACTCGTCAGTGATGCTCAGATCAAAAGAGTTAGAAAGCCAAACAAGTAACAAACCAAAAATTCCAAAAAGTTTTGCCAAATACGGCTATTATACAGTGTCACCTGTGTAATTCGACACACTGGGGACCTTAAAATGTATGGGATTAAGCAGGGTGTCTGAATGCTCATGTTTTTTTTCGGCAAGGATAGGTATATTGTGGGACCATGAAAATGTGTCGATTAAATAAGGATGTTGGAATACTCAGGTTTCGGATTAGGCAATTTACACTGTAAATGATATTTATGTCAACACCGAAGTGCTGACTACTGGTCTGGTGATACCCTCGAGAAAGAAACGTCCACCAGCAGTGGCATCGCCCCAGTGGTGTAAATATTATCAAAGGTACCAGGCTCATAATTCAATACGCCAGATGCGCGTTTCGTCTACATAAGACCAGGGGCGTAGCTAGATTAAAATGATGTGCAAGCAACCAACTACCGCCGAGCGAAGCGAGGCGAAAAAATTTTAGGACCCTTTTATGCAGATTTTTTTTTCGGTTTTCGGTCATTATATGGTTAAAGGAGGCGCTTCATAACAAAGAACTTATAGACAATTCATGAAGGCAAAACTATTCAGAAATTTTCTGAATAGGGTAAGTCATGGTAAATTGAATACATAAACAACACATTATTGTGGATAGTATTTACTAAAAATTGTCCAAAATCGGCTCTTCGGGTCTTAACAAAAACGACTCCGTTACTTTGTCAATATTTACACTGAAATCCTGATGAATATGCATTATACAGCGATGATAACCTGTCGTTGTTCATCATGGTTGACCATTCTTACATTTTTAACCGACGTGGTACACTGAACGATCTCTCCAAGGTACAAACATGTAGCACTTGTTACCGGCATTGTAAACATAATGCTCAAAGTAGTATATATAGAAGGAAACAACACTAGGCTTACCGCATCGAGCGTCTCGCACAGCGAAGTTGGCATCTGACCGCGAGGTTTTATACATCAGAGTGTTCACCATCGAGCGTTTATTATATTTTCTACAACATGAGGATGCCGATATACTGCGCAAAGAAGCGATTTTCTAATGATATCAGACACGACTCCAGTTCCATTATTATGTGGTCTATCAACGCATTGAGACTTTCCAATACTGCTTCGGCGTGTTTGCAGGGTGATGAAGTCTGGTAGTCTGTCGGTCACATCGCCTTTGTATATTTTCTGATGGTTCAGATAAATCTAATGCCGATTGGTACTTTCCCACTGGACGTTAAACAACCAACAATCAATCAAAAAAGATTCATCGCTTTGTTCAGCTCGTAACAAGTCAATAACAGTTCTTTATTCCTTTTTTATCCTCCAACAGATCACATTCGATACCTTTTATGTATTTCGACAGATACACGTACCGTACACTACTCTGTAAAACGTGCATCGAAACTACAAGTGAAATAACACATTCAAATCGTGTAATAGATGCAAGGTACTGTCCGATTTTGCCATCTCTAATAAATCTTTTATTTTGAAACGATTAATAAGGTGACAAACATTTAAACATTTAATTCATAAATTTTTATTTTGCCATTTTTTTTTGTTTTGCATGCCGATTCGATGTGCACGCAACTGCGTGTTGGCGTATAGGGAGCTACGCGCCTGAAGACTGTTCAGTGACGCTCAGATCAAAATAGTTAGAAAGCCAAACAAGTACAAAGTTCAAGAGCATTGACGACAGAAAATTCCAAAAAGTTATGCAAATACGGCTAAAGTAATCTATTCCTGGGATAAGAAAATCCTTAATATTTCGAAAAATTCATTCTTTTAAAAACAGGAAATTTATAAAAATGACCATATAATTGAAATTTATAAAAGTGACCAAAATGACCATGAAAACAGACGACTCACTTCATGTTATTTTTATGATAAAGCTACAATTAATTGATATATGACAACTAGACAGTAGGAAATCAAATATAACGTTGCTACCAACTTCATTCTAGTGCTCACAATAATTAAATACAAAACATTTACAAATTCATATGCATAAGAAATATTTTTTTTAACAACATAATTAAATATTTTTTTCAAATATTGGCTTGTTACAATATCATTCAGGAGTCCAAGCTCCTCCTGATGTTCCCTGTTACAATCCACTAATCACTCAGGGTAGTGAATAGTTGTAAAATACATATTACATTTGTATAGCAAATATATATCAAATAATATCACTTAGTATGACTATTCATATATCTTTTAATAGTTGCTAAAAATTACTTTAAATTTTCAAACTACTCTTATATTGAACTCATTGAGACAAATTGAGAAAACATTGACATTTTTTGTCTTTTGATCAGATATGTAATAGGCTTTGTAAATTGAAAAACCAACAATTGTTAAAAAATAGTTAAAGTCAAAATATTCTTCGTCAGAAGTTTTATATTCAAATACCAAGTGTCTTAGTTTTATCTTAAACGTTATTTTACTGTTCTTTAAAACTTCATCTATTTTATTCCAAAAAAGTTTTAAATACGGACACAGCATAAAGAAGTGATCATAAACCTCCTCTTGTGTACAAAAATTACAAGAACTTTTGTTTACAATTTTCCACCTGCATAAAAGTTTCTTTGTAGGTAGAATATGTTGTAGTAATTTCCATCTAAAAATTTTAAGTTTATTTTCTTTTAAATACATGAAATATCTGAAAAGAAAATTATTTAAATTGTTTTGATATAACACATCATCTATATTAAATATACGAAGCCATTTTTTGGGGTCCAATAGCTGGTTCAATTTTTTTATTTGTCTGAGACTTATATAAAAGTTTATTTGATAGTGATTCTAATTTTATAGGTAAACTTTCCAATATAAACTGGTTTCTTTTTATATTAACAATACTTTTTACAAAGTTTTCCAATTTTAAAATTGCTGTCCAATCTTTTGGTATTGATGTTTTTACTAAATTAATTTCAGCTATCCAATTTGATTTATTTGTTAGTTTATTTAAAATGATGTCTTGAGAAATACAGCCTTTTTCATCTATGATATCATTTACATAAATAAGATCGCTTTTATTCAAATTTTTTAAAGGTGTAATACCACCAAATCATGGTACGTCACATCCGGTTGTATACGAAAGTAGGTCTAAAAAAATATTCCCTTGAATTTGACAGTTGTAGGTAATTAATCCTACATTTTATTGCAGTAAAAACATTTTTGTGTCATAAACATATGTGTTATGTATTTCAAAACACAATTATTTTTTATTTGGGATTTCTATAGACAATTTTGTAATCTTGAGGTTACATGGTGACTAAACCTTGTACACAGATAAATTAAGGGGATGAATTTGATTGGTTAACTTCCAATGATGGTTATTTTCTTATATGCAATGAAATGTTATGTGAATTTTTTTCTATAGTACTGGACAGGATAAAACTTTACTCATGCCAAGTATTTCTTTATTTGAAACAAAGATAAATTCTGCACATTTTTTTGAAAATTTATTGTTCCATAATATTTGTTTTCTTATATCTGTTAATGTTTCTGTTTTTTTGTTGTTAGACCTCCACTAGTTAATTTCCAACATTTTATGATAAAAAAAAAGTGCTGAGGTATTATTTTCCAACCTCCTTCCAATCATTTACTAATCTTTTTACCCAAATAGCTTTTTAAAGCAGTGACATAACTCCTTATATCTATCATATCCGATCCCCCCTTTTCATATGGACCAATAATTGAATTTCTTTTTACTTTATCTGGTTTATTATCCCAAACAAATTTAAAACAACTGTTTTCTATAAGAACAAGTATGGACACAACATTAAAGCCTGATATATACAGCTCTGAATTTGGATTGTGATCAAATAGTCAACACAGAATAGGTTTCAGACACAGAATAAATGTAATCTTAAGAACTTAAAATATTTAATTTTAAATTAGACATTTACCTCTTGTGGTCCTTTATCCAAATTCTTAATACATGGTTAGATCAGCATATCAAAGAAACCCAAGAATTCAATTTTTGTTGAAATCAAACAAAGTTTAACACTGGTAAACAGAACCAAAAAATAAGAATCTTATTATAATGCACAGTTAAATCCAGCATATCAAAGAACCCAAATAATTCAATTTTTGATGAAATTAAACAAAGTTTGGACCCTTTTGGCCCCTAATTCCTAAACTGTTGGGACCAAAACTCATAAAATCAACCCAAACCTTTTTTTTGTGGTCATAAAACCTTGTTTTTAAAAATTTCATAGATTTCAATTCACTCATTCTGTAATATTGTGTGAAAACCAAGAAAAATGCTTCTTTGATCTATGATGAGCTTTTTTAGGACCCTTATTCCTAAACTGCTAAGACCAAAACTCCCAAAATCAATCACAACCTTCCTTTTGTGGTCATTAACCTTGTCTTTAATTTTCATAAGATTTTAAAATACTAAAGTAATTGTGTGGAAACCAAGAAAAATGCTGATTTGTGCCCCTTTTTTGGCCCCTTATTCCTGAACAAATTACTGTTTGGATCAAAACCCCCTAAATTAATCCCAAACTTCCTTTGAAGGTTATCAAACTTGTGTTAAAATTTTATTAATTTCTGTTTACTTATACTTAAGTTAACGTTATTAGCCAAAAATCATCTGTCTACGAACCACGCTTGACTTAACCTGATACCAATATACATTTACAATGTACGACAAAATTTTTTAAAATGTTTGCGGTCATATAAAAATGAAGGATATTTGGCAGTTTTAAATAAGTGGGAAAATGTACCCTTTTTAACTTATTAAAGGGGGAGATACATTACCATAGAATAAAACTTTTCTGAAAGATGATTCCATTTATTTTCAATAAATAATAAATATTGAAATCTACAAATGTATCTCAGGCATCTAGGAACAGACTCAACATTAATTCTATACATGTATTAATATATTCCAAAATGTGGACAAACCTACATTAAATATTCTACTTGAACGACTTTAGTGAATGAGATCAAATTTAAAAGTCGCAAAGGTTAAATACTCAAATGGCAGTCTTTCCTGCTAAAATCTCATGTGTACAATGTGATATACCATTTTAGGTCCATATACTGGCCTTTATATTTAGGTCATTTTGACACAACAAAATATAAAGAAAACGAATACTATGATCTGGAAATTGAGTTCTTTTTCCCAAAATAAACCCACTAAAACTGAACTTAAAATGCAAAAGACCCCTAAATGGCTAACAGATATTGCTATAAAGAATATTCCATGATGATTCAGGCCCGATGATAATTTTTATAAAATATTCAAGTATTCATGAAATGTACACCGATTGTCAGTTGAACGGAATAGAATGAGATAAGTTATATAAACATAAAGGTTACTTCCACAGTTGTGGTGTAAATTAGATCAGCTGTATTTTATGGTTGACATATTTATGTATATATGTACGTAGATCATTGGCTTTTGAACACATTGATATATTTTACAATATCAATTATCTATTTATTGTTCTATTATTGGTATTTTTCAGCTTCCTAAAACAGTTTTAACGCAACATGAACACATTGAGCTTGATAGGGTGTCGTCACACATTTTGACGTGGCTGAAAAAAGTTTGGTTGACATATGTATCCTCTTCTCATCGGTTATAGTGCTATTAAGAATTCATTCTGGCATGACAATTTCCATTGAAAAGGCCTGCATAGTACAAATTCATATAACGTACCAAAACATATGATCTGACCATATACATTTACATGTATGAGAGTAGTAATGGCGGTACCTTTTTGATGTATAAGAGTAAATCTTGCCAAATGACGTTAACTGCAATTTTAAGTGCATGACGATTAACTGTACATTTTTTTCAGACGATAAAAAAATCAGCCGAATTTGACGAATCCTGTATTTGTTTTCCAAAAGCAACGGTAACGATAATTATTTGAGACATCTGACAAATCACGATAAGGATATTTTGACGAGTCATGCTAAAGTTTTAACCAATTTGATGCTAATGGTAGCCAAAAATAACCGTTTGACACCTGACTGTAAAGGGCATTACCACCCTCATGTATGTTTAGGTTATCAGCTTTTCTACACACATTAGCCAGTGAGCCACAATGAACCTTTAATGGCGATTGAGTGCAGCTAATGAGCTAAAATGAATCAAATTAAGTACTCAGTCACAGTTGGTGATATAGTAAGGTAGAAAACCTGCATATCTCATTGGCGGATCCAGAACTTTTCATAATAGGGGAAAAGGGGGGGGGGGGGGGGTCCGCTGACTGAATCAAGTGTTGCCCACTCCAGTCATGTTTCAATGATTTCCTACATGTATATAATCAACTAAATTTTCCCCACCCCCTTTGGTTATTATGCATCTATATCTATAGTACTAATGCTGACTTTTTTTACCTGCCTTACCTAGCCCTAGACAGTTGCTTATCTGTTTATCGTTCTATCACTGTCTTTTTTGGACTAGAGATGTCATGTGTACAACCCTGACGTCAAACTCATGTACTATAGAAGAAGAGACAAATAATTTCACATTAAATCCTATAACATTACATCTAAAGATAATCATAAATCCAACGTAAATAATATTATGATTTCAATGGACGAATTCCCACGCAAATGCATATGTCTGATTTTGTCTGATGCTTGGTCCGTTTCTGTGTGTGTTACATTGTAGTGTTATGTCGTTGTTCTCCTCTTATATTTAATGCGTTTCCTTCAGTTTTAGTTTGTTACCCCGATTTTGTTTTTTGTCCATGGATTTATGAATTTGAACAGCGGTATACTACTGTTGCCTTTATTCATCACTGGGATAGACCAAAACGAATTTAAGGTCTATATGTATCATTCACAAATTTATCAAAACCTAAAGGGAAGCTATCTTACTGTGGATTCATTTATTTTTCGTGGATGTCAATTTTCGTGGATTGTTGAAAACTTGCATATTCGTGGATATTTGATTTTGTGGTTTTAACAACCCAGACTGACAAATAGCAAAAAGGTGTTTAGGAAAACATGACATAAAACCTCCTTCATATAAGACACAAATACATTGGAACTGAATGGTTGAATGTGTTCAATATGAAAATTGTAGTTAAAATGTCAAAATCACAAATCAGCCGTTACTGTAAACATGGTAAATGGACTAAGAGTATGACTTTTGAGCAAATTTGGAGGGAAATGACGGGTAAGTTAGAAATCATTTTGGCCTTTATTGCAAAAACAGGACGTTTTGACTTACCCAAACATCCCCAACGGTTAGATCACATATTTAAAAAAAAAAAAAAATTTTAAACTGCAAATTTTTTTAAAAATTTAGTGCTTCATATATATGTTTTGGTATTCTGAAAGATACATGTATATGCTATTTGCTTAGAGTTCATTTTTGATGCTGCTTTTTATTATTCAATGCATGCTGCATGCCTTGTTTTATTTGTTATTGCATATGTTTTTTTATATTCGGTGAAAAGCTCATTAGAGCTTATGTTTGTATTGTTTTTCAATATGCCGAATCCAAATAAAGTTTTACTTACTTACTTACAACTTGCATCGCCCTTACAATACACTGCTCACAATTCACTAATACATAACCCTTTAATATTTATCATGCAAACATGCAACGTGAATGTGATTGGTTATCAAATAATACAGAAATAATGCATGTACAGTACAGTTTAAGAAGAAATTAGTTCATCAAATAGATTAGATTTTCACTTTTGACACGAATAGGTCGGGTTGACATTTCTGTCATCGGGGATAATATTGAGATAAATGGGATAAAACTGACCGTCAAAAGGGTCTAGAGAAGCACATCTGGAGAACCTTAACATTAATAAGTAATACTTACCAAAATTTCTCTATATTGATAAACTATTTAACTAAAATTTCACAAAGATAACGATAAATAATTTTGATGATGGCAATGATGCTGGTTAAAATGGCGCGAAAAATATTCTTACTCCTATGGCTTTACGTAATAAAATTTGTATAGAATTGAATTTGACTAAAGTTCAGCATAAAAAAACGTGAATATGCAGAAGCCTGACAATATATTAATGATGAAGTGTGTATATATTTCTGTAAACGAAGTTGCCTGTATACTTCAATTAGAATTACATTTGAGCACAAGGAAATCTTTATTTGTGAATCGGTTTATTAACCCCGGTTGAACTCAGGGTCGAAGTTCAACATATTTATATTAACAGATTTTTTTTGCATTGCTTATACATCATTGAGGCCATCTAATTTTATTGCGGGGTTTCACATATTAGAATCGGAAATAAAGAAAAATAGAATGTTGTTAGCAGAATCAAAATAGAAAATGATGAACACTTCAACATTTTTAGCAATAGATAAATAGGATGGAGGGTCTGTGTATTCACATCATTTGTAAAACTCTCATTATTCCTGTGAAGCGTGTGCTTTACATCGAGGCTTGCTATGCTTATCATCGACGCCACAGTACTTCAACCAATCAGACATTGTTTATTTGGAGCATACGACCTATTTTAACTCAGAGTTTGAAATATTTTAACCAAAATTTTAGAAAAATGGAATGTTGTTAGTATATATAAAATAAAAAAAGATGAATACATTTAGCTAAAGATGATTTGGATGGGGGTTCTGTGTATTCAAATTATTTGTACAACTCTCCGTACTGATGCCATATTTTGGAATTTCCGTGAACTAAATGGTTCGCGAAAAGTAATATTTTTATATATAGTATAGTAAATATTACAATGAAAGGAACTGACTATTTTTCGTAAGGCAAAATAAAAGAAGCCTTCTAATTTGCTCTGAAGTAAAATTGCGAATATATTTTATACATTGATGATTAGCTCAACAAAAGCGTAAAATATCTGGAACAAGAATATGTCCTCAGTACACGAATGTCCCACTCGCATTATCATTTTCTATGTTCAGTGGACCGTGAAATTGGGGTAAAAACTCTAATTTGGCATCAAAATTAGAAAGATCATATCATAGGGAACATGTGTACAGTGGCGGATCCAGGGGGGGGGGGGGGGGGGGGTTCCGGGGGTGCGCACCCCCCTTTATTTTTGCCGATCAATGCATTTGTATCGGGACATATGTTTTGCACCCCCCTGCACCCCCCCCCCTTTGCCCTGGGTTAGCACCCCCCCCCTTTCGAAAATTCCTGCATCCGCCCTGTGTGTACTAAGTTTGAAGTCGATTGGACTTCAACTTCATCAAAAACTACCTTGACCAAAAACTTTAACCTGGAGCGGGACAGACGGACGAACAGACAGACAGACAGACAGACGGACGGACGGACGAACGGACGAACGGACGCACAGACCAGAAAACATAATGCCCCTCTACTATCGTAGGTGGGGCATAAAAAACGATTGAACCGACAAAGCTGATTCATAAGTAAACACAATTTACCCCACAAGCAATACATTATTTTCTATAAAAAAAAACCAAGATACTCCCAATTCATATTATTATATAAAACTATAATAAAAAAGAATCAAAATGATTAATCCTATCACATGGAAAGTAAATATATATATATATATAAATTTATGCACACAAATATAAAGTCAAGATACATAATATGGCATATTAACACCTTCCTTCACCTAAGTAGGCAAACACGACTGTCATTCGTTATAAAGAGGAGGACGGTCGTGATAGAAAGTGTTACGGTGGTTATTATTTCAGTGAATCGTGAAGAGATCTTATCTCGAGAAAACATATGCAAGTTCTATAGGTTATCACATTTATTTAATTCTAAAGACACATTTTGAACAAAAAAAATTTGTCCGTCAAAATGGTTCAACAATATGATCAGTATTCCAGAATGTCAAAGATTTAAATATCATCGTTTTTATAGAAGGCAGATTGCTCTATTACTTTTGGTGACAGAATATTACAATACCGCGAAAAGGGTCTTGTAGAATGTAGTGTTGCTTAATATTTCAAAAGTCAATGATTATGCAGTCAGTTTATTGGCCATTATCAAGGTTTTTGGAGATGTCGTCTATAAATTCTATGAGCTAGGTTTCACATGATAGTTTCTTCCAAATGTTGAAACCAATGGTGGAGTGCATACGGGATGTTTTTGTTATTTGCAAGGCAGATAGTATGGCTGATGACTATGTGCTCCATTTTTTTTACAACATATACAAGTTAACTATATTGGTCTGTAGTTGATTGGTTCAAACTTTTTCTCTTTTTTAAATACTGGGCAAACACTACCATGTCTTTTATATCAGAAATAACATCAAAACAATACGTCATATATTTATACAATTGCGTTTATATCAGAAATAACATCAACATAACACGTCATATTGATATGGAAATTCAAATCGCAAGACTAAAACTAACCCTTGAAAAGATGCAAAATGTAATCTGAACGTTCAAATAAGCTTACTGTGAAGGCTAAATTATTTTTCAGCTATTTCATTGATTAATAGTTTTCATATTACAAATTTCACCAGAGACTCTATGCGAAACAAACTTGTATTGGAACCTTAAGAAAGAGATTGTCAACACGACTGTTAAATAGTTGTATTTTGTATATGTGTGTGTCACTGTTAAAGCAATCAATGACAATTACCCCAGAATAGCAAGAGTGAAATCGTCAATTTTAAACTAAATGTTTGTAGAAAAATAATTGGTTTTATTATCCTTGCTAGAAAAAGTGTAGAATAGAACATATCATAAACTATATGAAGATGATACTATATATGGACCTTAACTAACTAATAATATCCTTTAATGTTTAAAACTATTGACTTTAAAATAAACTTTACTGGTATGTTATCATTAATTACGACCAGGAATTTGTATTACAGTTGCAAACGGAGCATGTCCAAACGGTTGGTTTAGTCATGGACTGTCCTGTTATTTCTATAGTAAAACAAGTGTAGACTTTGCGGATGCTATGGTGAGTATCAGTAACTACATTTATTATGATCGACTCAGATGAAGCTATATCATTGACGAGCAGCTGAATGGGTTGGCACAGGCATACTATTATGTCGTTGATGGAGGATGCTCGGAGCTGCTTAATGAGTTTGTACAGGCATATGTCGTTGATGGAAGATGCTCGTGGTTGTCTTGTGGTTTGCATTTTGGGTCGACTACTATATAATTTGTTTGTGCGTTTCTCTGTGGTGAGTGTTCTTGCGTGAGTTTGTGTTGTATTTCTGTCACGCAGTGTTGTAATTTAAGCGATATTAAATGTATTGTTATATATTCATGGTTTGGATAGCCATAAAACCAGGCGCAACCTACCATGTTTTCTTAAAATGTCTTATACCAAGTCAGAGACATGGCAGTTGTTATCAAATACTTCGTTTCCATAGTTATCAAAGGTACCAGGATTATAATTTAGTACGCCAGACGCGCGTTTCGCCTACATAAGACTCATCAGTGACGCTCTCATCAAAATATTTATAAAGCCAAACAAGTTTAAAGTTGAAGAGCATTTAGGATTGTTGGTGTTTGTTTTTGTTGCACCCCAGTGTTCATATTGTTCCGATGTTTTCCTCTTATCGTTGTTGTGTTTTCCTAGTTTTTAATTTGTAACCTTCATTTGTGTTCTCTGAATCGATTTATGACCTATGAATAGCGGTATACTACTGTTGCGTTTGTTCGTTTATACGCTTGTACTATATACCAATGTTAGTACGTGATTCTTGAAAAAAAAACTTCCATCGAATAAGCACGCATACGTATTATATACCAATGTAAGTATTTGTTTCTCGGAAAGACATATAGCAAGTCATCAGAACAGAAAAACATACATATGAGGGCCTGGACAGGGTATTGGGAGCATGGGAGAGAGGGGACGGGAGAAGGGAGGGAGGGTAGAAGGGAGAGAGGGCGGGAGGAAGGAGAAAAGGGGCAGGAGAAAGGAGAAAAGGGTATAAAAGGAGACAAAAATGTGTATTTATAAAATTATTAAAATTTAGCAAGAAAACAATTATTTAATAAATGAGTGAAGCAAAAGATTCAAGAAAGTGGTAATAAAAAGGAAAAAAAAAAAAAAAAAAAAAAAAAAACGACTCCGACGAAATCTAAAAACGGAAAGTCCTTAATCTAACTCCAAAATCAAACAATTGGAAAACAACTGTTATATTCCGAATTGGTTCAGCTAGGCATTTTCTTATGCAGAAAATGGTGGATTGGACCTGGTTTTATGTTTAGCCAAACCACTCACTTGTATGACAGTCGCAGAAAATTGCGCATAGTAACGAAAAAAATATTCCGAACCTTTTAACTAATTCATTACGATCTCTTATATATGGAGAAAGAATAAAAAACTAACAACTTCCAGGATTTTATTGTGAGCCCGTGCATGTATAGCAACACATGTCACCATCCTTATTTTTTTTTATAGATAAATTGCTTTCGTGAAAAAATAATATAAATTTGAAATTGCAAAAATAGTGTCACAAAAATTCCCCGTATTTTCACAAATTAACCTGCGTTTCTATAGTTTGGATTTACAGGGGCGTAGCTGCCGGCTGTCGTACCAAAAATTTTCGTTGGTACGACATGTCGTACCTAAATTTTTTATAATTTATTGGAAGTTTTTGCACGGGATTAAAGAAAACAAGGTTTTTACAGGAAAAGACAAAGACAGAAAATCCCATTTATGAGTCATAGGCAATATAAACGGTATACATTTATTAATACTGGTTCAATAGAAATAAGGGGATGTGGTAGACCAGTAGCCAATTAATGAGACGAGTTGAACTCTTAATCCAGGTTTCACAATGTGTTAAAAGTAAACAATTATTGTAGGTCAAACTGAGTACGGCATTCAGCATGGAGCCTATGCTCACACAGATCAGCAAGCTAAAAAAAGGGGTAACCGAAATGAAAAAATAAGTTATCGAATCTTTTTTTAAATACTTTTTTATGTCTAAATGATGCAATCTTACCTTACCAATTAAGCTATTTTTGTGTAGCTGAACTTTATGTGAAAGATTTTTTAAACTTATCACGATTTCTTTAGAAATGATGGTTAATTTGGGATGTCCCTATCAGAATCGGCTGAAAGAGGGACGAAAGATACCAAAGGGACAGTCAAACTCATAAATCTAAAACAAACTGACAACGCCATGGCTAAAAATGAAAAAAAACAAACAGAAAAACAATAGTACGCATGACACAACATAGAAAACTAAAGAATAATTAACACGAACCCCACCAAAAACTAGGGGCGATCTCAGGTGCTCCGGAAGGGTAAGCAGATCCTGCTCCACATGTGGCACCCGTCGTGTTGCTTATGTGATTACAAATTCGGTAAATAGTCTAATTCGGTAGGTCACATTCATGAAAGGGAAGGGGATTGTAGTTACGACGTAAGGAACATATCCGATATCATTTGTGAAACGGTTATTCCATACCGGTCAACCAACTCGTGATGGCGTCCGTAAAATTTACGAAGGGATGATTTCAACTTCACCATTTGGAACTCTTGGTTTAATAGCTTCCTTGTGAGCAGTAACCCTCTATCAAGAAAATCCTGATAGGAAATGCAAGCACGGGAATATCGTATCAATTGGGAGACCTATACCCCGTATGCAGGTGCTGCTGGAATGTTGCTACTTAGAAATGGAAAGTTCACAATTGGAAAGCTGAAATCAACTCTTTTGTCGTAAAGTTTTGTTTTCAACCGAAATGTTCTATTTTCCTTTGTTCATATATTGTCACAAAAATTGTCAGTATTCACCTCAAAAGCTAACAAAACCTTTAAACATATTTATTAAGAAGGGTTAGTAACGATACTGTTGTAAGTTCACTTAAGATTGCTTACAGGGTTCTTCTCATATATTTAATGATGGTATACTACTAAACCCCTAACAGGAGGGATTGTGCTTGATATTCATATGATGGGAGATATTGAGATCCCCGGAATAAAATCATCATAAGGACCATAACTCAACTTTGACAATTCACAAGTTCAAGTTAAAGAAGTATTATTTTCTGTATTGACTGACGTTTGACCCCCTGACTACATTTAGCGAATATTTGATAGTCTTAAATAAGTTTTTTAATTTCCTTCAACCGAAATAAAGAATTGCACACATTTTTCTTTCTAATAATTTCTAAGCGTGGCATGCCAGTTGCTGATCCAGAGGGGTCGTAGAGGTAGTACGACCCACTTTTACTTTTGTTTTTAAACACGACTGTAAAATGATAAATCAGAATATATTTCGTTGACTTTTCCATATCCCTTTATTTTAGCGACAATTCGTTATTTATAAAGATATTATTCGCTCGTATTATTATAATATATTATGTCTAAGTCGACGTGATTCGTGGAGTTGACCAGTACGTTGAAAAAACTTCATTCAGTCATTTGAAAATTCAAATTACAGTTACACATTGCTACGACCGAGGAAGATAAGCATGACTCCTTTAAAGTGACAAAGGATGGACAAGGACATTTTGACTCCTCTTTCAAAATTCCACTCAGCAGAAGGCACTAATCTATTATACTCATATATGATAAAAAAAAAAAAAAAAAAAAAAAAAAAGTTCCACAGCGATAACTTTTAATACCTACAAAATCATGTTTAACCCCATACGCCCTAGCCCATTAATAACATTTCTGAATAATGATTCCCAGTCAGTAAACTCTACATACAAGGCTGGTAATCTACACACGCAGACCATTTGGTTCTGCAATGAAAACCGTGAAAGGATTTTCCGGTTGTGCTTTAGTGGAGTAATTGTCACCGCTTCAAAAGGTATGTACAGTTCTAAATCGCAATTTTCTTATTCAACTGATCAGAATATTGAAATCGGAGATACCAGCCGTACATAGATTTAAAAAAAAATATGATTTTTGCCGTCGTACCTGGGTTGAAATTATAATCTTACCCATTCTTTTTGCGATTAGAAGAAAACTTACAACAAAATTATTTAGCATCAAATGTATTAAAACCAGGCGTATTTTTTCAATGCCCTTTCACATTTGTATGTCCATAAAACATTGAACTCTTAATAAATGTCAATACGAAATTCTAGCTTTGGATCCAACCAATCAATTTATAATAGATATTTAATGGGGTAGAATACGGCATCAAAAATGTGTAACCCTTACTCTTTATTTATATACAAGCCTCACGTCAAGAACTATTAAATTAGTGCATTTTACACTTATTTCATGTTTTTGAGCCAAAAAAAAAGTCCTAAATAAATTCGCCCCGCTACGCTCGACAACGTAATTTATTATACGTATCACTATGAAAAAACCCCTGTGTGCCAAGACACATTGAATAGCATCCGACACAAAATTGGAAGTGTAAATTTAAGCCAAGATATTCCACTTTTTGTATCCATTTGGATTGTTGACTTTTTGACACATTTCATGTTTCAAATTCTTTTCTTTTTTCTATATTTTAAATTTGACTTTCAAAAAAGTGAGATAACTCAAATTGTTACTAAAAAAATGATGTTTTCATAAGCGAAATTTAAGTGTCAGGAGAGGGTCAGAATGTAGGATTTTCAACCATTTATCCCAAAATTTCTCGGGCCAATCAACGAGGCGGGATGAGTCGCTTCGCGACCCATAATATTTCTTGCCGTACCAATATAAATTTGAGTGCTACGCCTCTAATTATACTTTAAAATTAATCGGGAAACGGAATGCATCAGAGTTAAGCTGGGGCACACATTCACGATTTTACTGCCGTCCTTGACAGGACTATTTCCGATTAAAATTTGTCAAATATCCAAAATATGGGAGGTTGCATTGGAATGTCGCTCCTAGATGGGAATTTGTATGCGTCTAATCACGTTGCAGGCATATTGTATTCTATCTGTCTATTAATGTATCTCTATTACGCACATCTACTCCTGAACAACTGGATGGATATTGAAGAAATACTTACATGAGAAAGTTCTAAATATTAAAGGGGAGATACTCGTTACTAACTTTAATAGTATGACATTACTAATCTTCTGAGCGAAACTCTTCCTGAATGTTTTATGGGTTTTAATGAAATGTATGTCGGAAAAGGTAAGGGAAAGAGAAAAGGGAGGGAGAAGGGATAATGAGGGCGGGAAAAGGGAGAAGAGGGGCGGGAGCAGGGAGAAACCTACCCCCTGTCCAGCCCCTCACATATTGTATACGAGTTTCTTGAAAGATTTTCTACAAATAAACAAGGAACAGGCTGAATTACGTAAAATACAACAATTTTAGTACTTGTTTCTTGGAAAACCTTCATCAAGTACATATATTTAAATTCACAATTTAAGTCAATCGGTGGCCATACGAAAGCACAAAACAGTAGATTAATTGCCCGAGCTTAACATATCTACAACTAGCTTCTGGGCAGAAAGTAACATCAAGTAACGGGCTTATAACCGAAAAAATATGTATTACAGACCGGATAATGTTTTAAGAAAATAAAATCTATTTGCAGGTTTTTTGCAAAAACATTGATGCAGCGTTAGTTGAGATAGAATCTGATGATGAAAACAAATTTATACAAAACAGTCTGAAAAACATTACATTTAAAGGTAGTATATAATTTTTATATTGTTGGTATGAGTGAATATCGGTGTATTTTTATGCCCCACCTACGATAGTAGAGGGGCATTATGTTTTCTGGTCTGTGCGTCCGTTCGTTCGTTCGTCCGTCTGTCCCGCTTCAGGTTAAAGTTTTTGGTCAAGGTAGTTTTTGATGAAGTTGAAGTCCAATCAACTTGAAACTTAGTACACATGTTCCTTATGATATGATCTTTCTAATTTTAAAGCCAAATTAAACTTTTGACCCCAATTTCACGGTCCACTGAACATAGAAAATGAAAGTGCATGTTTCAGGTTAAAGTTTTTGGTCAAGGTAGTTTTTGATGAAGTTGAAGTCCAATCAACTTGAAACTTAGTACAAATGTTCCCTATGATATTATCTTTCTAATTTTAATGCCTAATTATATTTTTTATCCAATTTCACGGTCCATTGAACATGGAAAATGAAAGTGGGAGTGGGGCATCCGTGTACTTTGGACACATTCTTGTTCTGATATGATTTAGACACCTGTACCTTTAATCAAGCGCTTTAAGTATCTATTACATCATCTAATCAGAGTGATACAACATTGACACGAATCTTAATATGTGTATGAACTAGCTCTTGGATTCTGTAATGGAGTGTGAGTGATACATACTGGACGTGAATCTTAATATGTGTATGAACTAACTCTTGGATAATATAATGGACTGATACTGACTTGCCACGAGATCTCAAGCCATTAGACATTATAAGACATCTTTCCTCGTCTTCATCTAGGTACATCCGCAAAAGTCCATGGATTCTTTAATGGACTGATACTGACTTGCCACGAGATCGCAAGCCATTAGATAGCAGAAGATATCTTTCCTTGTCTTCATCTAGGTACATCCGCAATAGTCCATGGATTCTATAAAGGACTGATACTGACTTGCCACGAAATTTCAAGCCATTAGACATCATAAGATATATTTCCTTGTCTTCACCTAGGTACATCCACAATAGTTCATGGGTTCTATAATGGACTGATACTGACTTGCCACGAGATCTCAAGCCATTAGACATCATAAGACATCTTTCCTTGTCTTCACCAAGGTACATCCGCAATAGTCCATGGATTCTATAATGGACTGATACTGACTTGCCACGACATCTCAAGCCATTAGACATCATAAGACATCTTTCCTTGTCTTCATCTAGGTACATCCACAATAATCCATGGATTCTATATTGGACTGATACTGACTTGCCACGAGATCTCAAGCCATTAGACATCATAAGACATCTTTCCTTGTCTTCACCTAGGTACATCCACAATAGTTCATGGGTTCTATAATGGACTGATACTGACTTGCCACGAGATCTCAAGCCATTAGACATCATAAGATATATTTCCTTGTCTTCACCTAGGTACATCCACAATAGTTCATGGGTTCTATAATGGACTGATACTGACTTGCCACGAGATCTCAAGCCATTAGACATCATAAGACATCTTTCCTTGTCTTCACCAAGGTACATCCGCAATAGTCCATGGATTCTATAATGGACTGATACTGACTTGCCACGACATCTCAAGCCATTAGACATTATAAGACATCTTTCCTTGTCTTCACCAAGGTACATCCGCAATAGTCCATGGATTCTATAATGGACTGATACTGACTTGCCACGAGATCTCAAGCCATTAGACATCATAAGATATATTTCCTTGTCTTCACCTAGGTACATCCACAATAGTTCATGGGTTCTATAATGGACTGATACTGACTTGCCACGACATCTCAAGCCATTAGACATCATAAGACATCTTTCCTTGTCTTCATCTAGGTACATCCACAATAATCCATGGATTCTATATTGGACTGATACTGACTTGCCACGAGATCTCAAGCCATTAGACATCATAAGACATCTTTCCTTGTCTTTACCTAGGTACATCCGCAATAGTGTATGGATTCTATATTGGACTGATACTGACTTGCCACGAGATCGCAAGCCATTAGATATTATAAGACATCTTTCCTTGTTTTCATCTTTGTACATCCGCAATAGTCCATGTATTCTTTGATACTTCAGTGTTTAACTACCTTTCTAACAGCTTCATATATTCATTCACAGTCAAGTTATTCCTGAGTGAATACCGGTTTAACTGAAAAGAGAAAATTATATATTCTTCAGACTTGGGTCCTCTTTGGAAGGCATGAACTTAAGACGTCATATTTGGAAGTTTCTTTAGTATTTCAATTATTTTAATTTTCTTACGAAATCATCAGATCAGGTGAAAATCTTTGTTGCTTGGAAAGTTACATGATTTATAAATAATCGGATTCAAATAACAGTATCGCTGATTCACTAGTTAAATCAAGTAGAACAACTATATGTTAGAGGATAGTTTACATACCATTAACTGAGGTCGGAGGTCGTAACTCCAGTGTAGGTGCACATTTAATCGCTTTAAGGTTGTTGTCTTCATAAGTATTCCATGGACTTGTGCCAATATACGGGAATCGGCAGATTGTAGATCCATGAAATTGCATATGAATATAGCAGTGATATTTAGTTTGCTTTTAATTTACTGATAATTAAATCAATATCAATACCAATAAAAACAGTATTCAAAGATCTAATTACAATGTCGAATTGGTAACCTTTTAGAGTAGTGTATTTAAAAGGATCGATATGTTTACCAGGATCGTTTCTAAATTTTCTGGGCACGGTAAACTACATCTCCGTATAAATGAGGATATGGTATTCCGTTAGAAATACGTTTCTACAAGAACAACCTAACTTCAAAACCAAGTCTTTATTTATATGGACGAATTTAGAAAAAGTTTTCAGAAATGTATGGTAACAAAATCCCTGTCTTAATAATTTTCACAGTAATTTATATAGATTACCTTCGTGAAAATCTAAAATGTCACAACAGACAAGTGCGTTACAAACGAGTAGTGAAATATAAACACCATAATATTCTGCCCAAGGATCATCACCATTTAAAGGAAAGGACAGTAATTAGCATTTACATTTGATTTATTCAGCATGAATTCCTTACGGTAAATTTCAGCAGTATACTAAGAAAATTCTTGTTTATTCAATATAAAAAAAATCAATCATGATAACGGTAAGTGTTGTTGAATTTATTAATGAAATGCAATTTAGACGGATGTTTATTAATTTAGATATAAACTGTGATTCATAACAGAACAGAAGAGGGTCGCAATTATTGCCCATCGGATTACTTACAATCTGTCGATAAACTTTATTGCCGAAACGTGCATAAATGTTATCAAGGAGAACATTAACCGCTTCAATCGTCTCATGAAACAACCAATATATCTAGCATGTTGGCCGTTCTCATTAAAACAGAAGGAAGCTTTAAATGAGTTGTACACAATATATTTGCATTCAGATTCACCAAACGACCATTTAATAAAATAGGAAAGCTTTTATTTGATGAGATTGTGTGGAAGTGTAGTGTCAAGAGTTGAAAAGTCAATAGTTATCAAAGGTACCAGGCTCATAGTTTGATACATCAGACGTGCGTTTCGTCTACATTAACCTCGACAGTGTCGCGAAACAAGAATAAAGTTGAACATTGAGGACCTAAAATTCTAAACTTTTGTGCCAGATACGGCTAACGTAATATATGCCTGGGATAAGAAAATCCTTAGTATCTTAAATAGTTCGTACTGTTGTTGACAAAACTAAAAGGACAACCAAAAGCACATAGTTTATCTTAAACATCAAAAGAATGTTTTACACCCCAGAAATAGTTGATTCCACCATTTTGATATATTTTATTACAAAAGTTTTTTTTTATAGTAGTAAGGGAACTAACTAAAAGCTATTTTGTTCGTATGGAATGAAAGTAAGTTATACATGTCGGACTTGAATTATTTAACAACATACTGGAGTTTTCTGAATATTCATATCAGTGTAAGACAATGATTTCATATCTTTATACTGTATTGTTTATACTCACTCGTTGATATTTGGATTATTGACGCCTTTAAAAACTTCATTTGTATTTTTGACCTTTGAGTAAAATGATATAAGGGGAAAAAAACTCATTTGAAAATAATCACGTATCATAAACCAAATAATTGTGTTGATCTAAACCGATGGAACATAAAATAGGGTTAGGGTTTAGGGTTAAAAACATAACTGGCATACAAACTTGCAAACTTGTAGTTTGGTATGATAACAACATGTAATGTGTGTTTGAAATTCTGTTCTGTGCAATTCACTTGCTACATTGAGTTTGTTATAAGAAAGTAATGTCCCTACATTTACTTCACAGTTCCACCCCATGGCTATTGGATTGGTCTAACAGACATTGAGATAGAAAATGAATGGAAATGGATTGAAAGCGGAAATTCTGTGTCATACGTCAACTGGAACCCTGGTCAACCGGATCTACGTCAGAGTGAAAACTGTGGAATACTATGGTACAGCACTGGATTTACATGGCATGATGACTTCTGTTCGGACAATTTAGCCTTCTTCATCTGTGAAAAAGAGTACGTATGAATAAAAAAACATGAATTAATTGTTCCCTGCATAAATTCTAGCTTTATTTTAAGAAAAGATATACTGGCATGTTTTATACATCTAATCAGTAATACAACCCTTTATGAATAGACATCAGCTAACTAACGAATTGTGTATACATTGGTCTAGGTTTTGCTTGACGTCATGACTTCTTAATATATACATACCCTGAAACCTAACAAAACCAAACCTAGCTTTTTCTTTTTGTTTAAGCTGCTCCGATCATGGACAGTAAGTAACCTATATCCTGAATATAACCCGATCCTCTCGCTGGATATCCTAACTCGATTGTTTTGCTAAAATACTAGAACGTGCATGCATACAGTCGTCGTCGAGACGGTAAACAGACTGTCTTAATTGTTGGCTCATTGGGAGATATGGCGTCTTTATGATATATCGCTCCCACATCAGTTGCGGTGTTTGTGGAATGGTTAATTTAATTCACCAACAAATTGAAAGCAAGAAACTTAATGTATTTCATTCAAATAGCGTTAGCAGAGAATTATTTTTACCCGCTGTAAAGAATGCTTTGATAGTTCCGAAGTTGTCAGGTGGTCAAAATCAAAACAATAAACGCGAATTAAGAAATTTTTTCATGTTTTCATGAGCTTTTTCTTCTTGAAATAGGGGCATTTTAACTTTATGTGGGAACCCAGAGTTCAACGACTACACATACAAGGTTTTGAACTTGCTTATTCGTAGGACATTCAAGTTTCAAATTTCACCCCGGCAACCTGTTTTTCTAATGACCTTGTACGCCAAATTTCAACACGAAGTTTGAAAATTTGACGTTTCAGCCATTTCAGCCTGTATTTTACACTGCAATATTAAAAGCCTCTCACTTCGATTTTTAAAATACCTCAGGAACCTTTATTTTTGCAACAACAGTCATAATTATGTTTCGTTTAAATGGCGTATATTGTTGTGTATATTTGTTTTCTGCCCCGGCAACCTGTCTATCACTTAAATTAAAATTAAAACAGACATTTTTTTCAAAATCCTCTATCATTTTAATATATCTTCCGTAACCCGTATCCGATTTCTTCAGTATAATATTCAAATAAGCAATGGGGCGTTGATTTCTGGATATGTTGCAAAAACAAATAAGAATTCTGAACCGAAGCCAACATTAAAATGGAATTTATGATATATATGGTCTACTAATTAATTATCAGTTTATGTCGGATAAAAATGTACTTTAATGCAAATGATAATAAAACAGATAAAATGAGGCGTGAAATATCAAATGAATAATCAAAACTCATTAGTTATAAGAAAGACAGAAAAATTATGCCCCCCCCCCTCCTTACCAGAATTAGGCGAAAAACTACGGTATACACCTAAAATCGGGATAAAAAAAAACACTTGTTATTATGAAACACGAAGACACTGGCACTATCATTTAATGTATACATAGTAATCAAAGATACCAGGATTATAATATAATACGCCAGACGAGCGTTTCGTCTGCATAAGACTCATCAGTGACGCTCATCTCAAAATATTTATAAAGCCAAACAAGTACAAAGTTGAAACGCATTGAGGACGCAAAATTCCAAAAATGTTGTGCCAAATACCGCTAAGGTAATCTATGTCTGGGATTAGAAAATCCTAAGTTTCATTTGAAAAAAAATCTCAAAGTTTTGTAAGCAGCAAATTTATAAAAAAATTACAGTATAATTGATATTCATCATGTCAACACCGAAGTGGTGAATATACTGTGTTCAATGTCTATGATTAAATGTTGGTTGTGTCATTTTTGGTAAACTTGGGCAATAAAACTTAAAAGTTAATTTGAAGAATTACTTTGTATTGTATACCGGGTATAATTATACATGCTTCGGTTAATAATTCCCCCCCAAAAAAAGTATTGTTACCATGTAGAAAATCATCGTATATCTCTTTTAAATGTATCTCAAGCTTTCATATCCTCTCCCAGCAATGATAGATTTTCAAATCCTAAGAGAAATACAAAGAAATAGAAAGATAACAAAAGAAATATAAAATGTCATTGACCTGTTATTAATTTGCATATGATTTTGAGATTAATCATAACCGTTACCTCCTTTTTAGGAAATCATGTTTTACTATAATTCGTTTATTTTTTAGAAGGGAAGTTTGAAAAGGAACACCACCAAGATACAGAAAAGTGTGTGTTAGTGAACTTGACATTAATTTTCAATAAATAATAAAAGTGTTATTGTTCTATTTTGCGGAGGTTATTAGAATGGGACGTATTTCAAAAAAGAAATTACGTAAATTTAGACACGTTCCATGTAAACTAATTGATCCTTAGAATAAATATTGTTAAAGGATAGAAATTTTATCCTATTAATGCGGCGTTTACACATTGCCGATCATTGCTCCCGTTTGAGATCAGACAGCAATATGACACGAAAAGTAAAAAAGTAGGATAACTATCCTCAATTATCTAGAATGTTATTCCCGTTCCACAGGACACCATCCACAATACACAGAACATTGTTTGATTTTTGATCCGATACAGAAAAATCTATCACGACGTAGGCACGATTGAAATCCAACTAGACAAAGTCGGCTGAGTCTTCCTGCTTCATCGGATAAAATCCTAACATTGTTCTGTGTTTTCTGGACGGTGTCTTGTGGTACTGGAATGATCTGGAGAAATTTTTAATTGCTGTTTTTTCTACCGAATGAGTCCAGATTGCATCCAGATCTTGTCGTTTGCGAACAATCTTCAAGTTTGTCGGAAACGTTCCGGGATAGTCCCGTTATTAATACGATATTCGGCAATGATATCCACGTCAGAGTCCCGATAATTACAGAACACAATGCGACTGGGTTCAGATAAAGTCGTTTGCAATGCGGTAGAGCGGACCGTGATAGTATTACGTTCCGACAGTACTTGATCATTCCGATTATGCCGACAGTTTTCTAACAAATAACTTCCGTCAGAGTCGGTTCGCTGTCTGGTCACTGTCTGATCTCTGTTGAAGTTACATTTGTTAGAATCGGGACGCAGTTATGACAGATTCGGTCGATTTTTACTATGCGAAAGATACAAATCGTATTAGAATCGTATTGAGAACGTCATTATCGGGACAAATTCGCTTAGAAACATAGGAATATCGATGCTCACTGAACAGTATCTGATTGTTGTCGTAATTAATGTTTTTTAAATATTTTAATTTAAGTTAAATTTCCATCAACGATTCACAGGATCTTGATCACACTTTATACAAATTTTAATCGGGAATGGTCCTGTCAAGGACGGCAGTAAAAATCGCGAATGTGTGACCCCAGCTTAACAGCAGAAAATCTTGTAATATAATTTATCGGTACTAACATTGAATTTGTTTTTGAAAATCAGAACATAACTTAATATGCATCACTATATGCATAATTATGAGAACTCGTGAGATCATACATCCTCTCGAAATGTTTACTCATATTTTAGCTATGTACATGCGTTTCTATGTAATGAGGGCTGCTTTGATGCTGCTTTCGTTTAAGCGAACATGGACCAAAATCGGCATTTGAAATAGCTCCAATTGTGAAAAGTAACCTTTACATATGCTTTAGTTATTGAAGTTTTATTGGTTTTAATATTTTTTTGAAACTTTATTTCATCTGGAATATATCTGTTTTATATATCATTTTATCTGGTATAACGTTGAAATACATAGTCTTCAACATAAACATTTCCGTAAGATGTGCGCTGGTTAAAACATTTGAGTTTTAGCTTGAGATGACTGATAATTTTATGGTCTGCTATTTAGACAAAGTTTACAGATACAAATTTGAAATATCATACTCAAAAGGGTCGCTGATGCCATGTCGAAAACCTTAAAACGAAAACGATTTGTGACGTTTTTGGCACCGATTTGTACAGATATTATTTGTAAAAGAGCAACAACTCGACTTTGGTTAAAGGTACGATACATTTAGAGAAAACTTATTTAGTAGGATATTAAGATTGTTCTGATTTCTACGGAACATACGAAGGCATGTATTAAAGGGAAAACGGTAGTATTTAATTTTCCCAGCATTAGGTTGGCCTTTTGTGTACCCAAGACAGGGCGTAGGAAGTCAACTTAAGAGCGCTGTGATTGGATGTAAGGGTACAACATATTTTTTGCTTATCTATGAATAACTGCAGTGTGTATATTTACAATATAAATTTTGAAACCTATTGAAATATTTTCTAGAGAATTATTCAAAAAGACTTGCAAAATTTCATAAATTTGGTGCAAAATGACGGTGGGCATGGATAATATAAACAAGCTCCGTTGGAAGTTGGTCATGATACTATTTGGCTTTAATTTTTAAAACACAATAATAAAGTACTAACACAACATATAACTGTTTTATCCAGGTTTTTATCTTAAAAAGTGGTAAATTTAGAAAATGTTAATATTGTCGCCTATGGCAGAATAAATAGTACCGTTTTCCCTATATATGCAGATTTTGGATTTTCATTTCTCACGATGGAGAAAATTGAAGACAATTTTGCAGACGATATATTGTCAGATGATTGAATGAAAAGAAATATACGGCTGATGTGAAATATTTCTTAAATTTTAGAAGATAAAGATAAAGATAAGATAAGATAAAGATAAATGATAGTTTATAAAAGTGTCACATATTGATCTACAATAAAATTACAAACCAAAATCATAAAAAAAGGATCAATACCCAGCCTTTAAAGACTTACGAGACACTGTATACAAATAAAGGCTATTTCAGTTATACTGAAGGAAAATGTTTATAAAAGATAAAATCTGGTATGAATGCAAACCATGCCACGGTTCAAATCAATAGATGAAAAAACATATATGACAACAACCAACGAGATAACTCATTTTCCTATATAAAAAAAAACCAAGTAAAATTGTTATTCTCATGATTAAATCCACAGGCAATTGTCTCAGAAAAAAATTCCTATATACATTAATATATCATTAAGGTACCAATAGGGAAACAAAATCGGAGACAAGTGCCTGTGATTAAATCACATGTAAAAGCCTAATTTAGGTAAATTACAGGTAAAATCGCGAAAACGTAATACCATTTCTTCGAGCAAATGTAAGGATTGTCATTTTCAAATTCGCAAAAAGTAGGTCGCTCATAATCAGAGGTCTGATATAATGCGTGATATACTTGTAGTATACTTATTTCAATTGAGAATTATTTTTTAGCGAATTTTAACATTTGAAACAAAAATAGTACTTTCAAACTTTAGGGAAGATCTCTTGAAAAGAGAATACTTTACCAGAAGTCATTATTAATGAATAAATGAAAACATGAACTGGCACCAACATATTTATCCAATCTTATTGTGCCTACAAATATTAACAATCGTACAATACTTTCATTATCAGATAATTGTATTTTCCCTAAATTAAATACAAAATAATTATACAAATCAAGTTTTTCCGGCTTTTCTTTTCAAAAGTGTGGAATTCACTATCTATTGAAATTAGAAAATAAAGTATATCTGCATTCAATTACTCTTACAAGTCTTTTTCTAAAGTGTGAAATTTATAAGCTAAGCCACAATGTATACCGTATAGGTGTTGTTTTGTTGTTTTATTTTTGTTTTTTTTGTGTTTTGTTATTGTTATATATATTTGTGTTAATATACATCTATTGTTTATATGTGTGTAATAAGGTTATAAGATTAATTATGTTTACTTAATTTTATTCATGTAGTTGCTATTGTATGTAGAGAGCCTTATTGAAAATTGGTTTAATCCAAACTTGATGAGTTACTCTCTTTAAATAAAGATATTGATATTATGTCAACCTGTCGGAGGTCGGGTGACATATTGTTATTGTTCCATTTTTTTAATTTTTTTTTGTAATTAATAATGATTATTATTTCACTCTTTTTGTCCAGACTATTTCTCGGAATTGTATGGACCAATGATGATTGATGGAACTTTATCATAATGTTATCCCCCATGTGTAGATGTACAATCGGGGGGCTGGCACTTTAAAGATGGCTGACGTTGTCATGGAAACCGAAAGAATGCGAAAAATCGGAAAGTCTTCCAAACTGATTGAAACGTTGTGGAATAAAATTATCATTATTATCTGTCTGTATCGGTATCTGTATGTATACGTTGAAGACACCAATTCTGACTTTTACTCAACGGGAGAGAGAGACACCTATTGGCGGTGTTGGAGAGCAGCTTTGAAGCTCTCAACTGTATCTGCGCATACAATACGGTCTTCCAGTTGGTTCCAGTGTAGTATGCTCTTGACAAAGAAAGAGTTCTTATATGGATCGGTGTTGCTAGGAATAGTTTCTAGTGCCTTTAGAATTGTTCTTCACTGAATTTGTCACTTAGTCTATATTGGCACTAACAAAATTGTCAAATGTTTTGGGTTTGATTTTTCTCTTAGGTTTACAAGAAAATCGTCGGGATTAATAGCTCGGACCAACCCCTCAACCCCTTTGTACAGAAATACCAGGCGTTGACTTGTTCTTCTCGTTTGTAGGTTGTCTAGTTCCAACTCGGATAGCATTTTGGTTACCAACCCCTCTTCTCTAGACCTATAGTCGCCTGTAATGAATCTAGTTGCTTTGCATTGTATTCTTTCCAATTGATTTATATCATGTTGTGTATATGGGTCCCATATTATGGCACCATATTCCATAGTTGATCGTACTTGTGATATATATGCGGTCTTTATGCAATCTTTTGGGCAGAAGTGTAGATTTCTTCTTAGAAAGCCGAGTGTGTAAATAAAGGCAACAGTAGTATACCGCTGTTCAAACTCATAAATCCATGGACAAAAAACAAAATCGGGGTAACAAACTAAAACTGACGGAAACGCATAAATATAAGAGGAGAACAACAACACAACACTACAATGTAACTAACACACACAGAAACGGACCAAGCATCAGACAAAATCCCACGAGAATAACAAATATAACATCAAAACCAAATACATGAATTTGGGATAGACAAGTACCGTGACACGTCTTATCGCAATGTCAATTTACACTCAAAAATAAGAGAAAACAAACGACGCAACGTTAAATTGTAACACACACAGAAACGAACTATAATATAACAATGGCCATATTCCTGACTTGGTACAGGACATTTTTAAAAGAAAAAATGGTGGGTTGAACCTGGTTTTGTGGCATGCCAAAACTCGCACTTTAATGGCAATGTTAAATATAACATAGAAATGACAACATAATATTACAGGACTACAATACAAATAAATAGGAAAACGTATTAGACAAAGAAACACATGATTAATGAATAACAAAAAGCATCAGGTTTAAAATTTAATACGCCAAAAACGCGCCTCGTCCACACAAGACTCACCAGTGACGCCCAGATATAAAAGATCGAAAGCGAAAAAAAGGTACAAAGTTGTACAGCACTGAAGATCAAAAGTTGAAAAAGGTTGTGTCAAATACGGCTAAGTATATATGTATGCTTGGGATAAGAACATCCTAATTATTTAGAACAATTAATGCTATTGCAAACAGTAAATTTTATCAAATGAATATAACAGATATACATAATTGGCTTTCTTGGCTACATTTGAGATATGCGTGGTCCATTTTATGTCTTCTGATATCTGTAAGCCTATGTATGGGTTGTGTTGGACTTGTTGTAGTACATGTCCGTCTAGGCTGTACATCATCTGGCTTTTGTTCTTGATGCTAAGTATATAGCACTTCTTTGTATTGAAGCGCATGCCCCAGTTTTTGGCCCATACTTTTAGGTTTTGGAGGTCTCGCTGTAGGAGTGTGTGGTCATGTTGACTATTTATGTTCCTGTACAGGAGGCAGTCATCTGCGAAAAGTCTGACAGATGATTGTACTGAATCTGGAAGGTCTTTAATGTGGCAGAGGAAGAGAAAGGGTCCTAGTACTGTACCTTCAAGTTGTGTTACACCGGAGTCAACTGAAGCTTCTTCTGATTCCTCCCCATCTACGACAGCTTTCATTTTCATTTGGGTTTGGAACATCTCCAACCATTTGTTTAGTGGTCCTCTTATACCGTATTTATTCATTTTGTGCAGCAGTTTGTAGTGTGGCACAGTGTCAAATGCTTTGGAAAAGTCCAGGATAGCTACATCAATTTGTTTTCCTGCGTCAAAGGCTTTCATGAAGTCATGTAGTGTGACTAGCAGTTGGGTTTCATAGGAATAGCCTGACCTGAAGCCATGGTTTAGTGATGTAAGTACGCTGTGCTTCTCTAGATGTTTAAGTATATGTCTACAGATAGTATGTTCCAGTAGCTTGCATGGTACAGATGTTAGTGATACTGGTCTGTAGTTTTCTGGTGCATGTTTATCTCCCTTTTTGAAGACACTTGATATGTTTGCGTTTAGCCAGTCTCTTGGTATTGTACCAGTGTTGATGGATTTTGGGAATATCATTCATTGTAAGTCCAGGTGCTAGTTGTTTTGAGCATTCTTTCAATATACGGTTTGGTATGCCGTCTGGTCCTGATGGCTTGGATGTATTCATTTTTTTCAGCAGCTTTTCGACTCCATCTGGTCTTATGTCTAAAGGCGGTATTGTGCTTTTTATATGCTTTGATGTTGTCGGCAGAGTTTTGTTTTTCTCTTGTGAATACTGAACTGAATTGTTTAATCAGTAATTCTGCTTTCCCTTTGCTTTCATTGATTAGGTGTCCATTGCTTTTAAGGGGTGCTATTCCTATGTTGTCCTGTTTTCTTGATTTAACATATTTCCGGAAGGGTTTTGAGTTGTTGTTCTCTAACCCTTCTAGGATTGTGGTGTTGATGTAGTTATTTCTCAGCTTTCCTGATTTGCCTCTTACATTCTTTTTGAAAATGTTTATAGTTGGTCCAGTTTGTTGGTTTCGTTGCCTGTTGATATAGCCTTGTTTTCTTTTTAAACATTTTCTAATTTTGATTGATCCAGGTAGACTGGTTTTTAGATGATGAGTTTGAGTATGTGTCAAGGTTCGATAAAGGTCTGTCTTGTTACTTGTCCTATTAGACTGTGGCGCCTTGATGGTATAGTTTCAATGGTGTTGGTGAAAGGATAGTCAGGTCTTTGTGTAGACTTTCCCATTTTGCTTTGGATTATATGTAGCATTTGCGTGGCTTTACTTGAATAATGTGGTTTTGTGTCGCAGTCTGTTCCATCATATCGTGGTCAGTTATTCTGAGCATTGAGAGTGTTTTGATAAGTGAGGGTTTGAAGTCACACATATGTCCAGTAAGTTATTGCCTTTTGTGGTGTTTCGTGTATCGTGGAAGTGAGTGTTATGATAATTCATTAGAGTCTTTGATTTCCTTGTCTTGTGCATTTTGTTTACGGAATGGTGTTCCTGTTTATGGTTGGGCAGGAATATTTGAAATCTCCAGTTAGTATGATGGTTTGATTTTTGTTTGAAATATGGTCTAATGATTTATAAATCTAATTCCTTTATGTGTTCCATGTTCCGGTGTGGCATATAGAATGAGTCTTATTATTATTATTATTTTTTTATTTCCGCAAATATAGGTAAATTGGGGCGGGATTTTTTAAAAAGAGGGGCGAGTTGGGGCGATTTGGTGAAAAAGCGGAGCTGGTGTGGGTCGATTTTCCAGTGGGGCGAGTTGACCACAGCTTACTATAAAAACATGGCGAAGAATCAACACATCCAACAGAATGATGGCCCGCTGGTCAATAATTTCGAAGTACCGTCATGGTGTGTAACTAATAACGTATTTGAAATTGTGACTGAAACATATGTTATTCATTATTTATGCATATGAATTTAATTTTGACAGTGCACAACATAAAGAGGCCAAACCGAGTGTCTGTAATTCACTGTTTATTCAGTCTCGGGCATTTTCTCTTTGTATATACATTTTTTTGTACTTTTTTTTAATTACACCACTTTTTCTGATATAATTATGTTTCGTCTGAAATGTGAAGTTACTCATAACCATTTGACAACAAAATTGTACGTAACCGGCGTACTCCACAATAGATGCATTTAGTCTGGAATATATGTCAACCAGTGTCAACTGGTATGCATTCTAGACTACATGTTCAAGTCAAAAGTCGCCCAGGTAACACTAATTTAACAATCTGATCTACAGTACATGTACATCTATATGTTGACCTAGTCCAAATAATTATGACATCTTGAAAGGCTATTATAATTTTTTTCTTTGACGCCTTACTTCGAAGTAAGAAGAAAAAATTATAATAGCCTTTCAAGACGTCATAATTATTTGGACTATATGTTGACCATGTGCTGTTATAGACTTGAATCAGGTTACTGCATCCCAAACTGTGGAACATGTATACAATTGTAGTTTTGATAAAATGCAATCATAGGATTAAACGTTGATTTCAATTTAGACTTGTATATATATAAGGGAACTACCATTTGATTTTTATGGGGGGGCTAGGATGAAATTTGAAAAAAAATAGGCAGGACAGGAGTTTTGAGTAAAAAAAAAAAAGGCAGGATGAGACACTTGCAAAAAAAAAAGTCAGGACAACCCCCCCCCCATAAATATCAAATGGTAGCTTCCTAATACTAAAATAATTTGGTCCAATTTGTCAGCCGTCATCAGGTAAAAACGACAAATCAAAGAATTTAACTTTCTTCTTCTTATGGTATCCAGTTATCCATCAGATTTTTGATGATTACTAACTGCTGCGCATGCGTAGGATAATAATAAATAAATATTTACAAAATAAAAGTGCCAAAAAATAAACAAATACTAACATGACATGTGGTTAAAACTATTTACATAACCATGATAACTACTAGGTTTACTGTTCTATATTGTAGAGAACAGTAGGTGTCAACTGTTCTCTAAAAATATTAAGAGTGGGAGAAAGTACTACCTTTGGATGTAGTACATTCCATTGTGTAATAGTATACGGGAAAAATGAATATTTGTAACAATCTTTAAATGTAAGTATATGTCTGTAAGTTTGTGGATAAAATTCATGAAATTGTCGGGTTCTATTGTCTGTTGGTATGAGTAATGTTGATGGTACAGCGACAATATGGTGAACAATTTTATAAAACATTATAAGTCTTGTTTTAAGTCTGCGTTGTTGTAAGGTAGGCCAATTTAAAGTATTGAGCATGTCTGTACGCTACTGGTGTTGTGATAACGATTACAGGCATATCTAGCAGCCCAACCTTGAACCATCTCAAGTTTATTGCATTGTTCAGCAGTATGAGGGTTCCAAACCGAACAAGCATATTCTAGTTTAGGTCGGACAAGTGCTAGATATGCCTGAGACTTAATGTTTGTAATGGATGTTTTCAGATTTCTTTTTAGAAAGCCTAGGGTTTTATTAGCATTACCAATGATGTTATTTGTATGCTGTGTCCATTTTAAGTCTGATTGCAGTGTTACTCCAAGATATTTTGCGGAGGAGACAGATTCTAGAGTGTGGCCGTGAAGGATGTAGTCGTGTTTGATAGTATTTTTCTTGTTTGAGGCAGTGAGAACTGTACATTTGTCTGGATGGAAAGCCATCAGCCAGTCTTCTTCCCACTTTGCAGCAGCATCAAGATCTTCCTAAAGGCTATCACAATCTTTTTGAGATTTGATGCTTTAGTATATGATGCTATCGTCTGCGAAAAGTCTGACTCTGAGTTTACTGGATTTCAAATATTATAGGAATATGAATATATATATAGGTTGTTTTTTTCTAGGTGGTTAATTAGGTGTTTAGTAATGACATGTTCCATTAGTTTGCAACTGATACAAGTGAGAGAGATTGGTCTGTAGTTGACTGCGTTGTATTTATTCCATTTTTATACGACCGCAAAAATTTTAATTTTTCGTCGTATATTGCTATCACGTTGGCGTCGGCGTCGTCGTCGTCCGAATACTTTTAGTTTTCGCACTCTAACTTTAGTAAAAGTGAATAGAAATCAATGAAATTTTAACACAAGGTTTATGACCACAAAAGGAAGGTTGGGATTGATTTTGGGAGTTTTGGTCCCAACATTTTAGGAATAAGGGGCCAAAAAGGGCCCAAATAAGCATTTTCTTGGTTTTCGCACTATAACTTTAGTTTAAGTGAATAGAAATCTATGAAATTTTGACACAAGGTTTATGACCACAAAAGGAAGGTTGGGATTGATTTTGGGAGTTTTGGTTCCAACAGTTTTGGAATTAGGGGCCAAAAAAGGACCCAAATAAGCATTATTCTTGGTTTTCGCACAATAACTTTAGTATAAGTAAATAGAAATCTATGAAATTTAAACACAAGGTTTATGACCATAAAGGGAAGGTTGGGTTTGATTTTGAGAGTTTTGGTCCCAACAGTTTAGGAATAAGGGGCCCAAAGGGTCCAAAATTGAACTCTGTTTGATTTCATCAAAAATTGAATAATTGGGGTTCTTTGATATGCCGAATCTAACTGTGTATGTAGATTCTTAATTTTTGGTCCCGTTTTCAAATTGGTCTACATTAAGGTCCAAAGGGTCCAAAATTAAACTTAGGTTGATTTTAACAAAAATTGAATCCTTGGGGTTCTTTGATATGCTGAATCTAAAAATGTACTCAGATTTTTTATTATTGGCCCAGTTTTCAAGTTGGTCCAAATCGGGGTCCAAAATTAAACTTCGTTTGATTTCATAAAAAATTGAATAATTGGGGTTCTTTGATATGCCAAATCTAACTGTGTATGTAGATTCTTAATTTTTGGTCCCGTTATCAAATTGGTCTACATTAAAGTCCAAAGGGTCCAAAATTAAACTAAGTTTGATTTTAACAAAAATTGAATTCTTGGGCTTTTTTGATATGCTGAATCTAAACATGTACTTAGATTTTTGATTATGGGCCCAGTTTTCAAGTTGGTTCAAATCAGGATCCAAAATTATTATGTTAAGTTTTGTGCAATAGCAAGAAATGTAAATAAATATCTTCACAAAATAGGGAAAAGCCCGAGTGAAATTTGTGAAAACTGCAAAGTCACAGACGATGTTGTACACTTTCTATTAGTCTGCTCAAAATATGATGCGCAACGTAAACAGATGTTTGATCAACTTAAAAATAATGGAGTCGTAGATCTCTCTTTGAAACACCTGCTATCCGGTTACACACACACCTTTAGTCCCGTGCATAACTATCTACGGGAAACTAATATACTTATAAGAAAATAGGAAGACTCTCAACTACATGTATAAGTGTCATTTAGCTTTAGTTTAGAGATTATAAAACAAATAATTATGTATTTGGAACTAGTGTAAATGAATTATTTCTCAGACGGTCCCTAAATTAAATTATTTCATAAAGTCAGTATACAACCAGCAAGATTAAAGATAAATGAAAAACTCACCCGAATATGAAATAATTTCCTTTTTAAATATATATATAATAATCGCAAGCAAGTCACAAGTGCAATGCACACTTCACCTTTGTGTCAGTCCATTGAGCGTAATCAAACAGACTTTTTCTACCTGTGTCATACATCAGTAAATCATTCACCTTTCAAACACCAGTACTAATTGACCATGAAATCCATGCATTTAATTTTAACAAGTATCAACATTCAATTTTAACACTGATCTTTTGAAGATTAGTATACTAGATAAGTTAACAGTGCATATTGAGGGATAATACAACATCACTTTAAAATTCTCTACAATGAAAAATTGCAGTCATATCTTTTAAGACAACAAACACAACACACTATGCTCAGATATTTAACAATAGAAACATTTGCTACAGGCTTTTCTTTTTATGAAAGTGCCACTAACATTTATCTTAAATATTTAATGTTATATGTTTAAAGATTAACGGAAAATACAATATGTCTTCTCCGATTTTCATAAACTGACAACTATAGTCATATTCATATTGATAGAAATAAGAAAAATAAACAAACACAAACACAATCACTACGCTCATACATTATTAGAATAGTAACAAGAGTTAAATCCTTTTCTATAACAATAAAATGATAAAATCTAAAATTTGTACTAGAGGATGTCAGTTAGACAAACACACACAGATTATTGTACAATTATATATATGCACATCCCAGCACTTCTGTTTCGCTGACATTCTCTGTACTTACAACAAAATCAAACAATGTCATTGTTTTAATAATATACTGGTATAATTTTTTTTCATATTTTTCTATTTTTGCTCCATATATATATTATATATATATATATATATCTAAATAGGCGATTAAGGGTGTAGGTAGGGGTGATTCCTCGTTCAATGACAGAAGTATTTTTTTCTCGTCAGGGAATGAGGAATCACTAAATACCAGTATGTCTTTGGAAATTTATTTGGATTAAATTGACGCAACTTGCAGTTATGGAAAAGGAATAACTTCAACCAATCCTTACTTTAAGGATTCATTATTTGCTACATCAATTGAGGGAGACGTCCTAACATTGGTTGCATTTAACTAGCACATGTCTTGTTACATGTTTCTAAATATACTTTTTTTTTATATAAGTATATCACAGACGACACAAAGGTGAATAACCAGATTACATTTCTAAACAATTTTATGATACCTTTCTATAAATAAAGCATTTCATTAGGGACTATCATTTGCTTTTTTTTTTTTCATTTTCCTATTACATGTATCTTCTGTTATGTGTTTTTTTGTTTTGTTTTTTGTCTCTCAACATATATATATATTTCTGAGTAATTCAGTCAACCATGTTCGCCAAAGTTTGACATAAAACTCGCCAAAACGTAATACTAAAAATAAATTAAGGACTGAAAGTATATATACATAATACTTATGTTATATGAATTTAGGGCGCAATTACTACATAAGTAAGTCGCCTACCAAAACCAATAACAACAACAATAGCAAGAAATTTTCAATTGCACAGTATTCACCAATAGCAAGAAATCTTCAATTGCACAGTATTGTGCAATAGCAAGAAATTTTCAATTGCACAGTATTGCGCAATAGCAAGAAATCTTCAATTGCACAGTATTGTGCAATAGCAAATATTTTCAATTACTCAGTATTGCGCAATAGCAAGAAATATCTAATTGCAATTTCAATTGGAGTTATCTTTCTTTGTCCAGAATAGTAGTTGAATCAACTTAAATCTTTGTTTTATACAATACAGATATATAATTAATATTTCAATTGGAGTTATCTTTCTTTGTCCAGAATAGTAGTTGAATCAACTTAAATCATTGTTTTATACAATATACAATGTATATTCACTTTTTCTACCAACTGATAAATTAAAACAATCTTTACCATTCAGTGATAACAAGCACTTTATTTTACATTTTAATATTTTATGATGTATTTAAATGAGTAGTTATTGTTGCAAACTCCATTAGGAATTTGAATTGAGATCAGTTTTGGAAAAAGGGAAAGGGGATGTGAAAACAAATGGGGGTGGGGGGTTAAATTTTTCTCATTTCAGATTTCATAAATAAAAAGAAAATTTCTTCAAACATTTTTTTGAGAGGATTAATATTCAACAGCATAGTGAATTGCTCAAAGGCAAAAAAAAAATTTTAAGTTCATTAGACCACATTCATTCTGTGTCAGAAACCTATGCTGTGTCAACTATTTAATCACAATCCAAATTTAGAGCGGAATCCAGCTTGAATGTTGTGTCCATACTTGCCCCAACCGTTCAGGGTTCAACCTCTGCGGTCGTATAAAGCTGCGCCCTGCGGAGCATCTGGTTTGTATGCTGGTGCGACATTTGCATGTTTCCAGTCGTATGGTATACATCCAGTTGTGAGTGATTTTTGGAAAATAATGGTGAGGATTGGTGCCGTAATGTTTTGAAGTTGTTTAAGTACTCTGCCGCTGATGTTATCTGGGCCAGTGGCTTTGTGCGGATTGATGTTGTGTAAGAGTTTTTGTATGCCAGGTGTGGTAATTGTGAGTGATGGTATGACTGGATGGGGACTTGGCCCTTTATCAGGCATATTATTTGCTGTTTCAGTGGTAAAGACTGATTGAAACTGCTCATTTAAAATGTTGGCTTTTTGTTTTGTATCAGTTGTTAATTGGCCCTCTTTTTTTAGGGAGAAACTCCACTATTGTCAGTTCTGATTGATTTTATATAAGAAAAGAGTTTCTTTGGTTTTGATTGGTTGCTGTAACTTAGGTCCGGGTCATTTGTTGGAAGGTCAAGGATAATTTTTTCTATGTATGTACAATAGGCGAGTCTCTGTTCTTGTTGGACTTGTTGTTTTAGTTTTTTATATTTTACTATATGCTTTTTGTCCTTTTTCATTTTAGAGTACAATTTATTCTTTTTATTTATCATTTTTCTGAGTTTGTTGTGCACCCAGGAAAGTCGATGTTTATACGTTAACATTTTATGTGGGATGTTTGTATCTATTGATTTTGTGATATTGTTTTAAAATAAATCTCACATTTCATTGATAGTACTTTTGTTGTTATTGTTCATAATAGTAAGCTCTTCTAGTGTTTTTTGTAGGTCTGCTTCTATATTTTCCCAGTTTGCTTTGTCATATTTTAGTACTTTTCTGGGATGTTGTCTAACTTTTCGAAGCCAAGTGTCTGTTTCTATGTAGACGATGTCGTGGTCACTTAGTCCTAGTGGTGGTAGTGTGTTTACTTTGTTGACAGTTGTTGGATTGTTAACTAAGATTAAGTCTACAATGGTCTAGTATTCTTTCTTTTCTAGTTGGTTTGTTAACTATTTGTTGAAGGTTAAAATTTTCCAGTAGTTCTAAAAGTTTATTGTGATGTTCAGCATCTGGTTTACCAGGTATGACCTGAGGTATAGACCAGTCAATATGAACTTTATATAGGACAATGGTGTAGATTAAAAATTACACCACTCCAGGCCCTTTTGTTTTCCACATAATTAATATTGCCAATAATTAACAAGTTCCGGGTCGAATCTGATACAGATACCAATATTATATTCACCTGTTACCTATTACCTTATCTGAACATTCCGCATCTGACAGGCGCACCACCAAACGGTGTATTTAGGATTTTGCTATAAACAGTCAGGAGTCTTACTGAAATAAGTGATTTTTAAATCACTAATTTAAGTAGCAAATTCAAAGTTTTGTCACAAATTGGGATTTTGTATTTTTTTTCAAAATTTTAAACACATATAGGTTAAAATAATATCTTTAATTAGTAAAATTGAAAAAAATGAACTTTTTGCTTCTTTTAAGTAGCAAGGTTTATGCCTTTGGTGCTATCATTTAGCTGAAAATTCTATTTTAGTTGAAAAAATGCTATAATAATGGCTTTACATAAAAGAACTTATACTTTTTTAACAGATTTTTTCCAGCAGTGGGAGTATTTTTCCTGTAAAGTTCAAGGTTTCATCTTTCAGATTATGTAATATAATTCTACTGTTCGCGATAAAAATTTCACTGTTCAGGGTGTTGAAATTAGTGGGGGTTATTAAAATAATGATACTTAAATAAGTGATTTTTGGGAAGGAAATTGAGGTATGATACTTAAACAAGTGATTTTAATGTCATTATCCTAGAAGGTCATCACCTGAAATGACCTGGTCATCATAGACAACACAGATGTTGGTTCTGATAAGTTTAGAAACATAATTACTCCCTGGATCATTTGTATTCTATATTTAAAGCTACATTTACAATAAGATTAAATCACTTCTTCTAGTGATTAATTTGTACTACTTAAATAGGTGATTATTAAAGAAAGACAACTCTTACTTCCAACTTTTATGGAAATAATGTTACTTAAACCAGTGATTTAGAAAATCACTCATTTAAGACAATAGACAATAGACAATAGACAATATTTTGTTCGCACAAACACATTTACATTAAATGGTTAATATGGCATTTAAGTAAGTCCCCTGACTGATAAACACAGGTCATACTCACAGGGAATACTAAAATAACCAGGTCCAAATTGTCAGCTGTCATCGGGTAAAAACGACAAATCAAACAATTCAAGAGGGACGTAAAGGGGGGGTATCTGCATGGAAGAATGGAAATAAAATTGCCATTTCACAATGAACGAACAATTAAAAATTTCTTGCAGGTTGACATGGTTGATCTTTTTACTGATTTCACAAAACACAGTGATTAACGAACCTTTTTCTAGGCTACAAGTGAAATAAAAATGGCAAAACATGTTGCACCAAAATAATCCTTTACCAACCTCGTTCAAGAATTATTTTGCCTTCCTACTACTGTTTCGAACCCTAACATCACTGAAGTGACATTAATTGTTAAATCTGGATATGGTATATAAATTTTTGCGGTATACAGTCTTTTCTGCAAGTTTATCTTTTTCTGTTTGGTATTAAATTTATAAGAGGGTGGTAAAGTGTTATTTTCATGCAACGTTTTATACAGCCAAAAATAATTATAATGGTCAATTATGAGATTTATGAATTAGTTGATTAATGGTGCATCTGATGTTGATTATAAGAGAATCACAACTCATAACACCTGCTGTAAATGTTATTCAGCTGAGGGTCATACACCTAATAGAAACATGCATAAAGACGGGCAGTATTTCATCAAAATAATAAGACAACAAAAGCATGGACTTTCAAAAAGGGCACAGGGCTGAGGTCTGGGGTACTACTTGTACAAGTAATTTTTATTTACATGGAAGAAGTAAAAAAAGTATACTTGTAAGACTGAGATCGACGTCAGGCCTCACGGTCATAAAACTTTCGAGCATGATTTTAGCATGTTTAGTACTCAGACTCGAAAATCAACCAATCAAATTGCTGAATTTCATGTTTCGAGCATGATTTTTGTGCTCCGAGCACTGAGCAAAGTTTTATGCCTTCAAGGCCTGGTCTCTAATCAACTTCGTTCCCCAAATGGACGTCCAAATCTTACGTTACAATAAAATATCTTTCCAACTCAACGGCTAATTGAATGCCTATCTAATCGACGTCCAATTTCTAGCTTATCTAATCAACATCCCCTTTGAAAACACAGAATACAAAATTGACCAGAACCAACCACAGCTGAGACCTTTAAACGTATTATGTGTGACAAATAGGATATATATTTAAAAAAAAAAAAAAAAAGAAGATTTATAACACTAGACACATGAGACATGCTAGACTTGATATGTAAACAAGTTGTGATATTAATTTTTAATTTTTTTATTAATTTTAGAGATTACATACAGTCAGGGGTACTACTTGTACAAGTGTATTTTATTTACTTGAAGAAGTAAAATAAAAATATACACATATAAGTAAATAAATATATTAAAAAATTATAAGCTTACTTGAGAAAAATCATTAAAGGCATGATTTTTTATCTCAAAACTTGAGAATTTTGGTGGGATTGGAAAAAGAAGTTACTTAAAATTTTTGAGAAAATTAAGGGGAGATTATTCAAACATTATAATTTACTTATGTATATATTTCTTTTTACTTCTTCAAGGAAATAAAAATTACTTGTGCAAGTAGTACCCCTGACTGTCAGGAAAGGGTATTGACACAGCCCTGTGAAAATGATTGATCGAGCCAGAAAATCATTGTGAACACTGCAAAAGTATCTATTATTGGTCCAGTGATTTCTTAATTGAACAAATATAACATTATGCTGTAAATAAACATCTTGTAAGGCCACACAAAACAAACTTAGGCCAAGATAAATAAACATAAGAAGTTGCAGATGTCGATGAGAACAGACATGAAATTTTTGCAGAGAGAATCCATTGACATCATCCAAATTAGTTTTTCTAAATTGTTTTCTTGGATGTGTTTTATTATCCATAGATTATATACTTTCATTTTCGGTCATCATTTTCTTGTTGAGGAAAACCTCTGCAGATATTTTCAGGTATGTTTGAGACATGTGCTTTCCCCATTTGGGATCCATTAGTAGTTTCCTTTGGAAACTATCAGACCTATCTTTTGAAGTCTGAGAGTTCTTGCTGTTTTCCTAATGGATCGGTAGTTTCTTTCCGAGATCCTTTTCAGTAGGAATTTCGGCTTCCCTCTACTATGATAAAGCAGGGCATTTGGCAGTGTCCGTTTTGATATGTATTTTGTCCTAACGCTAACAGATTCCTCGTTATTACCTTAGCGTATTTTGCCACAGCATATTTGTGGGGCATCCAGGGTGACCTTGTTCCATTTTATATATATAGTTTTGTACTTTTTTATACTTTGAGGACTGAGCGAATCAGGTGAGTGTGTGAGTTTAGTATGTTTTATTTTGTTATATTGTATTATGTTTGGGGAAGGTTAACTTTCTGGTAATAAGACCCGTCACGGCCTGGCTGGGGAATTGGGTAGGCAAATGCTCACATTAATCTGTACCGATACAGGCTCCAAATGTCCTTCTTTATACGCCATAACTCATGGTGGTGCTCCTTACAAAGACAAGACAAGCCAAGATAATAATCATAATTTAACAATTAAGCAAATTTTATTGTCATAAACATGTACAATAATTACCTATATTGTTCTTGACAATGATTGTTTTTTTTACCAACCACAAGCATAATGTCAAAAATCTTCAACAAGTCATGTGTTAGACCCAGAAAATATCTATCTGACATGTCTGACTGACATGGTCATGGAGGTTCTATTTAAGAAATACAAACATGTACAACAGTGTTTTTAGGGAATAATTGAATTCCACATGATCAGCAGTATTCATTGTTTCACTTCAAAACTTGACTTTTCATATCGTATACATTTGTACATGTACCTGCCACTGGACAGAAAATATCAACCAATGAATCATATAAACAGCCATTACAAGTTCAGACGTTTATTTAGCAGTCTTTACAAGTACTGTAAATTCAGAAATTATTTTGTTCACTTATTGTTGGCAATTTGTCATTTTGGACTTAAATGCGATTTTATTTTTTGCGATATTGTGAAAAATCTGTAAACATGGTATAATCCATAAAAAAATGTAAAAAAATGCGAGTTCAAATTATTGGGATTACATGTATTACCCTGTCACATTTTTTGCAATAATAAAAGCATCGCAATAATTTCTGAATTTACTGTAATGTTTCTGTTAATTTTTAAAATATAGTTAGCTTTTGTTGTAAATTTGAAATTTTGAAATGAAAAGTAATACAGTCCCAATTTTAGAGAAAATGTTCCATTATCTGTTTTCACAGATTGTTGTCTCATATATTATGAGGAATGTTAATTTTCTTATGATTCACTAATTATATATGACATCTCCTGCTAAATTCAGAATCATAATAAAAAAATAGATATAATTTGCTGATTAACATGACATGTATGATCATGATGATATGGGATATATACTTTTAGGGCAGGTAAACCACCACCAGGCCTCCATTTGGATGTTGTCAAAGAAAACAAAATGGTTCAGGTAAGCTAGATTTTACTATTATGAACTAAAAAGAATAAAAAAACCTTAATTTTAAGGATGAGTGCATTAAAGTTTGTCATCACTGAGATTATTATCCTATCCCTAACCCATTTAACCCTAACCCTATATATATATCAAAATTTTATATTCTGAAATTTCAGGAATAATATAGAAAGGCAGTGCCTCAATGCCATTCATGGTCAAAATGATGGTATCAGGTAATAGACATTTTGTATCTATATACTAGGGGACGTAATTATAACTATGTCACCATTGTAATCCAGATAAGAGGAATTCTATCTCCTTCTTGGTGATATACTGTGTTTTTGATATTTTAATTCATTGACATTGTAAATTAAGGAATCAGTGTTATTTTTAAGTTTTCAAAATTACTACTTATCACATGGATACTCATCTTGATGGTAGGGCCACAATTAAAAATATTTCAGTTTTCCCAAACCTGACCCATGATGACTATAGGGTGTGGGTAGGTAGGTAGCAAATCCTTTTTTTTTATCAGAATTTGCATGAAAATATTAAAACATTATATCTTTTTATTCTGTCAAACCTTTGAAGAGCCATGAATTTAAAGACATGTTAAAAAAAAAATATTTCTGACAAAAGTCAGATTTCTCTTGTCAAAAGGGATTTATATCTATATTGCAATAAATTATTCAGAAGGACGTACATTCAGTTTAGATTATATTTCTGATTCTGTCAAATGAGCATTTTATCAAATCTCCTAACAGCAACGTACTGATCTTGTCAACTGAAACTTGTAAATTTGAACTATTTGAATAAAAGGGCATCTAATTCACAGGATAAAGGAAGATTATAATTAAAGACAACAATTTATCAATTTAAGAAATAGTTCCTTTTTATTTGGTAAAAACAAAATCTTCTTGCAAGATTGTAAATTCGCAACTTCCAGATCCATTTCCTGTCAGAATACATGAAAATGTTCGATTGCACATGGTTTTGACAAATCTACCTGAATATTCCTATCCGATATGCCAAATATTCTTTTATATGATATTTGATTTCACAATGATATTAACATTGAGCCTATAGGGAAGGGTTTGGCAGTACAGACAACAGTGTAAAAAAACTGTCTGCCATTTTCACATGTTTTACTGCTTTACGTTCGTTAAATCAGAATATAAAAATTAATAAAAATTAATTTGAATATTTTATTATGTAATAAAGGAGTAGTTATTGTTGCAATCAAAAATTTGAATTGAGATTATTTTTGAAATTAGGAAAAGGTTAGGAGAAAAAAAAAAGGGGGGGGGGGTTACAAATTTGCTCATTTCAGATTTCAGAAATTAAAAAGAAAATTTCTTCAAATACTTTTGTTGAGGGGATTAATATTCAACAGCAAAGTGTATTTCTCAAAAGCAAAAAAAAAAAAAAAAGTTCATTAGACCACATTCATTCGGTGTCAGAAATGCTGTGTCAACTTTTTAATCACAATCCAAATTCAGAGCTGTATCAAGCTTTAATGTTGTGTCCATCATGTCCATACTTGCCCAAACTGTTCAGGGTTCCACCTCTGCGGTCTTATAAAGCTGCACCCTGCGAAGCATCTGGTTTTTCATCTAAATTGCCAACATTAATATTTAAAAGCACATGAAAATCAAAGGTAGTGGATGGTAATTTAAATTTGCATGTCCATGCAACAATAGGTCACTGTGATCTGTTTGTTAATATGAGATATTTGTTATAAAAGCACTAGAACAGAAAGTGTCCTTACAGTGGTGTGAGGTTCATTTTAACATAGGTGCAATATTAATATGAGTTTTATCAGCATGGTGCTTGGAAGATACAGTATTGTGTTATTACAGCTTCAGACATACAGTATTGATATTAGTATATTTTAATTAACGTAAGAGGTTAAAGTAGTCATTTATTTCATCTTTTGCATTGCCTTTTTGTTGTAGAAATTAATGATAGACACCAAGAAATGTTACTTCTTTGGGAGAAATAAACAGATGTGTGATTTCTGTATAGACCATCAGTCTTGTTCACGTGTACATGCAGCTTTAGTGTGGCATAAACATTTATCAAGACCCTTTATATTGGATCTAGGCAGTAGTGAGTATATAATGTTTACTATAGGTTATACCCTTTAACACTGTTTAAGGGCAAACAAAGAATATTTTAATTTAGGCCTTGTCTAATTAAAGCTGGAAGATTGAACTGAGGACATTTTTAACCAAAATACAGTCAGGCAACTAAGTTTTTGATGCAAAGTCATGATTTGACTCATGAATACCCTTTCTCTAAACACTTATTCTTATTTATTTTTAAAGTTTCTCTGATTAATTCATTATTTATAAGTGTTTTTGTTATGCTGTTAAATCAGAATTGCTTCAGAGATACACCCCAGTTGTTCAGGGAGTCATTACAAGTCCGTTTTTGACAAAAACTTGTTAACACAACTTGTTATTCAATGAAAAAAACAAAAATCAAAATCTCATAAATACATTTTTAACTCACGGCGGGCCCAAAGGGCCAAGTGAGCTTTTCTCATCACTTGGCGTCAGTTGTCGGTGTCGTCGTAGACTTTTACAAGTATTCTCTATACTACACACGACAGACACTCAAATGACACCCTTTTCTGCCATTGACAGCACACCAACAACACCTTCTTTGTACACATGGCAGTAAAAGAAATAAAACTCAAACACAAATTCAAATTTGCCTACAGCCGGTTGTACGTGATAGAAAACCAAAGAAAGGGGTAATCTATAGGCCTAATACCTTAGATATCTTCAAACGGTTCTCAGTGGAATCTAGTATGTAACTGTCTTTACTAGAGTCAGACTTCAATCCACCATGCTTCTTTAAGCATCTGTCACTAACATTGGCTTTTGCCGCCATTGTGGCCCCACCGGATCTGAATGAATGAAGACCTATGTTTCCCTCTGGACAAATTGTTCGAATTCTCTTAAGAATGGACTCTCTAGCCGCCGTGTAACTTTGCTTTTTATCTTTAGTAATAAGCTTGCATGTATTACGAGATCTATAAATAGGCCGAAACAAATATAATTTTTTTTTGGCAAGAATCACTGAAACCTGCTAACCTAGTGTACCTTAGAAACATTGTGTAAGGACAAGCAGATGAATTACCCTTGGAAATCAAGACTTCGGAACTTTGCCTATATTGGTCTGTTTTGCTTTTTTCGATACACAAAATTAAATGAGATTCGTGTACTTTTACATCACAAAAGCGTAATGAACTGATCTCATCATATCTAAGAAATCCTGAAAAACTCAAAATCATCATTGCCAAATCCCTTATAACAAGTAAATCTAAAGAATTTTTGAACATATCACAAAGTTCGATTAAAGTTTCCGGAGTAATTGGATCTTTCTTTTCTGTCTTTTTTGGTGCTACTCTTTTAGATGCTTCAAGAATTGATGTTACAAAAGTGTTTGATGTAGGATCGTTTAGACCATTTATCTCATGTGCCCATTTTATACCATACACTGCGTTCGAAATAGGGTGACAAGTAGAATTATTGTTCAATAAATGTGTTAAAAACAGTGCAACATGAACTGGCTGAGCTGGCAAAGATTTGTGTCCTTGTAAAGTAATGAAACGTTCCCATAGTTTGTAAGAATTAAAATATGATTTAACGGTATTGTCACTTTTAGAGTTTATCAACAGTTCACACATCTTCGGATAAAGCTCGTACATATAACTGCCAACTTCTATACCACTGTCCTGGACGGCCTCCTTCACTGTGTTGTCTAATGTAATCCCTGTTGAAATAAATAACGTCATAAGTATATTGAAAACTAAAATTCTATTCTTAAAGCAATCAATCTAAATTTGAAACACTGTTGTCCAAATACTCCGCACTGCCCTCTGCCTCTTTTAGTCAGATTTCCCCCTTGAAAAAACTTTCTGTCAACTATGAAATCCTTAAAATTTCCAAATCGATCCACCAACATAGGCCAAAATGGTGCCGATGTCCATTCCGGGATGACTAAAGTGCCATTGCATTTTTCTATTCTAATCTTATTAATAACCTTTGGAATCAAACTTGGTGGTGGAACTATCCAATTATTATGTCCACCCCATACTAATGTAAATGAGTCTATCCCAGCAGTCCCGGGGCACCAAAACTTTGAGTTAAAATGCTTGCACTTGGCATTGTAATCATGTGCGAACCTATTTATGTCATGTGGACCCCAAACGTGATTAAGATACAGAAAAATCTCATCTTGTATTTCCCAGTCACCACAATCTGTTACCCTACTTAAAGTGTCTGCGTATTGGTTTGATTCTCTTGGTAACCAAACCAAGCTCAACTTAATTGCATTCTCTCTGCAAAATTCATTAACGAACAAAGCGTTCTTGTGCAAAACCATCTTCCTACTACCAATATTAAGTATATGTGTGATATTCAGATTATCTGTGAAAACTCTGATAGTCTTACCAGAGAGGATATTGACAAAATTCATCAATTATCTTTTTACAGCCTCGAGCTCTCTCCAGGTCGAACTTTTGGCCTGTTCCCCCATTGACCAACTAGCAAACATTTCCAAAGGTTCGTCCTCTGAACCAGTGGTAACAAAACCACCGAAACCTGTACCAGATGCATCACTGAACACATAATAATCTTGTGGTACATTATAAGTCAACTGACTTAACCGAGATCCTATCTCGTTAAAGCTTTCAACTTTACTAGAACACACCCGCGAAATCGCGGGCATTCAGAGCGTAGTTTAAAGTATCTGTATGTAAAGTGTTGTTGGAAGAATTTTGTTAAATACAGAATGACTGGAAAATTTCAGCAAAAGTATCATAAGTCATAGGTTATTGGGGACAGGAAAATGTTTTTTTTTACCCTCCACCTTTATTTCCAAAGTTCCCAATTTTTGGTTTTCTATCAATTTCAATATGAACATACATTTAGTATGTTATGAACATTTATTTAAGTAAGGAGCCTGTAATTCAGTGGTTGTCGTTTGTTTATGTGTTACATATTTGTTTTTCGTTCATTTTTTGTACATAAATAAGGCCGCTAGTTTTCTCGTTTGCATTGTTTTACATTGTCATTTCGGGGCCTTTTGAAGCTGAGTATGCGGTATGGGCTTTGCTCTTTGTTGAAGGCCATACGGTAACCTATAATTGTTAATTTCTGTGTCATTTTGGTCTCTTGTGGAGAGTTGTCTCAACATGGCAATCATACCACATCTTCTTTTTTTTTTGTAATCAATGAATTTTGGAAAAGATTTAATGACTGGAGAATTTCAGAAAAAGTATCAAAAGTTCACATGAATAATTTTAGCGCTTATCTGTATATTATGAACATTCATAACTATATAAATAAAGCGTATTTACTTTCAATTCTAAGTTTACTAATCGATCCATGGTGATCATTGATATAGTATACAGACCCTCTCTATTTAATAAACTCTGTGACTGCCGTGGATAGTAAACTTGAAAATGATAGCAGATAGAATTCTGAAAATACACTTTATTCGTAGTATATGTATGTTCAAAGTATACAGAAAAACGCAAACCGGAAGTCTAATCTGACTTAAAATTTCTTACAATGACGGGACAATACCCGGATGCCTTTTTTCTCGTTTTTCTCCTAAAATAACTCAATCTGAATAATCATTTTAATGGATGACAAATGCGACTATGCACTGTTACCTATAGGACACAGAGGCGTGTTGATTAATTTATTGTGGAAAGAAGAGAAGCGACACCAAAAATGAGGTCTTCTTGTTTAATAGTATAGATGTTCCCAAAAAATGCACTCATCGAATGCTTCCTTACTAACTAGTACATCAATGGCGTTCCAACTTGCCCTTTGCAATATACATTGGTACAAATACCTTGTTCTTAAACGTGCCTGATCTCCTAATACAGGCTGCATTGATATGATCTGTCCTACAAGACTTGCAATAAATTTCACCCGGAAAAGCCTAATTCCGTAGTGAAATTGTATCCTGAAAACTTCCAAAATTCTTAAAAGCTTCTCTATTCTTTTTTCGGTAATTCTTATAACCCCTTCTATCATATCCCAATGAAAACCTAACCAGTCTAGACCTTGAATAGGAACCCAATTGCACTTCTCTGATTCAAGAACAAACCCAAATTTCTCCAAATCGGAATGGATTTTTTCGCTCGCTAACATGGCCTCTTTCATGTTTTTGCCCCCGCCGAGGCCATCGTCTAGATACATGACAATTTTTAGACCCGTACTTCTCCAATATTTTATAACTTCCCTGACTACCTTTGTAAAAATATATCCGCTGGTTGACAACCCAAAAGGCGAAACATTATACACATAATATTCATGCTCCCATTTAAAACCTAAATATGTAGTATCCATTTCAAAAATGCTTATATGATGATATACGCTTTTTAAATCGTAAGAAAATAAAAAAATTCCTTGATCATATAGTTGTCTAGCAGTTTTTGCATCTTCATATTTGTATTTAAATTTAACTACATGTGGATTGATATGTCTTGCATCTAATACTAATCTGAATTTTGAACCTCTATTATGAGCTACAGTTAGGGGATTAACTACATAAGACTTACGAGACACTTGAGTAATACATCCTTTTTCTAGCAATTTTTCAATCTCGCTCTTAACAAATTCGGGATTGTCTCTTGCTGATAATTTGTTATTTTGTAATTCAACCATGCATGGAATGGTGCTGAAAGGAATTTTATACCCGTTTGCTATAATATCTAATACAAAATCCGTGGCACCTATTCTCTTCCATTCGCTCAAGCTTTCTTTTAAATGACCTACACCTGTACCGTTATATTTTACTATAGTAGTAGTATGTGTATTGCTCATTGACTGGACATCACGTGATGTCTGTGTTATTGAATTAACATTCCTCATTGAATAGAGTTCACTCGATGCTAGATCTGTTTTTGGGTGAGTATACATTTCTACTTTATCAATTTTACATATAGTAGTATCAATACTTATCTTATGATTTTGCTCAGCAGCAGACTTTGGACAATTCCTAATCCAGTGCCCGTACTCATTACAATAGAAACATCTACCGGGTCGTACATCAGACCTGGATCCACCAATAACGTTCACAGGGATCGAATTTGCTGTTTTTGCTGGGGCCTGTTGTGTGTATGGCACGCTCTTGCGGTCTGGGCGTCTTTTTAACTTTTCCTTTTTCAGCTTGCTTTCTGCTCTACTCTGCGCTTTATACATCTTCTTCTCGTCCTCAGAATCTTCAGCGAGTGGGTTGGTAACGTATTCTTCTACCACGCGCCAACCCGCGTCTGAAGAATCGGCAAGTTTGATAAGCTTTTGTCGATTTTTTATCAAGTCCATACCTTCTGAAATTTTTCTTTTTGCACTGTTAATATTGGATTGCGTCAAGTTGTCCGTCTCAAATTCTGCATGTACTTCTCTGATTTTGGCGTACACTTTCTGGTTATGTTTGTGTTGTTCTTCGTTCCCCCACTTTCGGAATTTATAACTGTCGGTCAGTGATTCGTCCATCCTAGCTATTTGTGTGGCCGACAGCACTTTCTGGTTGTCCTGTATCCTTCTTTGGAACCCTTCTAAACGTGAATCCAGTAACGTCGTCATACTGTTCAACATCTGGTCCTGTGTGGATTGAACGGCATTCTGTACTTCTGTCTGGATAACGTGCTGTAATTCGGCGTCCATTGGTTTACACGGTCAATACGACGGCTAGAAGTGAAGCTACCACAGAAAAAACACCTTATATATGACCACAACTCAGTCCTCTGATTGGATAGATTTTCTTCGGCCTACCGAAAATTGACGATTCCCATATCGAGAATACAACATTTTCCCGCTATACTGATCGAAACGCGGGAAAATATTAAAATCTTCTCCTCTGAAACTACTGGGCCAAATTTAACCAAACATGGCCACAATCATCATTGGGGTATCTTGTTTAAAAATGTGTCCGGTGTCCCGGCTAACCAACCAAGATGGCCGCCATGGCTAAAAATAGAACATAGGGGTAAAATGTAAATTTTGGCTTATAACTCTGAAATCAAAGCATTTAGAGCAAATCTAACATGTGGTAAAATTGTTTATCAAGTCAATATCTATCTGTCCTGAAATGTTCAGATGAATTGGACAACTGGTTGTTGGGTTGCTGCCACCATTTGGTAATTTTTTAAGAAATTTTTGGTTCTTGGTTATTATCTGGAATACTATTATAGATATAGACAAACTGTAAACAGCAATAATGTTCAGCAAAGTAAGATCTAATAATAAGTCAACATGACCACAATGGTCAGTTGACCCCTTAAGGAGTTGTTGTCCTTTATAGTCAATTTTTAACAATTTTCATTAATTGGTAAATTTTTGTAAATTTTTGCAAAATATTTCCTGTGTATCTAAAGGGCCAAGTCTATATAGATAGAGAAAATTGTAAGTAGTAAGAATGTTCAGTAAAAGTAAGATCTAAAAACACATCACCATCACCAAAACACAATTTTGTTATGAATCCTGTGTCCTTTGTTTAATATGCACATACATGACATATATAGACCAAGGTGAGCGACACAGGCTCTTTAGAGCCTCTAGTTGTAAATATCATAATATCTAAGTATGTTAACCAATCTTCGATGAAAAGTTATTGAATAATATTTTTGATCAACACTTATGGCTTGGATTTGAAATAATATTAAATAATTTATTGAAACAGCCATATTGTCAATAGGAAGTTCAAATTGAAGGGAGACATTTTGGTGGGAAATCAGTACTGTCAAATCATTAAGATCATGTTAAGCTAGTCATTATCAATTTGGCAAGTTGTCTCATGTTTATTGGTGAATAATTCCAATCTAACCAGTAATTATCAATGTGTCCAGTCTTTTGGAAGGAATAAATCTAATAAGACAAGCTTTTATAAAGGGGCACCACTGTTTAATCTTTTTAAAAATTGATGTTAAAATGGTATTTACTTCGTGAGAGCTTTTCAGATACCTAGCACATGTTCGTAAATAATCTGACTTAAACACAATGTTGTGAATATACATAGTGAATATAGATTTTTTCTGATTCCACTGAATTCATTATGGTTTTTTACATAGTGAATATAGATCCTTGGAGCCTCTTTTTTTCTGATTCCACTGAATTCATTATGGTGTTTTACATAGTGAATATAGATCCTTGGAGCCTCTTTTTTCTGATTCCACTGAATTCATATAGATCCTTGTAGCCTCTTTTTTATGATTCCACTGAATTCATTATGTTGTTTAACGTAGTGAATATAGATCCTTGGAGCCTCTTTTTTCACTGAATTCATTATGATGTTTTACATAGTGAATATAGATCCTTGGAGCCTCTTTTTTCACTGAATTCATTATGATGTTTTACGTAGTGAATATATAGATCCTTGGAGCCTCTTTTTTCATTGAATTCATTATGATGTTTTACATAGTGATTATAGATCCTTGGAGCCTCTTTTTTTATTCCACTGAATTCATTATTGTGTTTTACATAGTGAATATGGATCCTTAGAGCCTCTTTTTTCTGATTCCACTGAATTCTTTATGGTGTTTTACATAGTGAATATAGATCCTTGGAGCCTCTTTTTTCACTGAATTCATCATGGTGTTTTACATAGTGAATATGGATCCTTGGAGCCTCTTTTTTCACTGAATTCATTATGGTGTTTTACATAGTGAATATAGATCCTTGGAGCCTCTTTTTTCACTGATTTCATTATGATGTTTTACATAGTGAATATAGATCCTTGGAGCCTCTTTTTTCACTGAATTCATTATGATGTTTTACATAGTGAATATAGATCCTTGGAGCCTCTTTTTTCACTGAATTCATTATGATGTTTTACATAGTGAATATAGATCCTTGGAGCCTCTTTTTTCACTGAATTCATTATGATATTTTACATAGTGAATATAGATCCTTGGAGCCTCTTTTTTCACTGAATTCATTATGATGTTTTACATAGTGAATATAGATCCTTGGAGCCTCTTTTTTCACTGAAAACATTATTGTGTTTTACTTAAGCCTCGGTCACACCTTACCAGATAGCTCTTACGGACGCCTAACAGTAAACTTTTTTCAATCCGTTCATGTCCGTTAGACATCCATTCTTATCCTTTAGACGTCCGTCCATATCCGTTGCATGTCCGTTAAGCGTACATTTTATCCATCGACGTCTGTTCTGTCCGTCGGAAACTTGTGAGCATGTTCAAAACTTTGAACGGACGTCCAACGGATAAAATGTCCGTTGAATGTCTGTTAGGTGTCAGTTTTGTACGGTACTCGTCCGTTTTGTTTCTGCTTTGTATCCTTTACATGTCCGTTATACATCCGTTGAAGGTCTGGAGGAAAAATTCACCAACTGACTTCTACCGGACGTTTAAACGGATAAAACGGATGTTGAACGAATGAGAAACGGACTTCTATCAGACGTATAACGGATAAAACAGATGATGAACGGATTTGAAACGGATAAATGCTAATTGAAAATTTTGCGTCAGAAATGCCAATTATTGGTATGTCAAATTTTTTAAGGTTCATGAATTCTTATTATTCATAATTAATCTTATAGAGTAAGGGCACGTCTTCACAATCAAGCAGCTCTTATTCAGGCCAGACACTGCCCTTTGATGGCATTTTGAAGAACAAACCAAAACCAATTACACAGATTTACATGTACTATTATTGAAACCTTTAATTTTTCCATATATCTTGTTCATCTGTTTTATATGGTACGCTTCCGTTAGGTGTCCGTTTTATGCGGTACTCGTCCGTTGGATGTACGTTTGACATCCGTTTTGTCCGGTACGTTTCCTTTTCTTGTACGTTGCATATCCGGTGAGTGTATGTTATGCATTCGTTACACGTCTGTTTTATTCGGTCAGTACATCAACGGACTCCCAACGGATAACAATTTTGTCAACAGACAACTTTTATTTTCATCCGTTAGGCGTCCGTTCATGCTAGACAGTAAGGTGTGACAGAGGCTATAGCGAATATAGATCCTTGGAGCCTCTTTTTTCACTAATTTATTATGGTGTTTTACAGCACATGGCACCTTCATTGGCAGAATACGGTTAGAATCAAAGAAGCCACAACAAGTTCCTATAGACAGTGAAATTCATTTTGGTGCATCCACTAGACTCTATATTATACGAGAAAGACCACAGCCAATATCTGGACAAATGAATGATGATAAAGATAAAAGAGGGGAGGATTTAGAAGGCAGTTTGTTAGGATTACCAGAAACTGAAACAGAATTAGATGTAAGATAATATCAAATAACAACTAATATCAGTATTGTATTTGTACTCTTTAGTGCTTATTTTAACAAATTATAAGAGATTTAATTGAGTTAAGTTAATACTTCATATCTTCTTAATGTTTGTGCCCAGTGCTGAATATCACTGATCAATTATCTTTTTAGTTTTGTGTCATTAAGAAATGTTAATTTTTATAAAAAAAATCTTTGTTTGCACTCTCACAACATTTGTGTAGTATTGCCATGAAACACAATAGAAAAACACTTTTATACGTATGATTTTGTAAGGGAGCTACCATTTGATTTTTATGGGGGGGGGGGGGGGGGGGGGGGGGGGGGGAGGGGGCTTGGATGAAATTTGAAAAAAATAGGCAGGACAGGAGTTTTGAGTAAAAAAAAAGGCAGGATGAGACACTTGCAAAAAAAAGTCAGGACGACAATTTAGTTAAAAAAAGTCAGGATAAACTAAAAAAAAGGCAGGACCGAACAGGGTGAAAAATAAAAAGGCAGGACAGAGATTACAGCTAAAAAAAATGCAGGACAAAATTTTTCATCCTAGCCCCCCCCCCCCCCATAAAAATCAAATGATAGCTCCCTAATGAAAAACAGCACACAACAGAACTACACTTTTACATGTATGATTATCTGATCAATGTTAAACAGCACACAGCAGAAATACACTTTTATATATATGATAATCTGATGTAAAACAGCACACAACAGAAATACACTTTTATATGTATGATTATCTGATGTAAAACAGCACACAACAGAAATACACTTTTACATGTATGATTATCTGATCAATGTAAAACAACACACAGCAGAAATACACTTTTATATATATGATTATCTGATCAATGTAAAACAGCACACAACAGAAATACACTTTTACATGTATGATTATCTGATAAATGTAAAACAACACACAGCAGAAATACACTTTTATATATATGATTATCTGATGTAAAACAGCACACAACAGAAGTACACTTTTATATGTATGATTATCTGATGTAAAACAGCACACAACAGAAATACCCTTTTACATGTATGATTATCTGATCAATGTAAAACAGCACACAGCAGAAATACCCTTTTACATGTATGATTATCTGATCAATGTAAAACAGCACACAACAGAAATACCCTTTTACATGTATGATTATCTGATCAATGTAAAACAGCACACAACAGAAATACACTTTTACATGTATGATTATCTGATCAATGTAAAACAGCACACAACAGAAATACACTTTTACATGTATGATTATCTGATAAATGTAAAACAACACACAGCAGAAATACACTTTTATGTGTATAATTATCTGATCAATATAAAACAGCACACAACAGAAATACCCTTTTACATGTATGATTATCTGATCAATGTAAAACAGCACACAACAGAAATACCCTTTTACATGTATGATTATCTGATCAATGTAAAACAGCACACAACAGAAATACACTTTTACATGTATGATTATCTGATAAATGTAAAACAACACACAGCAGAAATACACTTTTATGTGTATAATTATCTGATCAATATAAAACAGCACACAACAGAAATACCCTTTTACATGTATGATTATCTGATAATGTAAAAACACACACACAGAAATACACTTTTTATGTTATAATTATCTGTCAATGTAAAACAGCACACAACAGAAATACACTTTTAATGTATGATATTATCTGATCATTTAAAACAGACACACAACAGAAATACACTTTTATATGTATGATTATCTGATATGTAAAACAGCACACACAGAAATACACTTTTAATGTATGATTATCTGATAATGTAAAACAGCACACACAGAAATACACTTTTATATGTATAATTATCTGATCAATTAAAACAGCACACAACAGAAATACACTTTTACATGTATGATTATCTGATATGTAAAACAGCACACACAGAAATACACTTTTATTGTATAATTATCTGATCATGTAAAACAGCACACAACAGAAATACACTTTTATATGTATGATTATCTGATAATGTAAAAACACACAGAAATAAACTGACAAACAACAAAGAAATACACTTTTATTGTATAATTATCTGATAATAAAAACAGCACACAACAGAAATACACTTTATATGTATGATTATCTGATCATGTAAAACAGCACACACAGAAATACACTTTTATGTATGATTATCTGTAAAGTAAAACAGCACACAACAGAAATACACTTTTAATGTATGATTATCTGTAATGTAAAACAGCACACAACAGAAATACACTTTTATATGTATATTATCTGATCAATGTAAAACAGCACACAACAGAAATACACTTTTATATGTATGATTATCTGATGTAAAACAGCACACAACAGAAATACACTTTTATATGTATGATTATTATCATGTAAAACAGCACACAACAGAAATACACTTTTATGTATGATTATCTGATAATGTAAAACACACACAACAGAAATACACTTTTATGTATATTTGTATAAACACAAGAAAATACCTTTATGTATATATTAAAACAGCACACACAGAAATACACTTTTATATGTATGATTATCTGATTGTAAAACAGCACACAACAGAAATACACTTTTAATGTATATTATCTGATGTCATAAAAACACACAACAGAAATACACTTTTATGTATTGTATAGATGTATGACATTTAATATAACAAAACACACACAACAGAAATACACTTTTAATGTATAGATTATCTGATAATGTAAAACACACACAACAGAAATACACTTTTAATGTATATTATCTGATCATGTAAAACAGCACACACAGAAATACACTTTTATATGTATGATTATCTGATTGTAAAACAGCACACAACAGAAATACACTTTTATATGTATGATTATCTGATATGTAAACACACACACACAGAAATACACTTTTATGTATAATTATCTGATTGTAAAACAGCACACAACAGAAATACACTTTTATATGTATGATTATCTGATATGTAAAACAGCACACAACAGAAATACACTTTTATATGTATGATTATCTGATGTAAAACAGCACACAACAGAAATACACTTTTATATGTATAATTATCTGTAATGTAAAACAGCACACAACAGAAATACACTTTTATATGTATGATTATCTGATGTAAAACAGCACACAACAGAAATACACTTTTATATGTATGATTATCTGATGTAAAACAGCACACAAAGAAATACACTTTTATATGTATATTATCTGAATGTAAAACAGCACACAACAGAAATACACTTTTAATGTATGATTATCTGATAATGTAAAACAGCACACAACAGAAATACACTTTTATATGTATGATTATCTGATGTAAAACAGCACACAACAGAAATACACTTTTATGTATGATTATCTGATATGTAAAACAGCACACAACAGAAATACACTTTTATATGTATGATTATCTGAATGTAAACAGCACACAACAGAAATACACTTTTATATGTATGATTATATCTGTCAATGTAAAACAGCACACAACAGAAATACACTTTTATATGTATAATTATCTGATGTAAAACAGCACACAACAGAGAATACACTTTTATTGTATGATTATCTGATGTAAAACACACACAACAGAAATACACTTTTATATGTATGATATATCTGATGTAAAACAGCACACAACAGAAATACACTTTTATATGTATGATTATCTGATTGTAAACAGCACACAGCAGAATACACTTTTATATGTATGTATTATAATGTAAAACAGCACACACAGAAATACACTTTTATATGTATGATTATCTGATGTAAACAGCACACAGCAGAATACACTTTTATATGTATGATTATCAATGTAAAACATCACACACAAGAAATACACTTTTATATGTATAATTTTTGATGTAAAACAGCACACACAGAAATACACTTTTATATGTATAATTATCTGATGTAAAACACACACAACAGAAATACACTTTTATATGTATAATTTCTGATGTAAAACAGCACACACAAAGAAATACACTTTTATATGTATAATTATTTGATGTCAAAACAGCACACAACAGAAATACACTTTTATATGTATAATTATGATATATAAAACAGCACAGAACATTAAATATCTATATTTTTTATATTGTAGAATTTAACAGAATTTAACACAGCCCACAACAGAAGAATAGCATCAATGAAAGAGGATGGGCCAGCCCTAATCCATTGAAGAGGAAACATAAAAATGCCCATGTGTTCTTTTATGATGAGGAAGATATAATAAATCCAGGTTTGTAGACTACATGGAGTAATCTGTTGATTTGAAATAATAAACCTAGTTTAGTTGATTTTAACCTATTAATTGAAAATAATAAATCAAGGTTTGATGTGTTTGTGCATTTGATGATGGACTTTCTGTTATGAATTTTCCTGGAGTTCGGTATATTTGTCATTTTAATTTTTGCTGATTAATATATTGATTTAAATGTTATACCAAGGTTTGTTTTATAAATACTGACGATTCATTATGATACCAATTTTCATGGGTTTGACAGGTAAAGGTGAATCACGAATTTAAATGTTCAACAAATCTCAAATTTTCTCTAGGCTTTGTACACCTTGTATACAGAGATTGACAAAACCATGAAATCAAATATCCATGTTTTTTTATGCCCCATCTACGATAGTAGAGGGGCATTATGTTTTCTGGTCTGTGCATCCGTTCGTTTGTTTGTTCCTTCGTCCTTCCGTCTGTTCGTTCGTCCGTCTGTCCCGCTTCAGGTTAAAGTTTTTGTCAAGGTACTTTTGATGAAGTTGAAGTCCAATCAACTTGAAATTTAGTACACATGTTCATTATGATATGATCTTCTAATTTCAAAGCCAAATTAAACTTTTGACCCCAATTTCACGGTCCACTGAACATAGAAAATGAAAGTGCATGTTTCAGGTTAAAGTTTTTGGTCAAGGTAGTGTTTGATGAAGTTAAAGTCTAATAAACTTGAAACTTAGTACACATGTTCCCTATGATATTATCCTTCTAATTCTAATGCCTTATTATATTTTTTTCCAATTTCATGGTCCATTGAACATGGAAAATGATAGTGCAGTGGGGCATCCATGTACTTTGGACACATTCTTGTTATCTTTAAATTTGAAATGACTAACCAAGTTTTGTTGAAAAATCATGTGATGCCAAGTTTATTGATCAAAATATTTTTTTGAAATAATAAGCCAAGTATATTTTCTATTTAAATGTAACAAATATCCTGTATATATACAGTGACTGTTGAAATGAGATGAAAACAAGTTTAAACTGCAATACCTTGACACAAACTTGATAAATATTTTCTATCGTACTCCGACTAGTAGGTCCAAGAGTAACTTGACAGTTAAAACGAAATAATGACTGCAACAGCTTGTTTTTTGCTCCTAATGACTGTAACAGCTTGTTTTTTCCTCTTTTGACTGTAACAGCTTGTTCTTTTGCTTCTTATGACTGTAACAGCTGTGTTTTTGCTCCTAATGTCAGACTGTAAAAGCTTGTTTTTTCCTCTTTTGACTGTAACAGCTTGTTTTTTTGCTTCTTATGACTAACAGCTGTTTTTTTGCTCCTAATGACTGTAACAGCTGGTTGTTTGCTTCTTATGACTGCAAAAGCTTGATTTTTTTCTCCTTATGACTGTAACAGCTGGTGTTGTGTGCTCCTAATGACTGTAACAGCTTGTTTTTTGCTGGTAATGACTGCAATAGGTTGTTTTCACCCCTAATGACTGTAACAGCTTGTTTTTTTCTCCTGATGACTGCAACAGCTTGTGTTTTGCTCCTAATGACTGTAACAGCTTGTTTTTTGCTCCTAATGACTGCAACAGTTTGATTTTTGCTCTTATGACTGTAACAGATTATTTTCATCTAATGACTGTAACAGCTTGTTTGCTCCTTATGACTGTTACTGGTTGGTTTTGCTCCTAATGACTGTAACAGCTGTTTTTTTTGCTCCTAATGAAGGTAACAGTTTGTATTTTGCTTGTAATGACTATAACAGCTTGTATTTTGCTCTTAATGACTGCAACAGCTTGTTTTTTTCTCCTAATGACTGTAACAGCTTGTTTGCTCCTAATGACTGTAACAGCTTGTTTGCTTCTTATGACTGTAACAGCTTGTTTTTTGCTCTAAATGACTGTAACAGCTTGTTTTCTCCTAATGACTGTAACAGTTTGTTTACTTCTAATGACTGTAACTGCTTGTTTTTTCTCCAAATGACTGTTACTGCTTGTTTTTTAGTCCTAATGACTGTAACAGCTTGTTATTTTCTGTTTTAGAGGATATTGATCCAACAGTTGGCAGGTTCAGAAATCTTGTATCTACAACAGTTATACCCACAAAGGTAAAGCTAAGCAATGTCAATGTTAGGGAGGGGGAACTCAGGTAATACTAAGTAATGTCAATGTTAGGGAGGGGGAACTCAGGTAATGATAAGTTGTCAATGTACAATGTAAGGGAGGGGGAACTCTAGGTAATACTAAGTAATGTCAATGTTAGGGAGGGGGAACTCAGGTAATGCTAAGTAATGTCAATGTTAGGGAGGGGGAACTCTGGTAATACTAAGTAATGTCAATGTTAGGGAGGGGGAACTCTGGTAATATAAGTAATGTCAATGTTAGGGAGGGGAAACTCGGTAAGTTAAGTAATGTCAATGTTAGGGAGGGGAAACTCTGGTAATAGCTAAGTAATGTCAATGTTAGGGAGGGGAAACTCGGTAAAGCTAATAATGTCAATGTTAGGGAGGGGGAACATCTAGGTAATACTAAGTAATGTCAATGTTAGGGAGGGGAAACTCAGGTAATGCTAAACAATGTCAATGTTAGGGAGGGGAAACTCTGTAATACTAAGTAATGTCAATGTTAGGGAGGGGAAACTCTGGTAAAGCTAAACAATGTCAATGTTAGGGAGGGGAACACAGGTAATGCTAAGCAATGTCAATGTTAGGGAGGGGAACTCTGGTAATAGCTAAGCAATGTCAATGTTAGGGAGGGGAAACTCTGGTTATACTAAGCAATGTCAATGTTAGGGAGGGGGAACTCTGGTAATAGCTAAGTAATGTCAATGTTAGGGAGGGGAAACTCGGGTAATGCTAAGCAATGTCAATGTTAGGGAGGGGGAACTCTGGTAATACTAAGTAATGTCAATGTTAGGGAGGGGAAACTCGGTAAAGCTAAACAATGTCAATGTTAGGGAGGGGGAACTCTGGTAATACTAAGTAATGTCAATGTTAGGGAGGGGAAACTCGGGTAATGCTAAAGCAATGTCAATGTTAGGGAGGGGAAACTCTGGTAATACTAAGTAATGTCAATGTTAGGGAGGGGAAACTCGGTAATGCTAAGTAATGTCAATGTTAGGGGGGGAACTCAGGTAATGCTAAGTAATGTCAATGTTAGGGAGGGAAACTCAGGTAATGCTAAGCAATGTCAATGTTAGGGAGGGGAAACTTAGGTAATGCTAAGTAATGTCAATGTTAGGGAGGAGAATCTCAGGTAATGCTAAGTAATGCCAATGTTAGGGAGGGGAAACTCAGTAATGCTAATAATGTCAATGTTAGGGAGGGGAAACTCAGGTAAAGCTAAGTAATGTCAATGTTAGGGAGGGAGAACTCAGGTAATGCTAAGTAATGTCAATGTTAGGGAGGGAAACTCAGGGAATGCTAAGCAATGCCAATGTTAGGGAGGGGAAACTCAGGTTAGGGAGGGGAAACCAGGTAATGCTTAGTAATGTCAATGTTAGGGAGGGGAAACTCAGGTAATGCTAAGTAATGTCAATGTTAGGGAGGGAAACTCAGGTAATGCTAAGTAATGTCAATGTTAGGAGGGGAACTCAGGTAATGCTAGTAATGTCAATGTTAGGGAGGGGAAACTCAGGTAATGCTAAGTAATGTCAATGTTAGGGAGGGAACTCAGTAATGCTAAGTAATGTCAATGTTAGGGAGGGAAACTCAGGTAATGCTTAGTAATGTCAATGTTAGGGAGGGAAACTCAGGTAATGCTTAGTAATGTCAATGTTAGGGAGGGGGAACTCAGTAATTGCTTAGTAATGTCAATGTTAGGGAGGGGAAACCAGGTAATGCTAAGTAATGTCAATGTTAGGGAGGGGAAACTCAGGTAATGCTAAGTAATGTCAATGTTAGGGAGGGAGAACTCAGGTATATGCTAAGTAATGTCAATGTTAGGGAGGGGAAACTCAGGTAATGCTAAGTAATGTCAATGTTAGGGAGGGAAACTCAGGTAATGCTAAGTAATGTCAATGTTAGGGAGGGGAACTCAGGTAATGCTTAGTAATGTCAATGTTAGGGAGGGAAACTCAGGTAATGCTAAGTAATGTCAATGTTAGGGAGGGAAACTCATGTAATGCTAGTAATGTCAATGTTAGGGAGGGGGAACTCAGGTAATGCTAAGTAATGTCAATGTTAGGGAGGGGGAACTGAGGTTATGCTTAGTAATGTCAATGTTAGGGAGGGGAACTCATGTAATGCTTAGTAATGTCAATGTTAGGGAGGGGGAACTCATGTAATGCTTAGTAATGTCAATGTTAGGGAGGGAAACTCAGGTAATGCTAAGTAATGTCAATGTTAGGGAGGGGAAACTCAGGTAATGCTAAGTAATGTCAATGTCTAGGGAGGGGAAACTGAGGTAATGCTTAGTAATGTCAATGTTAGGGAGGGAGAAACTCAGGTAATCTAGTAATGTCAATGTTAGGGAGAGGAAACTCAGGTAATGCTAAGTAATGTCAATGTTAGGGAGGGGGAACTCATGTAATGCTTAGTAATGTCAATGTTAGGGAGGGAGAACTGAGGTAATGCTAGTAATGTCAATGTTAGGGAGGGAAACTCAGGTAATGCTAAGTAATGTCAATGTTAGGGAGGGGGAAACTAGGTTAATGCTTAGTAATGTCAATGTTAGGGAGGGGAAACTCAGGTAATGCTTAGTAATGTCAATGTTAGGGAGGGAAACTCAGGTAATGCTAAGTAATGTCAATGTTAGGGAGGGGGAACTCATGTAATGCTAAGTAATGTCAATGTTAGGGAGGGGAAACTCAGGTAATGCTAGTAATGTCAATGTTAGGGAGGAGAACTCATGTAATGCTAAGTAATGTCAATGTTAGGGAGGGGAACTCAGTAATGCTTAGTAATTCAATGTAGGGAGGGGAAACTGAGGTTATGCTTAGTAATGTCAATGTTAGGGAGGGGAACTCAGGTAATGCTAGTAATGTCAATGTTAGGGAGGGAACTCAGGTAATGCTTAGTAATGTCAATGTTAGGGAGGGAACTAGGTAATGCTAATAATGTCAATGTTAGGAGGGAAACTCAGTAATGCTAAGTAATGTCAATGTTAGGAGGGAACTGGTAGCTATAATGTCAATGTTAGGGAGGGAAACTCATAATGCTAAGTAATTCAATGTTAGGGAGGAACTCATAATGCTAAGTAATGTCAATGTTAGGAGGGAACTCAGGTAAGCTATAATGTCAATTAGGGAGGGAACTCAGGTAATGCTAGTAATGTCAATGTTAGGGAGGAAACTCAGTAATGCTAGTAATGTCAATGTTAGGAGGGAACTAGGTTGCTATAATTCAATGTTAGGAGGGGAAACTCAGTAATCAAGTAATGTCAATGTTAGGGGGGAACTCAGTAATGCTAAGAATTCAATGTTAGGAGGGAACTCAGGTAATCTAAGTAATGTCAATGTTAGGAGGAACTAGGTAATGCTAGTATTCAATGTTAGGAGGGGAAACTAGTAATGCTAGTAATGTCAATGTTAGGGAGGGGAAACTCAGGTAATGCTAAGTAATGTCAATGTTAGGGAGGGGAAACTCAGGAATGCTAAGTAATGTCAATGTTAGGGAGGGGAACTCAGGTAATGCTAGTAATGTCAATGTTAGGGAGGGGAAACTCAGTAATGCTAGTAATGTCAATGTTAGGGAGGGAGAACTCAGGTAATGCTAAGTAATGTCAATGTTAGGGAGGGAAACTCAGTAATGCTAAGTAATGTCAATGTTAGGGAGGGGAACTCAGGTAATGCTAAGTAATGTCAATGTTAGGGAGGGAAAATCATGTAAAATCTTAGTAATGTCAATGTTAGGAGGAGGAAACTCAGGTAATGCTAGTAATGTCAATGTTAGGGAGGGGGAACTCAGGTAATGCTAGTAATGTCAATGTTAGGGAGGGAGAACTCAGGTAATGCTAAGTAATGTCAATGTTAGGGAGGGGAAACTCAGGTAATGCTAAGTAATGTCAATGTTAGGGAGGGGAACAGGTAATGCTAATAATGTCAATGTTAGGGAGGGAAACTCAGGTAATGCTTAGTAATGTCAATGTTAGGGAGGGAAACTCAGTAATGCTTAGTAATGTCAATGTTAGGGAGGGGAAACCAGGTAATGCTTAGTAATGTCAATGTTAGGGAGGGGAACTCAGGTAATGCTAAGTAATGTCAATGTTAGGGAGGGAAACTCAGGTAATGCTAAGTAATGTCAATGTTAGGGAGAGGAAACTCAGGTAATGCTTAGTAATGTCAATGTTAGGGAGGGAAACTCAGTAATGCTTAGTAATGTCAATGTTAGGGAGGGAAACCAGGTAATGCTAAGTAATGTCAATGTTAGGGAGGGAAACTCAGGTAATGCTAAGTAATGTCAATGTTAGGGAGGGAAACTCAGGTAATGCTAGTAATGTCAATGTTAGGGAGGGGAAACTCATGTAATGCTAAGTAATGTCAATGTTAGGGAGGGAGAACTCAGGTAATGCTTAGTAATGTCAATGTTAGGGAGGGAAACTCATGTAATGCTAGTAATGTCAATGTTAGGGAGGGAAATCAGGTAATGCTAAGTAATGTCAATGTTGGGAGGGAACTCAGGTAATGCTAAGTAATGTCAATTTAGGGAGGGGAAACTCAGGTAATGCTAGTAATGTCAATGTTAGGGAGGGAAATCAGGTAAGCTAAGTAATGTCAATGTTAGGGAGGGAAACTCAGGTAATGCTAGTAATGTCAATGTTAGGGAGGAAACTCAGGTAATGCTAAGTATGTCAATTTAGGGAGGGAAACTCAGGTAAGCTAGTAATGTCAATGTTAGGGAGGGGAACTCAGGTAATGCTAATAATGTCATGTTAGGGAGGAACTCAGGTAATGCTAATAATGTCAATGTTAGGGAGGGAAACTCAGGTAATGCTAAGTAATGTCAATGTTAGGGAGAGGAAACTCAGGTAATACTTAGTTATGTCAATGTTAGGGAGGGGGGACTCAGGTAATGCTAAACAATGTCAATGTCAGGGAGGGAAAACTCATGTAATGCTTAGTAATGTCAATGTTAGGGAGGGGGAACTGAGGTAATGCTAAGCAATGTCAATGTTCGGGAGGGGGAACTCAGGTAATACTAAGTAATGTCAATGTTAGGGAGGGGAAACTTAGGTAATACTAAGTAATGTCAATGTTGGGGAGGAGGGGGACTCAGGTAATGCTAAACAATGTCAATGTCAGGGAGGGAAAACTCATGTAATGCTTAGTAATGTCAATGTTAGGGAGGGGGAACTGAGGTAATGCTAAGCAATGTCAATGTTCGGGAGGGGGAACTCAGGTAATGATAAGTTATGTCAATGTTAGGGAGGGGGAACTCAGGTAAAGCTAAGTAATGTCAATGTTAGGGAGGGAAAACTCATGTAATGCTTAGTAATGTCAATGTTAGGGAGGGGGAACTGAGGTAATGCTAAGCAATGTCAATGTTCGGGAGGGGGAACTCATGTAATGCTAAGTAAAATGTCAATTTTAGGGAGGGGAAACTCAGGTAAAGTTAAGTAATGTCAATGTTAGGGAGAGGAAACTCAGGTAAAGCTAAGTAATGTCAATGTTAGGGAGGGAGAACTCAGGTAATGCTTAGTAATGTCAATGTTAGGGAGAGGAAACTCAGGTAATACTAAGTCATGTCAATGTTAGGGAGGGGAAACTCAGGTAATGCTTAGTTATGTCAATGTTAGGGAGGGGGAACTCTGGTAATGCTAAGTTATGTCAATGTTAGGGAAGGGGAACTCAGGTAATGCTAAGTAATGTCAATGTTAGGGAGGGGGAACTCAGGTAATGCTAATTACAATGTCAATGTAAGGGAGGGGAAACTCAATAATGATTTAAATACAAATTCAATGTTAGGGAGGGGGAGACTTTAATGTAATACAATGTCAATGTTAGGGAGTGGAAACTCAAAGTTAATGTAATACAATGTCAATGTTAGGGAGAGGATACTCAAAGTTAATGTAATACAATGTCAATGTGAGGGAGGGGATACTTTAATGTAATACAATGTCAATGTTAGGGAGTGGAAACCCAAAGTTAATGTAATACAATGTCAATGTTAGGGAGAGGATACTCAAAGTTAATGTAATACAATGTCAATGTGAGGGAGAGGATACTCAAAGTTAATGTAATACAATGTCAATGTGAGGGAGGGGAGACTCAACAGAGTGTAATACAATGTCAATGTTAGGGAGGGGAGACTCAACGATAATGTAATACAATGTCAATGTTAGGGAGAGGATACTCAAAGTTAATGTAATACAATCTCAATGTTCGGGAGGGGAAACTCAACGATAATGTAATACAATGTCAATGTTAGGGAGAGGATACTTTAATGTAATACAATGTCAATAATAAGGAGGGGAAACTCAACGATAATGTAATACAATGTCAATGTTAGGGAGGGGAAACTCAAAGTTAATGTAATATAGTTAGAAATGTACCAAACCAAAACAAGTCAATATATTACCAATCAGATTTGGTATGGTGTCAATTCAACAAGAATACAGATTATTTTGAAAACCTCAACCATTTTGAACATTCTTTATCAGGATTAAGTCAGTATTAAGCTATATATAGTGCATTGGAAGTTTCTACACAAACATGATTTACATCTAAGAATCAAATATGTGAAGTTGATGAATAAGATATTAGTTGTCACAGTGATCATTGATCAAGAAGTTTTTGATTTACATTTTTTCTGCTCCTTGGAAGATATCAAAGTATTTGACAAGTATTATCTTTTATGTTAAAGCCTAAACAACAGCTCAAAACACTATCTTTCTTATTATATCTTTAAATTTCTGCAAGTATCTAAAATGCTTTTGTTTTTTTACAGCGCCAGAAATTAGATGGGAATTTACTATCATCTTCAGGTTCAATGACAGACAATATTACAAAAAGACTACAAAGTTTCTCATACTCTAATCCTAATTTATATGGTGATTTGCCATCTAGTGACACTACAGCAAGTATAGCTAGTAAAATGGGAATACATTTACCCAATCTGGCTCCTGACATTGAGGAAGAACCGACAACTTTACCTGTTATAGATGCTAATCAACAGGTGGTGTTCCAAGTAGAGGAGGGATCAAAGGAACCCAGAAAGAAGAAATATGCAAAAGAAGCATGGCCAGGCAAAAAACCAACTCACTCATTTCTTGTGTAGTATTGCATTGTATTTTATGTTCTCATTTAAAACAAATATACATAAGTCTGATCATACATGGATTATTTTAATCAAAAATAATAAAGAAGTCACATTGATATTTCCTCTTCTTTTTTTTAAAGCAAATATTTTCTTACAAAAATGGGTTCAACTCCTTGATTATGTTGATAGTGCAATATTTTTCTGAATACCTGGTTAATATTTTACAATTTAAAAAATGTTTTTAGTCTGAAGATTTTTTGTGAGGATTACAGTCAATGAATAAAAAAGTATTTTTTATTTAAAAAACACTTCTATTGAATGTTGATAGGTTCTTTAAACTGTAAATGGATTTTAATTATCTATAATTAAGACATATTAGGCTTTATAGTTATTGCTTGGTGGGTAAAAGGGATAATCAATTTTTTGAATTATTTGTAACCAGTGACAGACAAACTATGGATTTTTATGCTTTTTAAGGACTAATTGGTTTATCAATGTAATTGAGAATGAACAAACAGTTGTGACAAGTTTGTAAAGAATGGAAAAAGCAATGTTTAAAGTCAATGAAAAATTTATAAATTCATATCACTTATATAAGCCTTTTAAAATTCATCTTACAATTTGTCATTCGTTTGCAGACATTTAATTAAAAAATAATCTTGAAATTCTTACACACTTGGTTACATGCTAATTGTGTTCCTGTTTGACTGTTTGATCTTTCAGAGCAATCTATAATGAGACAATCTCAACAGATGCCTCCTGTACATCAAGGGTTTAACTGTTTAGGTCCAAAAAATAATTGGGAGTTTATTACATTGGTTTCCCATTATGTATGCTGGTCCAAATTTTAAGATAGCTAAATTTTTATCTTGTTGCAGTAAAACAAAAGAAAATCAAGTAAATTTTATCCATATTACGGAATAACAAAATATTTTATACCAATACATCGAGAAAAATGCAAAAATGTGTTAGAAAAATGTCTGTGTTGTGAGACTTTGTTTATATTTTTTATGTCCACATTGTAATGTACAAATGTATGTCTGAAAATTGATTTCTGTTCTTTAACTTTAGTTTGCCCCAACCAAACGTAATGAAACTTAATGCAATGATTATTACCACAAAACACAGATCGAGTTTGAATTTGGGTGGCATCACTTATACTTTTCTAAAGTTATGACCCTTTACAAATGGAAAAATTGATGAATTTTTCATTTCCACCTTCTAACTTATGTTTGCCTCAACCAAATGTTTAGAATCTCATACAGAATGATAATGCTATAAAACACAGATCTAGTATCTTCCAAGGTATATCAACAGCTTTGATAGTTCAAACAAAAAAGCACAGTGAAGTGATAATTAAATTATTAAGATCCTACAAGGTCAATGTTATGCAATTTATTGGTGTAATGTTATACTTTGAAAACTAAGGCATGAAAGGTACAACATGTTATGCATTTGAATTACCATACTTGTCAAAAAAAGATTTTTTTTTTTATTAAATACTACATAAGTTTTTATTGTCGAGCCTGCAACTTTTGTTGCAGAAAGCTCGACATAGGGATAGTGATCCGGCGGCGGCGTTAGCTAACTTTTTAAAAGCTTTATATTTTAGAAGGTGGAAGACCTGGATGCTTCATACTTTGTATATAGATGCCTCATGTTACGAAGTTGCCTTCAGTCACATGTCAAATGTCCTTGACCTCATTTTCATGGTTCAGTGACCACTTGAAAAAAAAGTTCAGATTTTTTGTAATGTTGAATTCTCTCTTATTATAAGTAATAGGATAATTATATTTGGTATGTGCGTACCTTGCAAGGTCCTCATGCCCGACAGTCAGTTTTCACTTGACCTCGACCTCATTTCATGGATCAGTGAACAAGGTTAAGTTTTGGTGGTCAAGTCCATATCTCAGATACTATAAGCAATAGGGCTAGTATATTCGGTGTATGGAAGGATTGTAAGGTGTACATGTCCAACTGGCAGGTGTCATCTGACCTTGACCTCATTTTCATGGTTCAGTGGTTATAGTTTAGTTTTTGTGTTTTGGTCTGTTTTTTTCATACTTTATGCAATAGATCTACTATATTTGTTGTATGGAATGATTGTAAGGTGTACATGTCTAGCGGGCAGATGTCATCTGACCTAGACCTCATTTTCATGGTTGAGTGGTCAAAGTTAAGTTTTTGAGTTTTGGTCTTTTTATCTAATACTATATGCCATAGGTCAACTATATTTGGTGTATGGAAATATTTTATGATCTATATGTCAGTCGCGCAGGTTTTATTTGATCTCGACCTCATTTTCACGGTTCATTGCTCAGAGTTAAGTTTTTGGGTTTTGGTCTATTTTTCTTAAACTATAAGTAATAAGTCAACTTTATTTGTTGTATGGAAGCATTGTTAGCTGTACATGTCTGCCTGGCATGGTTCATCTAACCTTGACCTCATTTTCATGGTTCATTGGTCTTTGTTTAGTTATCTTGGTTAATGTTAAGTTTATGTGACAGTTTTTAATAAAGCTTTATACTTAGGACTATCAACATAATATCAATGATTAGTAAAGAAGGCGAGACATTTCAGTGTGTGCACTCTTGTTGAATACAACATAAGTTTTTATTGAATACTACATTAGATATGCATGGTTTATGAATCTGTGATCAACTACAAATGTACAATCATGAACAAATTTCAATTTTAAATTTACTTTATACATAGCAAAATACAATTTTATCTTTTATTAAAAATTCAGAAAATTGCCAAATGAAAGCAATCTTTACCCTTCAGTGCAGTCTTAGGGTGCTCAAAGCCCTTTAATTTCATATTGAGTTGGTACAGATGATATTTTCTTGATACAACAAAGTTGAGAGGATTATAATTTTTAGTGTCTCTGGCATCTTTCATGAAAGACATAGGTATTACTATCTTGCGAGGCATAGCCTTTTGATTGAAGCTGTATATATTTCAGAAGGAGGAATCCCTAAATTCTTATCTTAAATGCAGATACCTAATAATACTAATGTTATGAAGTTTTTTTTAAAGGCAGTGATTTAAGGACTGACTTTCAAGTCATGAGGTACATCTTTTCATACGCAACGTCCAACAAATCTATGTAGGGGGTCATTTGGCCAGAAATAGATCCGGAAATGTTCAATTTTCTCCTCTCCTTTTTCTGGTATGATATGGTTTTTGTTTCTTTCATTTACATTGGGAAATAAAGAAACGATCAGTGTGTATTGCTCGTTTTAAAAAACTTGTTATTAATGTGTATTTTGCATTATAAGCAGTCAACCTGATTACAAACTATCATTATTTGTATTCCGTGTGGAAAGAGGTCAGGTCAATTTCAAGTGTTATCTGACATCTAAAGATTTTTTAATCAGTTCAGACGTTGATATAACAATGAAAGGTCGACTGAACATGATTAATATTGCGTTTTCTATAATTCAAAGCGGAATTCGATTTATAAACGAGAAAACGTTAGTTGTATATGTTGTCTACGTATTATCCTGGTTCCCGCTACTGTTCTGTTCTGTTTGAAAAAATCCCTCGCACTTCGCACAATGACGAATAATGTTTATATACCTAAAAAAGACATACTACGTACGCCTTGTGAGATGAGTGTTGGTTACTGTCAAAGACCCTTATGCTTGCTTGGCGGAAGGTTTTTAATAATACAAGTTCGTAGTCCATGTAGAGCAAAGCAAAGCTTCCTTGTGATGTATTCTACAGTGTAGCAGACATTCATGCATTTACATTTACAACCACAAGCACAAATAAAGCTACTAGGGTCCAATATAAAGTTAGTGTCTAGTGTGATGTTACTATGGATACTACATTTCATGCACACATCAATACTACAAATAAAATTATATAATTCTTGTAGATAAGGTGAATGGATTTCATGCAGAGCTGGATATTCCATAAGGAAATGATCGATTGTTTTTGGCTTACCCTTGCATAATAGGCATGTTGGGTCAACTGTGTTTTAGTTGAAGGCAGCTTTGTTGCTTTGTAAATAGTAAGTATCTGTCAACAGTTTCAACTTCGTCGGTTATCTACTAATATCTTGAGAAGAGGTATTTACGCTGGCTAAGCTTGGATGTGGTCTATTCCATAGCAGATTATTGGTGGATAAGAAGCGAAGCGATGAGTATAGACGAGCAGAAGATGTGGTTTGAGCTTTGTAATAATTGTCTACAGCCTTCTTTACAATTGATTTCCATCGTCCCTTTCTGTATGGGTTATCAAGAATATCCTGTGCTGATGGGAGTTCATAAATGGCAAGGAGATTTCGAAGCTTTCCAAACCAGCTAGAAGAGGAAAATCCAACTAATGCAAGTTGTCTTACCGCAAGGTCTTTTTCCACAGATGAATCCATATCGCAAATTTTATTGAAGGTGTTAAGGGCTGATTTATGAATTGTCCCAATAATAGGAATAACTCCCGCAAGTGTATATATTGCAACGTCTGCTGTATTTGTTGGCATGGATAGAATTTGCTTTAATGATTTTCGATAAAATACTTCTATATTATCTAGTTGTTTATTATCTGGGAGGAGAATTTCTAAGCCGTATGTTAACACCGGCAGAACGTATGTATGAAAAATATGAAGACTTGTTGTAGGGTTAAGTCCATTTTTGCCATGGAGTCCTGCGCCCATGAGGCTATACATACTTCTTCTTGCTTTCGATATGTTTTCATTTATGTGAGAGGTGATGGTCTTTTTAAAGTTAGCATTATGTTTAATACCCAGGTGTACCGCTGAATCTGGTTGAATAATTGCCTGCTCATTAATTGAGAAGTCTTGGTGAGAACTGGCGCTACTGTTAGTTACTGCCTTTGTTTTTTAAGACAACGCTCTTAGTAGGTTGAAGAACATATTTTTCGTGTTTGCTGTAATTTTCCACCGTTGAGATCATTACTTGGAGTTCTGTTGGCGAGTTTGCTACCAAGGCAATATCATCGGCACATGTTGAAGCTCCACAGTAGATGTCTCCTATATATTTTCCTAACCCGTTGTCCTCTAGTTGGTCAAATACATCATTCACGTAAAGTTTATACAGTTCAGTACTTAAAACTCCACCCTGTCTTACTCCTTGTTGTATAAGGAATGGTTCAGAGGTAAGACCGTCCCATTTGATAGAAGTGAGTGCATTAGTACTTAGCTGTCGTATTAGTAGCCAGAGTGTACCTCCTACACCTGACAGGAATAGTTTTCGGTACAAGCTGTTATGGTTCACAACATCAAAAGCAGACTTTGCGTCCAAAAGAGCTATAAAGATTGATGTTTTTTGATCGAGAGAATCCAAAATAGATTCTAGAGGAATAAGAGCACTGTAGAGCGGGGAGACTGTAGGAGTAAATCCCCTTTGAAGCCTGTTTTGTAGAATTTTGATGAAGTCCCCGATAAGATCACGGAGTAGACATTCTAAAATTTTCCCTATAACTGGTAGAACCGTAATTCCACGGTATTTTTTTGCTTCAGATAGTATGCCTTTGTTTTTGAAGATTGGAGTAAGTATACCTAATTTCAGGGAATCCGGTACTGATGCTGTTGAAAATATATGATTGATTATTGCTGTAACTGCCTTAATTAATGTATCTCCTCCAAATTTTATATGCTCTACCGTGATGCCGTAAATATCTGGAGCTTTTTTGGTATTAAGTTTGCCGATTGCTTGACAAATTTCCTCTTCTGTAAAAATTATAGGTGAGGCGTTGTTTTTGCAGATTTCTTCGATAACGTCAATATCAAATTCTCTATCTGTATATTCCACATTTTCGTTTGACGTTTGTGGTGTTGCAAGTTGTTTAAAGTGTTTGTTCCACCCTTGAAGAATGTCGTCCTTTGACGAGTGAATTTCTCCTTGTAAATTAAGCTCTGATAATATGGTTTTTCCTGATTTTCTTTGCGCATTTACCAATTTATGGAACATTTTACTGTCACTACGTTGTGCCGTCATAATGGCTTGCATAGATTCATCTCTTTGTTTGGCTATCTCCTGCCGCCTAGCTCTTCGAAGTGCCTTTTTTGTTTTCTTGCGCTTTTGCATTGTTTCTCCATCAACAGGTTTATCCTCTTGTCTCCTTTGATAAAGTGCCTTTTTGTTTTCTATAAGTGCCAGACCAATTTCATCATTCCAAATGTGTTTGTTTCTTTGTTTTGAGGGCTTCTTTATAGTAACAACAGAATCTTGTGATTGTTTAATGATGTCCAATAGTTTTTCAATGGCTAAAGGATCAGCAGTATAATCAATTGGATTACGATCAAGTCTAGTTGTTAACTCAGCCTCGTACTTAGAAATGTCGATTTTATCCCAGTTGACTTTTTGTGGTTTGATTGGTTGATCACTTTGATGTTTAAGCTTTAGTTCCATTTCAATTTCTGTTAAAAGTGGGTAATGATCAGATGTATTATTATGAAGCATATCTAGTCGTATTGTATTATAGACTTGTGCATTGATGGAATCATGAGTAAGGATGTAGTCAATAGAAGAAGACTCGTGACCGTTTGGATGAATAAAAGTGAGTGGCATAGATCTGAATTTCAAATTTGATGTTTCAATAAATTCTTTCAACCACGATTGTCTGGCTGATGTTGTGGAGCCATTTATTAAGTCACAGTTTAGGTCACCGCATATAATTGGGGTGTATTTACCCGAGTATTTTACTATTATTTCATGAAGTTGGTCAAGGCAGTCTTTAAATTCTTCATTTGCATGTTTAGTACCACGACATGGCATATAGGCACAAATTAATAGTATTGGCCTCGGGTTTACATTCAGTTTAATGCAAACGATTCTTTCTGAGCCATCATCTACCTTTTCAACAATATGATTGAGACTATCCTTCCACAAGATAGCAACTCCTCCATAACCTCTCGGTTTTTGTATTGGTGGTATTGGGTTATTATCATCTACAGATTTAATCGCCCAGGAAACATTCTTAAAAAGAGTTCCCATATTTTCCTGCTCAAATTTAAAAAGCCAGTGTTCTTGAATACAAATAAAATCAGTAAAATCTAAAATATCATTTATACAGTCCTGAGAATTATATACATTTTTACAGTTAAAAGTTGATATCCTTATCAGATCGGAGGAGGTTTCTGTTAAGTTATCATTAGGTTCTGACCGCCCTTTGCTAAAAAAGACCTGTTCTGTTCAGTTGTTTCTTGCGTATGTACATCAACTGGCGGGATTTCTTGTTGTGTGTCCTCAAGATCAGAAGAATCTGAAGTATCAACAACTTCAATGGTGGTCACTGCTTCAATAATTGAATCTTTGCTGAAGTCTACAATTTGTTTTTCTCCTATTTCAGTACTGTCAGCACCAGTGTCAGTTAACAGATTGTCATGTTTAGGTACTCCAGGTTGAGCAACAGGCTCATCTGGTATCTCAATTGTTTCAGTGATATTTGGTTGATTTAGCTCAGGCTGACAAACCTTAATTTCATTGTTAGGTATTTCTTCAGTTTTGCAAGCTTGTAGAGTATTTAACCTGTTCTGGTTGTTATTGCGATTATATTTGATTTGTGCTCCTTCAAAATGAGATACAGGTTTAAATTTTGGATCAGATACACCCATTGGCTGTTGTCCAGCATATAACGGTGGTGGTACGTTCATTGCCTGAGGAGGTAAACCATAAGGAAAATTGCCTGGTGCATATATTTGTTGTGCTGGGTTGTAGATATGTTGCATGCCTACACTCGTCGGAGTAGGGAGTCGGTGGAACTGTGGATTAAACGTTGAAAATGGAGGATTGTACATGGTAAATGCTGGATGGTTTGGAATGGAATGAGGATTTTGATATGGTTGATATTGTTGGTAAGATTTCTGATGTTCAAAAGCCATTTCTAAATTTTTAATAGATATAGGAAGATGTGGTGTGAGTGCCAATGAGACAACTCTCCATCCAAATAACAATTTAAAAAGTAAACCGTTATAGGTTAAAGTACGGCCTTCAACACGGAGCCTTGGCTCACACCGAACAACAAGCTATAAAGGGCCCCAAAATTACTAGTGTAAAACCATTCAAACGGGAAAACCAACGGTCTAATCTATATAAACAAAACAAGAAACGAGAAACACGTATATATTACATAAACAAACGACAACTACTGTACATCAGATTCCTGACTTAGAACAGGTGCTAAGTAGATGAAATTATTTTTAATGCTGTAACGCCAAATTATTCACTAAAAGAGAAGCCTTTGGTGTCACTCTCTGGAACGTGGTGTAAATTTAATTTTTACGTAAGGAATTATTAAAACCTCCTTGGAGACAGTAAACTTTTATATAGATTGTTCATTCTGCTAGAATGCTGCAATTACTCATTTCTTATAACATTTCTACCATAAATGAGTGACAATTAACCCATTATTTTTATTTATTGGCCTAAAAAGATGAAATTTTGAGGAAATGAGAGGTATAAACTGACCAAAAGAGACCTTATAAAGAAGACAAAGAGGACCATTAGTGATATTTATCTTCTTAAATCATCTTGTGTATCATATGCAACTGTTTGTAGGCAGATAAGATAGATATTTGATCATTTATTGGTCCACACTCTATTCTATCTTGATGCGGCTTGGTTGGATTTGTCGAGGAAATTTTGCTCGAATCGCTGTAAATGTCGTCGTTCATTATACTAGATTTTTCTCAAACTATTGAACTGATTATGACAAAACTTGACAGAAATGCTTGAAATAACCAGTATTACAATGGAAAAAAGTCACATTCAGTTTATTGAACAATAATGTCTTCTTTAGGTGTAATACCACCAAATCATGGTATGTCACATCCGGTTGTATACGAAAGTAGGTCGAAAAAAAATATTCCCTTGAATTTGACAGTTGTAGGTAATTAATCCTACATTTTATTGCAGTAAAAACATTTCGGTGTCATAAACAAATGCTTGGGTATTTCAAAACACCATTATTTTTTATTTGGGATATCTATAGAAAATTTTGTAATCTTGAGGTTACATGGTGACTAAACCTTGTACACAGATAAACTAAGGGGAGAAATTTGATTGGTTAACTTCAAATGATGGTTATTTTCTCATATGCAATGAAATTTTATGTGAATTTTTTTTCTATAGTACTGGACAGGATAAAACTTTACTCATGCCAAGTATTCCTTTATTTGAAACAAAGATAAATTCTGCACATTTTTTTGAAAAATGCAAATTTTACATAGACTAACAGGGGAAAATCAATGGTGGTATTCCACCTAATATTGGAAGCTGTACATGTCCCTTTGACCTTGTGAGTAATCTCATGTGTTAAAAATTTCTTGCTATTTAAGTGAAATATTACAAAAAATGAAATATTCTGAGTGGATTGAGTCTCCAAAACACATTTTATGAGAAAATTGTCTTGAAATAGGGCTCTACCATGAATATTTAGTTGACAGAACAAGCCATACTAAGTGAATTTTTTGTTGGGGGAGGGTCTCCTTATTTCTTATATTCTGCTATCATAGAACAATTTCCTAGGAAATACTTAAATAAACATAAAGTTATAAGTAGATGAAATTATTTTTAATGCTGTCACGCCAAATTATTCACTAAAAGAGAAGCCTTTGATGTCACTCTCTGGAACGCGGCGTAAATTTAATTTTTACGTAAGGACTTATTGAAACCTCCTTGGAGACAGTAAACTTTTATATAGATTGTTCATTCTGCTAGAATGCTTCAATTACTCATTTCTTATAACATTTCTACCATAACTGAGTGACAATTACCCATTATTTTTATTTATTAGCCTAAAAAGATGAAATTTTGAGGAAATGAGCGGTATAAACTGACCAAAAGAGACCTTATAAAGAAGACAAAGAGGACCATTAGTGATATTTATCTTCTTAAATCATCTTGTGTATCATATTCAACTGTTTGTAGGCGATTAAGATAGATATTTGATCATTTATTGGTCCACACTCTATTCTATCTTGATGCGGTTTGGTTGGATTTGTCGAGGAAATTTTGCTCGAATCGCTGTAAATGTCGTCTTTCATTATACTAGATTTTTCTCAAACTATTGAACTGATTATGACAAAACTTGACAGAAATGCTTGAAATAACCAGTTTTACAATGGAAAAAAGTCACATTCAGTTTATTGAACAATAATGTCTTCTTCAGGTGTAATACCACCAAATCATGGTATGTCACATCCGGTTGTATACGAAAGTAGGTCGAAAAAAAATATTCCCTTGAATTTGACAGTTGTAGGTAATTAATCCTACATTTTATTGCAGTAAAAACATTTCGGTGTCATAAACAAATGCTTGGGTATTTCAAAACACCATTATTTTTTATTTGGGATATCTATAGAAAATTTTGTAATCTTGAGGTTACATGGTGACTAAACCTTGTACACAGATAAACTAAGGGGAGAAATTTGATTGGTTAACTTCAAATGATGGTTATTTTCTCATATGCAATGAAATTGTTACTGGAAATTTTTTTCTATAGTACTGGACAGGATAAAACTTTACTCATGCCAAGTATTCCTTTATTTGAAACAAAGATAAATTCTGCACATTTTTTTGAAAAGTGCAAATTTTACATAGACTAACAGGGGAAAATCAATGGTGGTATTACACCTAATATTGGAAGCTGTACATGCCCTTTGACCTTGTGAGTAATCTCATGTGTTAAAAATTTCTTGCTATTTAAGTGAAATATTACAAAAAATGAAATATTCTGAGTGGATTGAGTCTCCAAAACACATTTTATGAGAAAATTGTCTTGAAATAGGGCTCTACCATGAATATTCAGTTGACAGAACAAGCCATACTAAGTGAATTTTTTTTGGGGGAGGGTCTCCTTATTTCTTATATTCTGCTATCATAGAACAATTTCCTAGGTAATACTTAAATAAACATAAAGTTATAAGTAGATGAAATTATTTTTAATGCTGTCACGCCAAATTATTCACTAAAAGAGAAGCCTTTGATGTCACTCTCTGGAACGCGGCGTAAATTTAATTTTTACGTAAGGACTTATTGAAACCTCCTTGGAGACAGTAAACTTTTATATAGATTGTCTGCTAGAATGCTTCAATTACTCATTTCTTATAACATATCTACCATAAATGAGTGACAATTACCCCATTATTTTTATTTATTGGCCTAAAAAGATGAAATTTTGAGGAAATGAGCGGTATAAACTGACCAAAAGAGACCTTATAAAGAAGACAAAGAGGACCATTAGTGATATTTATCTTCTTAAATCATCTTGTGTATCATATTCAACTGTTTGTAGGCAGATAAGATAGATATTTGATCATTTATTGGTCCACACTCTATTCTATCTTGATGCGGCTTGGTTGGATTTGTCGAGGAAATTTTGCTCGAATCGCTGTAAATGTCGTCGTTTCATTATACTAGATTTTTCTCAAACTATTGAACTGATTATGACAAAACTTGACAGAAATGCTTGAAATAACCAGTATTTACAATGGAAAAAAGTCACATTCAGTTTATTGAACAATAATGTCTTCTTTAGGTGTAATACCACCAAATCATGGTATGTCACATCCGGTTGTATACGAAAGTAGGTCGAAAAAAAAATATTCCCTTGAATTTGACAGTTGTAGGTAATTAATCCTACATTTTATTGCAGTAAAAACATTTCGGTGTCATAAACAAATGCTTGGGTATTTCAAAACACCATTATTTTTTATTTGGGATATCTATAGAAAATTTTGTAATCTTGAGGTTACATTGTGACTAAACCTTGTACACAGATAAACTAAGGGTAGAAATTTGATTGGTTAACTTCAAATGATGGTTATTTTCTCATATGCAATGAAATTTTATGTGAATTTTTTTTCTATAGTACTGGACAGGATAAAACTTTACTCATGCCAAGTATTCCTTTATTTGAAACAAAGATAAATTCTGCACATTTTTTTTTGAAAAGTGCAAATTTTACATAGACTTACAGGGGAAAATCAATGGTGGTATTACACCTAATATTGGAAGCTGGACATGCCCCTTTGACCTTGTGAGTAATCTCATGTGTTAAAAATTTCTTGCTATTTAAGTGAAATATTACAAAAAATTGAAATATTCTGAGTGGATTGAGTCTCCAAAACACATTTTATGAGAAAATTGTCTTGAAATAGGGCTCTACCATGAATATTCAGTTGACAGAACAAGCCATACTAAGTGAATTTTTTTTGGGGGGAGGGTCTCCTTATTTCTTACATTCTGCTATCATAGAACAATTTCCTAGGAAATACTTAAATAAACATAAAGTTATAAGTAGATGAAATTATTTTTAATGCTGTCACGCCAAATTATTCACTAAAAGAGAAGCCTTTGATGTCACTCTCTGGAACGCGGCGTAAATTTAATTTTTACGTAAGGACTTATTGAAACCTCCTTGGAGACAGTAAACTTTTATATAGATTGTTCTTTCTGCTAGAATGCTTCAATTACTCATTTCTTATAACATTTCTACCATAAATGAGTGACAATTACCCCATTATTTTTATTTATTGGCCTAAAAAGATGAAATTTTGAGGAAATGAGCGGTATAAACTGACCAAAAGAGACCTTATAAAGAAGACAAAGAGGACCATTAGTGATATTTATCTTCTTAAATCATCTTGTGTATCATATTCAACTGTTTGTAGGCAGATAAGATAGATATTTGATCATTTATTGGTCCACACTCTATTCTATCTTGATGCGGCTTGGTTGGATTTGTCGAGGAAATTTTGCTCGAATCGCTGTAAATGTCGTCTTTCATTATACTAGATTTTTCTCAAACTATTGAACTGATTATGACAAAACTTGACAGAAATGCTTGAAATAACCAGTATTACAATGGAAAAAAGTCACATTCAGTTTATTGAACAATAATGTCTTCTTTAGGTGTAATACCACCAAATCATGGTATGTCACATCCGGTTGTATACGAAAGTAGGTCGAAAAAAAATATTCCCTTGAATTTGACAGTTGTAGGTAATTAATCCTACATTTTATTGCAGTAAAAACATTTCGGTGTCATAAACAAATGCTTGGGTATTTCAAAACACCATTATTTTTTATTTGGGATATCTATAGAAAATTTTGTAATCTTGAGGTTACATTGTGACGTAAACCTTGTACACAGATAAACTAAGGGTAGAAATTTGATTGGTTAACTTCAAATGATGGTTATTTTCTCATATGCAATGAAATGTTATGTGAATTTTTTTTCTATAGTACTGGACAGGATAAAACTTTACTCATGCCAAGTATTCCTTTATTTGAAACAAAGATAAATTCTGCACATTTTTTTTTGAAAAGTGCAAATTTTACATAGACTAACAGGGGAAAATCAATGGTGGTATTACACCTAATATTGGAAGCTGACATGCCCCTTTGACCTTGTGAGTAATCTCATGTGTTAAAAATTTCTTGCTATTTAAGTGAAATATTACAAAAAATGAAATATTCTGAGTGGATTGAGTCTCCAAAACACATTTTATGAGAAAATTGTCTTGAAATAGGGCTCTACCATGAATATTCAGTTGACAGAACAAGCCATACTAAGTGAATTTTTTTTGGGGGGAGGGTCTCCTTATTTCTTATATTCTGCTATCATAGAACAATTTCCTAGGAATACTTAATAAACATAAAGTTATAAGTAGATGAAATTATTTTTAATGCTGTCACGCCAAATTATTCACTAAAAGAGAAGCCTTTGATGTCACTCTCTGGAACGCGGCGTAAATTTAATTTTTACGTAAGGACTTATTGAAACCTCCTTGGAGACAGTAAACTTTTATATAGATTGTTCTGCTAGAATGCTTCAATTACTCATTTCTTATAACATATCTACCATAAATGAGTGACAATTACCCCATTATTTTTATTTATTGGCCTAAAAAGATGAAATTTTGAGGAAATGAGCGGTATAAACTGACCAAAAGAGACCTTATAAAGAAGACAAAGAGGACCATTAGTGATATTTATCTTCTTAAATCATCTTGTGTATCATATTCAACTGTTTGTAGGCAGATAAGATAGATATTTGATCATTTATTGGTCCACACTCTATTCTATCTTGATGCGGCTTGGTTGGATTTGTCGAGGAAATTTTGCTCGAATCGCTGTAAATGTCGTCGTTCATTATACTAGATTTTTCTCAAACTATTGAACTGATTATGACAAAACTTGACAGAAATGCTTGAAATAACCAGTATTACAATGGAAAAAAGTCACATTCAGTTTATTGAACAATAATGTCTTCTTTAGGTGTAATACCACCAAATCATGGTATGTCACATCCGGTTGTATACGAAAGTAGGTCGAAAAAAAATATTCCCTTGAATTTGACAGTTGTAGGTAATTAATCCTACATTTTATTGCAGTAAAAACATTTCGGTGTCATAAACAAATGCTTGGGTATTTCAAAACACCATTATTTTTTATTTGGGATATCTATAGAAAATTTTGTAATCTTGAGGTTACATTGTGACTAAACCTTGTACACAGATAAACTAAGGGTAGAAATTTGATTGGTTAACTTCAAATGATGGTTATTTTCTCATATGCAATGAAATGTTATGTGAATTTTTTTTCTATAGTACTGGACAGGATAAAACTTTACTCATGCCAAGTATTCCTTTATTTGAAACAAAGATAAATTCTGCACATTTTTTTTTGAAAAGTGCAAATTTACAATAGACTAACAGGGGAAAATCAATGGTGGTATTACACCTAATATTGGAAGCTGGACATGCCCCTTTGACCTTGTGAGTAATCTCATGTGTTAAAAAATTTCTTTCTATTTAAGTGAATATTACAAAAAATGAAATATTCTGAGTGGATTGAGTCTCCAAAACACATTTTATGAGAAAATTGTCTTGAAATAGGGCTCTACCATGAATATTCAGTTGACAGAACAAGCCATACTAAGTGAATTTTTTTTGGGGGGAGGGTCTCCTTATTTCTTATATTCTGCTATCATAGAACAATTTCCTAGGAAATACTTATATAAACATAAAGTTATGAGTAGATGAAATTATTTTTAATGCTGTCACGCCAAATTATTCACTAAAAGAGAAGCCTTTGATGTCACTCTCTGGAACGCGGCGTAAATTTAATTTTTACGTAAGGACTTATTGAAACCTCCTTGGAGACAGTAAACTTTTATATAGATTGTTCTTTCTGCTAGAATGCTTCAATTACTCATTTCTTATAACATTTCTACCATAAATGAATGACAATTACCCCATTATTTTTATTTATTGGCCTAAAAAGATGAAATTTTGAGGAAATGAGCGGTATAAACTGACCAAAAGAGACCTTATAAAGAAGACAAAGAGGACCATTAGTGATATTTATCTTCTTAAATCATCTTGTGTATCATATTCAACTGTTTGTAGGCAGATAAGATAGATATTTGATCATTTATTGGTCCACACTCTATTCTATCTTGATGCGGCTTGGTTGGATTTGTCGAGGAAATTTTGCTCGAATCGCTGTAAATGTCGTCTTTCATTATACTAGATTTTTCTCAAACTATTGAACTGATTATGACAAAACTTGACAGAAATGCTTGAAATAACCAGTATTACAATGGAAAAAAGTCACATTCAGTTTATTGAACAATAATGTCTTCTTTAGGTGTAATACCACCAAATCATGGTATGTCACATCCGGTTGTATACGAAAGTAGGTCGAAAAAAATATTCCCTTGAATTTGACAGTTGTAGGTAATTAATCCTACATTTTATTGCAGTAAAAACATTTCGGTGTCATAAACAAATGCTTGGGTATTTCAAAACACCATTATTTTTTATTTGGGATATCTATAGAAAATTGTGTAATCTTGAGGTTACATTGTGACTAAACCTTGTACACAGATAAACTAAGGGTAGAAATTTGATTGGTTAACTTCAAATGATGGTTATTTTCTCATATGCAATGAAATGTTATGTGAATTTTTTTTCTATAGTACTGGACAGGATAAAACTTTACTCATGCCAAGTATTCCTTTATTTGAAACAAAGATAAATTCTGCACATTTTTTTTTGAAAAGTGCAAATTTTACATAGACTAACAGGGGAAAATCAATGGTGGTATTACACCTAATATTGGAAGCTGTACATGCCCCTTTGACCTTGTGAGTAATCTCATGTGTTAAAAATTTCTTGCTATTTAAGTGAAATATTACAAAAAATTAAATATTCTGAGTGGATTGAGTCTCCAAAACACATTTTATGAGAAAATTGTCTTGAAATAGGGCTCTACCATGAATATTCAGTTGACAGAACAAGCCATACTAAGTGAATTTTTTTTGGGGGGAGGGTCTCCTTATTTCTTATATTCTGCTATCATAGAACAATTTCCTAGGAAATACTTAAATAAACATAAAGTTATAAGTAGATGAAATTATTTTTAATGCTGTCACGCCAAATTATTCACTAAAAGAGAAGCCTTTGATGTCACTCTCTGGAACGCGGCGTAAATTTAATTTTTACGTAAGGACTTATTGAAACCTCCTTGGAGACAGTAAACTTTTATATAGATTGTTCATTCTGCTAGAATGCTTCAATTACTCATTTCTTATAACATTTCTACCATAAATGAGTGACAATTACCCCATTATTTTTATTTATTGGCCTAAAAAGATGAAATTTTGAGGAAATGAGCGGTATAAACTGACCAAAGAGACCTTATAAAGAAGACAAAGAGGACCATTAGTGATATTTATCTTCTTAAATCATCTTGTGTATCATATTCAACTGTTTGTAGGCAGATAAGATAGATATTTGATCATTTATTGGTCCACACTCTATTCTATCTTGATGCGGCTTGGTTGGATTTGTCGAGGAAATTTTGCTCGAATCGCTGTAAATGTCGTCTTTCATTAACTAGATTTTTCTCAAAATCTGAACTGATTATGACAAAACTTGACAGAAATGCTTGAAATAACCAGTATTACAATGGAAAAAAGTCACATTCAGTTTATTGAACAATAATGTCTTCTTTAGTGTAATACCACCAAATCATGGTATGTCACATCCGGTTGTATACGAAAGTAGGTCGAAAAAAATATTCCCTTGAATTTGACAGTTGTAGGTAATTAATCCTACATTTTTTTGCAGTAAAAACATTTCGGTGTCATAAACAAATGCTTGGGTATTTCAAAACACCATTATTTTTTATTTGGGATATCTATAGAAAATTTTGTAATCTTGAGGTTACATGTGACTAAACCTTGTACACAGATAAACTAAGGGAGAAATTTGATTGGTTAACTTCAAATGATGGTTATTTTCTCATATGCAATGAAATGTTATGTGAATTTTTTTCTATAGTACTGGACAGGATAAAACTTTACTCATGCCAAGTATTCCTTTATTTGAAACAAAGATAAATTCTGCACATTTTTTTTGAAAAGTGCAAATTTTACATAGACTAACAGGGGAAAATCAATGGTGGTATTACACCTAATATTGGAAGCTGTACATGCCCCTTTGACCTTGTGAGTAATCTCATGTGTTAAAAATTTCTTGCTATTTAAGTGAAATATTACAAAAAATGAAATATTCTGAGTGGATTGAGTCTCCAAAACACATTTTATGAGAAAATTGTCTTGAAATAGGGCTCTACCATGAATATTCAGTTGACAGAACAAGCCATACTAAGTGAATTTTTTTTTTTTGGGGGGAGGGTCTCCTTATTTCTTATATTCTGCTATCATAGAACAATTTCCTAGGAAATACTTAAATAAACATAAAGTTATAAGTAGATGAAATTATTTTTAATGCTGTCACGCCAAATTATTCACTAAAAGAGAAGCCTTTGATGTCACTCTCTGGAACGCGGCGTAAATTTAATTTTTACGTAAGGACTTATTGAAACCTCCTTGGAGACAGTAAACTTTTATATAGATTGTTCATTCTGCTAGAATGCTTCAATTACTCATTTCTTATAACATTTCTACCATAAATGAGTGACAATTACCCCATTATTTTTATTTATTGGCCTAAAAAGATGAAATTTTGAGGAAATGAGCGGTATACACTGACCAAAAGAGACCTTATAAAGAAGACAAAGAGGACCATTAGTGATATTTATCTTCTTAAATCATCTTGTGTATCATATTCAACTGTTTGTAGGCATATAAGATAGATATTTGATCATTTATTGGTCCACACTCTATTCTATCTTGATGCGGCTTGGTTGGATTTGTCGAGGAAATTTTGCTCGAATCGCTGTAAATGTCGTCTTTCATTATACTAGATTTCTCTCAAACTATTGAACTGATTATGACAAAACTTGACAGAAATGCTTGAAATAACCAGTATTACAATGGAAAAAAGTCACATTCAGTTTATTGAACAATAATGTCTTCTTTAGGTGTAATACCACCAAGTCATGGTATGTCACATCCGGTTGTATACGAAAGTAGGTCGAAAAAAAATATTCCCTTGAATTTGACAGTTGTAGGTAATTAATCCTACATTTTATTGCAGTAAAAACATTTCGGTGTCATAAACAAATGCTTGGGTATTTCAAAACACCATTATTTTTTATTTGGGATATCTATAGAAAATTTTGTAATCTTGAGGTTACATGGTGACTAAACCTTGTACACAGATAAACTAAGGGGAGAAATTTGATTGGTTAACTTCAAATGATGGTTATTTTCTCATATGCAATGAAATGTTATGTGAAATTTTTTTCTGTAGTACTGGACAGGATAAAATTTTACTCATGCCAAGTATTCCTTTATTTGAAACAAAGATAAATTCTGGACATTTTTTTTGAAAAGTGCAAATTTTACATAGACTAACAGGGGAAAATCAATGGTGGTATTACACCTAATATTGGAAGCTGTACATGCCCCTTTGACCTTGTGAGTAATCTCATGTGTTAAAAATTTCTTGCTATTTAAGTGAAATATTACAAAAAATGAAATATTCTGAGTGAATTGAGTCTCTAAAACACATTTTATGAGAAAATTGTCTTGAAATAGGGCTCTACCATGAATATTCAGTTGACAGAACAAGCCATACTAAGTGAATTTTTTTTTGGGGGGGAGGGTCTCCTTATTTCTTATATTCTGCTATCATAGAACAATTTCCTAGGAAATACTTAAATAAACATAAAGTTATAAGTAGATGAAATTATTTTTAATGCTGTCACGCCAAATTATTCACTAAAAGAGAAGCCTTTGATGTCACTCTCTGGAACGCGGCGTAAATTTAATTTTTACGTAAGGACTTATTGAAACCTCCTTGGAGACAGTAAACTTTTATATAGATTGTTCATTCTGCTAGAATGCTTCAATTACTCATTTCTTATAACATTTCTACCATAAATGAGTGACAATTACCCCATTATTTTTATTTATTGGCCTAAAAAGAGGAAATTTTGAGGAAATGAGCGGTATAAACTGACCAAAAGAGACCTTATAAAGAAGACAAAGAGGACCATCAGTGATATTTATCTTCTTAAATCATCTTGTGTATCATATTCAACTGTTTGTAGGCAGATAAGATAGATATTTGATCATTTATTGGTCCACACTCTATTCTATCTTGATGCGGCTTGGTTGGATTTGTCGAGGAAATTTTGCTCGAATCGCTGTAAATGTCGTCTTTCATTATACTAGATTTTTCTCAAACTATTGAACTGATTATGACAAAACTTGACAGAAATGCTTGAAATAACCAGTATTACAATGGAAAAAAGTCACATTCAGTTTATTGAACAATAATGTCTTCTTTAGGTGTAATACCACCAAATCATGGTATGTCACATCCGGTTGTATACGAAAGTAGGTCGAAAAAAAATATTCCCTTGAATTTGACAGTTGTAGGTAATTAATCCTACATTTTATTGCAGTAAAAACATTTCGGTGTCATAAACAAATGCTTGGGTATTTCAAAACACCATTATTTTTATTTGGGATTTCTATAGAAAATTTTGTAATCTTGAGGTTACATGGTGACTAAACCTTGTACACAGATAAACTAAGGGGAGAAATTTGATTGGTTAACTTCAAATGATGGTTATTTTCTCATATGCAATGAAATGTTATGTGAAATTTTTTTCTATAGTACTGGACAGGATAAAACTTTACTCATGCCAAGTATTCCTTTATTTGAAACAAAGATAAATTCTGCACATTTTTTTTGAAAAGTGCAAATTTTACATAGACTAACAGGGGAAAATCAATGGTGGTATTACACCTAATATTGGAAGCTGTACATGCCCCTTTGACCTTGTGAGTAATCTCATGTGTTAAAAATTTCTTGCTTTTTAAGTGAAATATTACAAAAAATTAAATATTCTGAGTGGATTGAGTCTCCAAAACACATTTTATGAGAAGATTTCTGATAATGACATTTTATCATCTAAGATATCATTTATGTAAATTAGATCACTCCTAATCCAGTTCTCAAATATAATTGGTTTATTATCAAATTTTATATATTTATTTCCCCATATTACTTGCTTTCTAATATCAAAAAATGTGTCTGGTTGTTTTGTTTGCCCCCCGCCAGTCAAATTCCAAGACTTTATTACTTCTTTATAAAACACAGGAATATCTTTAAGATATCTTAAAGATTTGATATCACTAAAATTCATATTAAATATTGACAAAATATTGTTTGAGACATTAAAGTATTTAAATGGTATAAGCTTCCAAGTCTCAAGTTTACCATTTACCAATCTATTTACCCATGATGCTTTTAAAGCCACAAAATAACTTTTAAAGTCTACCATTTTAAGACCCCCCTTCTCATATGGACCAATCATCATGTTTCTTTTAATCTTGTCTGGTTTCCCATCCCAAATATATTTATAGCTACTGTTTTCTATTTCTTTTATATAATTTTCTGGGGTTAGACATACGCTTCCCAAGAAAGTAAACAAAAGCAATATTAAAGTCTTTATAATTAGGATTTTTCCTAAAATAGAAAGATTTCGTTTTTTCCATATCATAAATAATTTATTCAGCTTTTCTATTTTACCATTCCAGTTTACATTTTTGCATTCTTCTTTGTCATGTCCGAAAAACACCCCTAAAGGTTTAATAGGATTATCTCCCCACTTAATCCCGACAATTTTATCTTTACAAGATTTCAATTTTCCAATCCATAATTCCTCTGTTTTATTTCTATTTAGTAGTTAACCTGAAAAGGAACCAAAAATTTCTATTTCGTTCATTGCAGCTACCACATCGTTTTTATCCTTGCAAAATAGTGTTTAGTCGTCTGCTAATTGTGAAATCTTGATACTATGACTTTTCCCATCTAATTTTATATTAATTCCTTTTACATTTTTATTATTTCTTAATCTCTGGGCCATAATTTCAACAGCCAAAACAAATAAAAGAGCCGATAAAGGACAGCCTTGTCTTATTCCACGTGAATTTTTGAAAGTTTCTGATACCCACCCATTGTTCATAACACATGTTTGTATATCTGTGTACATTGCTTTAACCCAGTTAATAAATGAATCGTTTAAAACCAAAATGTTTCAATGTTCCATACATAAAATCCCATTCCAATGAATCGAACGCTTTTGTAAAATCTACAAAAACTAATGCCCCTTTAATATTGTATGTGTCTGCGTAGTCTATTACATCTTGAATTTGTCTCAAATTAAACCCAATAAATCTATTTTTAACATAACCGGTTTGGTCTTCATTTATAATTTTTGGCAGTACCTTTTTTAATCTTTGAGCTAGAACATATGACAAAAGTTTAAAATCTACATTTAGAAGTGAAATTGGACGGTAGTTTTCCAAAAGTAAAGGATCTCCTTTTTTAAATATTAAAGTTAATATACTGGTACGTTGTGAGTATGATAAACTTTGTTTATCGTAGCCAGTATTTAGAACATCCACAACTAAAAATTTAAGTTTATCCCAAAATTGTCTATAAAATTCAACCGTTAGACCATCACGCCCTGGTGATTTATTTAGTTTCATTTTATAAATGCCTTTGGTGCATTCTTCTACTGTAACTTTTCCATCGCATATCAGTTTATCCTTTTCGTCTACTTGATTTTCTAATTGTGTGTCATTGATATATTTTTCAGTTAAATTTTTATTTGCAGATTTTACATTATACAAGTTTTCATAGAATTTTTTTATTTTATGGAGTAAATTTTCTTGATTAGTAATTAATTCCCCATCCTCTCCTTTTAGTTTGCTTATTGATTTTTTCACTTGCCTCTTCTTTTCTAGACCGAGGAAGTAGGAATTGTTCTTTTCCCCAAACTCAACCCATTTTTCTCTAGATCTAATTTGTGCCCCTCTTGCCTTTTCGTCATAAATGTTACTTAATTCTTTTTCTATATCTTTAATTTCTTTTTCCAAATTTTGATTTTCATCATTATTTCTCTCATCTATAAGTTCCATCTTTTGTTCCAGATCTTGTTCTAAACTACGCCTTCGCTCTCTTGTTAACTTCGCTTTATTTCTACAGTAAGTTGTAGTTACTTCCCTTACCTCGATTTTAAATCCATCCCATAAAAGCCTACAATCTATTGAGTCTTTTTTAAATGTATATTTATCAATTAAACATTTTATACATTCTTGATAATCTTTATTTTGTAATACTGAGTTATTTATTTTCCAATACCCATTTCCCCTTTCTGTTAACCCTTGCTTAAATTTTAAAAATACACTTTGGTGATCAGTAGACTGTATAACAGCCGGTTTAATTTTACACCATTCTATAAGAGGTAAAAATTCTGACCCAATAAAAATCATGTCTAGTCTACTAGCTTGTGATTTATCCTTTCTTCTCCAAGTAAATTGCTGTTTATTTGTATTTAAATTTCTCCAAACATCCGTTAATTTGTTAGTTTTTATTAATTGCTTTAATCCGTTAACAGGTTGAATAAATTTACTAGGACATAAAGACCTTCTATCGATTGGTTTAAGTGCATCATTAAAATCTCCCCCTAGTATATGTATACCAAGACTGTATTCTTTCAAATTATCGCTTACTTTAAAAAAAAAAAGAATTTCTTGAAGTTTTACAGTTCGGTGCATATATGCTGGAAAATGTGAAAATATTATTATTTAATTGCACATAAATAAGTACAAATCTCCCTTCACTATCACTAAATTTATTTATAAATTCAAAGCTCAGTGATTTTTTAATTAAAATAGCTACACCCCTACTAGCTGTTGTACCGTTACTGCAAAAAGTTTCATATTCTGTTTTATTTTTAATTTCTCTTTCAATATTTTCGTCAAAATGTGTTTCTTGTAAAAATGTAATTTGACTTTTCTGTGCTTTTATCCATTCTATTACTCTATTCCTTTTTCCTCTAGAACCGATGCCGTTAACATTGAGACTACATAAGTTAATTGTATGTGCTAAAGCCATTATTTAAGTTACAAATTAATGATCTTATTAGCTTTGATATATTAACTATAGCATGTATAGTACTGCTCATATTTACTATAAGATTGACATAAATATACATCATTTTAATAAAGTCATATTTATAACACAATTTTCTATAAAATAAAAACATATAATATTTACCAGTAGGTATACCCTGGTGTGACCTCCACATAATTATTGATACGCTACTAAACCACGGGTCTATCGTGTGCCCGTTATTACATGTTGATACATACCAATAAAGATAATTGGCTAAGTTCGGAAAAAAGACATACATAAATTTTATACATTCCCTGTGTGAACTATGTGCTTTCGATTGTGTATACAATCTATTTGATATCTTATTTATCAACGCATTATGTATTCGATTAAGTTGTGTAATAGAATATCTTTGTAAAAGTTCGAAACAAAAAGATTCTTCCGCTTTGTGTGTGCATGATGATATAATTGTATTTACAAGTCTGCCAATTTTATAAGACAAAATTTCAACCAGGATATAAGTTATTTGTGAATTATACACTTCTACACTGCTTTGCATCTTTAGCTCAAAAAATTGAATCTGAAGTTTATCAAGTGTTGGATTGTATAAATATGTGTGCGGTTTTTCAATCAATTGTTTTGGATTATATAACCATGGGTGGTTCATGTGACCATATCTATATTCTGCAGGTAAGTAACTATTTTTTATAAACATTTTATTATCGTATGTTTTATTGAATTTCATGTGTTGTTGAGAAAATGTTGTACTGAGACTAACGAATCTCGTGTATGGCTTATCGTTGATTGACACTGCGTGTTGTGTTACTAAAAATAGCATAGGTAAAAACCCAAATAGTCGACTTGTTTTGATAATATTGAACAGCTGATTTCTAAAAGTTTGTTCTATACAAGATTGTTCTATACGAGAGTCATTACTATAACTTTCAATAGTTTTGTAGCAATTTGTACATATTGATTTTACTACTAAATCGTTAATCTGTCTATAGATTGTTATACCCGTACATAATATTGGTACATAGAAGACATATAGTATTTTAACAACTTTTAACACATTCAATTTTATCACATTCAATTTGTTACATTTGTTATACACTTCTCTACAACATGATTGAACTCTTTCAAAGAGCTTAAAACTTTTATATACTTTTATTAATTTTTTTTTCATGTATTTGATATAAAATAAAATTTCAGCAAAACAAAAAAGTAAGCTGAGACATATAAAACATTCACTAATGTTTTTTATGTATGATTGGTTGACTCTTAATCTGAGCTTGAATTTGTTGTACATATTTTAAATATTTTTGTAGTTTAATTTATATGATAAAACTATAATACAATCTTTTAATGTCATTAAGATATTAATTTGAACATTTGATTATGCTTTAGTCTTTTTAGTTCCATGAACTCCAGTAGTTTTCTCATGTAGAGCTTCAGTTGGTGTTGGTGGTGTTCTGTCTCCTGCATTAACTGTTCTTCTATGTGGTGTTCTGACAAACCTCTCCATAGATGGTTGTGTTTTGTCTGTGCTACCACTATTGCCAAGATTGTTTTTTTGTTGTCCTGACTTGTTTGCATGTTTCTTGCTACCACCTTTTGTGTTTTCAGATGTTTTTGAAGAAGGAGATTTTGTTGGAGTTTTTGTCTCCTTATTTCTTATATTCTGCTATCATAGAACAATTTCCTAGGAAATACTTAAATAAACATAAAGTTATAAGTAGATGAAATTATTTTTAATGCTGTCACGCCAAATTATTCACTAAAAGAGAAGCCTCTGATGTCACTCTCTGGAACGCGGCGTAAATTTAATTTTTACGTAAGGACTTATTGAAACCTCCTTGGAGACAGTAAACTTTTATATAGATTGTTCATTTGGCTAGAATGCTTCAATTACTCATTTCTTATAACATTTCTACCATAAATGAGTGACAATTACCCCATTATTTTTATCTATTGGCCTAAAAAGATGAAATTTTGAGGAAATGAGCGGTATAAACTGACCAAAAGAGACCTTATAAAGAAGACAAAGAGGACCATTAGTGATATTTATCTTCTTAAATCATCTTGTGTATCATATTCAACTGTTTGTAGGCAGATAAGATAGATATTTGATCATTTATTGGTCCACACTCTATTCTATCTTGATGCGGCTTGGTTGGATTTGTCGAGGAAATTTTGCTCGAATCGCTGTAAATGTCGTCTTTCATTATACTAGATTTTTCTCAAACTATTGAACTGATTATGACAAAACACTGAAATAACCAGTATTACAATGGAAAAAAGTCACATTCAGTTTATTGAACAATAATGTCTTCTTTAGGTGTAATACCACCAAATCATGGTATGTCACATCCGGTTGTATACGAAAGTAGGTCGAAAAAAAATATTCCCTTGAATTTGACAGTTGTAGGTAATTAATCCTACATTTTATTGCAGTAAAAACATTTCGGTGTCATAAACAAATGCTTGGGTATTTCAAAACACCATTATCTTTTATTTGGGATATCTATAGAAAATTTTGTAATCTTGAGGTTACATGGTGACTAAACCTTGTACACAGATAAACTAAGGGGAGAAATTTGATTGGTTAACTTCAAATGATGGTTATTTTCTCATATGCAATGAAATGTTATGTGACATTTTTTTCTATAGTACTGGACAGGATAAAACTTTACTCATGCCAAGTATTCCTTTATTTGAAACAAAGATAAATTCTGCACATTTTTTTGAAAAGTGCAAATTTTACATAGACTAACAGGGGAAAATCAATGGTGGTATTACACCTAATATTGGAAGCTGTACATGCCCCTTTGACCTTGTGAGTAATCTCATGTGTTAAAAATTTCTTGCTATTTAAGTGAAATATTACAAAAAATTAAATATTCTGAGTGGATTGAGTCTCCAAAACACATTTTATGAGAAAATTGTCTTGAAATAGGGCTCTACCATGAATATTCAGTTGACAGAACAAGCCATACTAAGTGATTTTTTTTTGGGGGGAGGGTCTCTTTATTTCTTATATTCTGCTATCATAGAACAATTTCCTTGGAAATACTTAAATAAACATAAAGTTATAAGTAAATGAAATTATTTGTAATGCTGTCACGCCAAATTATTCACTAAAAGAAAGCCTTTGATGTCACTCTCTGGAACGCGGCGTAAATTTAATTTTTACGTAAGGACTTATTGAAACCTCCTTGGAGACATTAAACTTTTATATAGATTGTTCATTCTGCTAGAATGCTTCAATTACTCATTTCTTATAACATTTCTACCATAAATGAGTGACAATTACCCCATTATTTTTATCTATTGGCCTAAAAAGATGAAATTTTGAGGAAATGAGCGGTATAAACTGACCAAAAGAGACCTTATAAAGAAGACAAAGAGGACAATTAGTGATATTTATCTTCTTAAATCATCTTGTGTATCATATTCAACTGTTTGTAGGCAGATAAGATAGATATTTGATCATTTATTGGTCCACACTCTATTCTATCTTGATGCGGCTTGGTTGGATTTGTCGAGGAAATTTTGCTCGAATCGCTGTAAATGTCGTCTTTCATTATACTAGATTTTTCTCAAACTTTTGAACTGATTATGACAAAACTTGACAGAAATGCTTGAAATAACCAGTATTTCAATCGAAAAAAGTCACATTCAGTTTATTGAACAATAATGTCTTCTTTAGGTGTAATACCACCAAATCATGGTATGTCACATCCGGTTGTATACGAAAGTAGGTCGAAAAAAAATATTCCCTTGAATTTGACAGTTGTAGGTAATTAATCCTACATTTTATTGCAGTAAAAACATTTCGGTGTCATAAACAAATGCTTGGGTATTTCAAAACACCATTATTTTTATTTGGGATATCTATAGAAAATTTTGTAATCTTGAGGTTACATGGTGACTAAACCTTGTACACAGATAAACTAAGGGAGAAATTTGAGTGGTTAACTTCAAATGATGGTTATTTTCTCATATGCAATGAAATGTTATGTGAATTTTTTTTCTATAGTACTGGACAGGATAAAACTTTACTCATGCCAAGTATTCCTTTATTTGAAACAAAGATAAATTCTGCACATTTTTTTGAAAAGTGCAAATTTTACATAGACTAACAGGGGAAAATCAATGGTGGTATTACACCTAATATTGGAAGCTGTACATGCCCCTTTGACCTTGTGAGTAATCTCATGTGTTAAAAATTTCTTGCTATTTAAGTGAAATATTACAAAAAATGAAATATTCTGAGTGGATTGAGTCTCCAAAACACATTTTATGAGAAAATTGTCTTGAAATAGGGCTCTACCATGAATATTCAGTTGACAGAACAAGCCATACTAAGTGAATTTTTTTTTTTGGGGGGAGGTCTCCTTATTTCTTATATTCTGCTATCATAGAACAATTTCCTAGGAAATACTTAAATAAACATAAAGTTATAAGTAGATGAAATTATTTTTAATGCTGTCACGCCAAATTATTCACTAAAAGAGAAGCCTCTGATGTCACTCTCTGGAACGCGGCGTAAATTTAATTTTTACGTAAGGACTTATTGAAACCTCCTTGGAGACAGTAAACTTTTATATAGATTGTTCATTCTGCTAGAATGCTTCAATTACTCATTTCTTATAACATTTCTACCATAAATGAGTGACAATTACCCCATTATTTTTATTTATTGGCCTAAAAAGAGGAAATTTTGAGGAAATGAGCGGTATGAACTGACCAAAAGAGACCTTATAAAGAAGACAAAGAGGACCATTAGTGATATTTATCTTCTTAAATCATCTTGTGTATCATATTCAACTGTTTGTAGGCAGATAAGATAGATATTTGATCATTTATTGGTCCACACTCTATTCTATCTTGATGCGGCTTGGTTGGATTTGTCGAGGAAATTTTGCTCGAATCGCTGTAAATGTCGTCTTTCATTATACTAGATTTTTCTCAAACTATTGAACTGATTATGACAAAACTTGACAGAAATGCTTGAAATAACCAGTATTTCAATCGAAAAAAGTCACATTCAGTTTATTGAACAATAATGTCTTCTTTAGGTGTAATACCACCAAATCATGGCATGTCACATCCGGTTGTATACGAAAGTAGGTCGAAAAAAAATATTCCCTTGAATTTGACAGTTGTAGGTAATTAATCCTACATTTTATTGCAATAAAAACATTTCGGTGTCATAAACAAATGCTTGGGTATTTCAAAACACCATTATTTTTTATTTGGGATATCTATAGAAAATTGTGTAATCTTGAGGTTACATGGTGACTAAACCTTGTACACAGATAAACTAAGGGGAGAAATTTGATTGGTTAACTTCAAATGATGGTAATTTCTCATATAGCAATGAAATGTTATGTGAAATTTTTTTCTATAGTACTGGACAGGATAAAACTTTACTCATGCCAAGTATTCCTTTATTTGAAACAAAGATAAATTCTGCACATTTTTTTGAAAAGTGCAAATTTACATAGACTAACAGGGGAAAATCAATGGTGGTATTACACCTAATTTTATATTCTGCTATCATAGAACAATTTCCTTGGAAATACTTAAATAAACATAAAGTTATAAGTAGATGAAATTATTTTAATGCTGTCACGCCAAATTATTCACTAAAAGAGAAGCCTTGATGTCACTCTCTGGAACGCGGCGTAAATTTAATTTTTACGTAAGGACTTATTGAAACCTCCTTGGAGACAGTAAACTTTTATATAGATTGTTCATTCTGCTAGAATGCTTCAATTACTCATTTCTTATAACATTTCTACCATAAATGAGTGACAATTACCCCATTATTTTTATCTATTGGCCTAAAAAGATGAAATTTTGAGGAAATGAGCGGTATAAACTGACCAAAAGAGACCTTATAAAGAAGACAAAGAGGACCATTAGTGATATTTATCTTCTTAAATCATCTTGTGTATCATATTCAACTGTTTGTAGGCAGATAAGATAGATATTTGATCATTTATTGGTCCACACTCTATTCTATCTTGATGCGGCTTGGTTGGATTTGTCGAGGAAATTTTGCTCGAATCGCTGTAAATGTCGTCTTTCATTATACTAGATTTTTCTCAAACTATTGAACTGATTATGACAAAACTTGACAGAAATGCTTGAAATAACCAGTATTTCAATCGAAAAAAGTCACATTCAGTTTATTGAACAATAATGTCTTCTTTAGGTGTAATACCACCAAATCATGGCATGTCACATCCGGTTGTATACGAAAGTAGGTCGAAAAAAAATATTCCCTTGAATTTGACAGTTGTAGGTAATTAATCCTACATTTTATTGCATAAAAACATTTCGGTGTCATAAACAAATGCTTGGGTATTTCAAAACACCATTATTTTTATTTGGGATATCTATAGAAAATTTGTAATCTTGAGGTTACATGGTGACTAAACCTTGTACACAGATAAACTAAGGGGAGAAATTTGATTGGTTAACTTCAAATGATGGTTATTTTCTCATATGCAATGAAATGTTATGTGAATTTTTTTCTATAGTACTGGACAGGATAAAACTTTACTCATGCCAAGTATTCCTTTATTTGAAACAAAGATAAATTCTGCACATTTTTTTGAAAAGTGCAAATTTTACATAGACTAACAGGGGAAAATCAATGGTGGTATTACACCTAATATTGGAAGCTGTACATGCCCCTTTGACCTTGTGAGTAATCTCATGTGTTAAAAATTTCTTGCTATTTAAGTGAAATATTACAAAAAATGAAATATTCTGAGTGGATTGAGTCTCCAAAACACATTTTATGAGAAAATTGTCTGGAAATAGGGCTCTACCATGAATATTCAGTTGACAGAACAAGCCATACTAAGTGATCTTTTTTTTGGGGGGGGGGGGGGGGGGTCTCCTTATTTCTTATATTCTGCTATCATAGAACAATTTCCTTGGAAATACTTAAATAAACATAAAGTTATAAGTAGATGAAATTATTTTTAATGCTGTCACACCAAATTATTCACTAAAAGCGAAGCCTTTGATGTCACTCTCTGGAACGCGGCGTAAATTTAATTTTTACGTAAGGACTTATTGAAACCTCCTTGGAGACAGTAAACTTTTATATAGATTGTTCATTCTGCTAGAATGCTTCAATTACTCATTTCTTATAACATTTCTACCATAAATGAGTGACAATTACCCCATTATTTTTATCTATTGGCCTAAAAAGATGAAATTTGAGGAAATGAGCGGTATAAACTGACCAAAAGAGACCTTATAAAGAAGACAAAGAGGACCATTAGTGATATTTATCTTCTTAAATCATCTTGTGTATCATATTCAACTGTTTGTAGGCAGATAAGATAGATATTTGATCATTTATTGGTCCACACTCTATTCTATCTTGATGCGGCTTGGTTGGATTTGTCGAGGAAATTTTGCTCGAATCGCTGTAAATGTCGTCTTTCATTATACTAGATTTTTCTCAAACTATTGAACTGATTATGACAAAACTTGACAGAAATGCTTGAAATAACCAGTATTACAATGGAAAAAAGTCACATTCAGTTTATTGAACAATAATGTCTTCTTTAGGTGTAATACACCAAATCATGGTATGTCACATCCGGTTGTATACGAAAGTAGGTCGAAAAAAAATATTCCCTTGAATTTGACAGTTGTAGGTAATTAATCCTACATTTTATTGCAGTAAAAACATTTCGGTGTCATAAACAAATGCTTGGGTATTTCAAAACACCATTATTTTTATTTGGGATATCTATAGAAAATTTTGTAATCTTGAGGTTACATGGTGACTAAACCTTGTACACAGATAAACTAAGGGGAGAAATTTGATTGGTTAACTTCAAATGATGGTTATTTTCTCATATGCAATGAAATGTTATGTGAATTTTTTTCTATAGTACTGGACAGGATAAAACTTTACTCATGCCAAGTATTCCTTTATTTGAAACAAAGATAAATTCTGCACATTTTTTTGAAAAGTGCAAATTTTACATAGACTAACAGGGGAAAATCAATGGTGGTATTACACCTAATATTGGAAGCTGTACATGCCCCTTTGACCTTGTGAGTAATCTCATGTGTTAAAAATTTCTTGCTATTTAAGTGAAATATTACAAAAAATTAAATATTCTGAGTGGATTGAGTCTCCAAAACACATTTTATGAGAAAATTGTCTTGAAATAGGGCTCTACCATGAATATTCAGTTGACAGAACAAGCCATACTAAGTGATTTTTTTTTGGGGGGAGGGTCTCTTTATTTCTTATATTCTGCTATCATAGAACAATTTCCTTGGAAATACTTAAATAAACATAAAGTTATAAGTAGATGAAATTATTTGTAATGCTGTCACGCCAAATTATTCACTAAAAGAGAAGCCTTTGATGTCACTCTTGGAACGCGGCGTAAATTTAATTTTTACGTAAGGACTTATGAAACCTCCTTGGAGACATTAAACTTTTATATAGATTGTTCATTCTGCTAGAATGCTTCAATTACTCATTTCTTATAACATTTCTACCATAAATGAGTGACAATTACCCCATTATTTTTATCTATTGGCCTAAAAAGATGAAATTTTGAGGAAATGAGCGGTATAAACTGACCAAAAGAGACCTTATAAAGAAGACAAAGAGGACCATTAGTGATATTTATCTTCTTAAATCATCTTGTGTATCATATTCAACTGTTTGTAGGCAGATAAGATAGATATTTGATCATTTATTGGTCCACACTCTATTCTATCTTGATGCGGCTTGGTTGGATTTGTCGAGGAAATTTTGCTCGAATCGCTGTAAATGTCGTCTTTCATTATACTAGATTTTTCTCAAACTATTGAACTGATTATGACAAAACTTGACAGAAATGCTTGAAATAACCAGTATTTCAATCGAAAAAAGTCACATTCAGTTTATTGAACAATAATGTCTTCTTTAGGTGTAATACCACCAAATCATGGTATGTCACATCCGGTTGTATACGAAAGTAGGTCGAAAAAAAATATTCCCTTGAATTTGACAGTTGTAGGTAATTAATCCTACATTTTATTGCAATAAAAACATTTCGGTGTCATAAACAAATGCTTGGGTATTTCAAAACACCATTATTTTTTATTTGGGATATCTATAGAAAATTGTGTAATCTTGAGGTTACATGGTGACTAAACCTTGTACACAGATAAACTAAGGGGAGAAATTTGATTGGTTAACTTCAAATGATGGTAATTTTCTCATATGCAATGAAATGTTATGTGAAATTTTTTTCTATAGTACTGGACAGGATAAAACTTTACTCATGCCAAGTATTCCTTTATTTGAAACAAAGATAAATTCTGCACATTTTTTTGAAAAGTGCAAATTTTACATAGACTAACAGGGGAAAATCAATGGTGGTATTACACCTAATATTGGAAGCTGTACATGCCCCTTTGACCTTGTGAGTAATCTCATGTGTTAAAAATTTCTTGCTATTTAAGTGAAATATTACAAAAAATGAAATATTCTGAGTGGATTGAGTCTCCAAAACACATTTTATGAGAAAATTGTCTGGAAATAGGGCTCTACCATGAATATTCAGTTGACAGAACAAGCCATACTAAGTGATCTTTTTTTTTTGGGGGGGGGGTCTCCTTATTTCTTATATTCTGCTATCATAGAACAATTTCCTTGGAAATACTTAAATAAACATAAAGTTATAAGTAGATGAAATTATTTTTAATGCTGTCACACCAAATTATTCACTAAAAGAGAAGCCTTTGATGTCACTCTCTGGAACGCGGCGTAAATTTAATTTTTACGTAAGGACTTATTGAAACCTCCTTGGAGACAGTAAACTTTTATATAGATTGTTCATTCTGCTAGAATGCTTCAATTACTCATTTCTTATAACATTTCTACCATAAATGAGTGACAATTACCCCATTATTTTTATCTATTGGCCTAAAAAGATGAAATTTTGAGGAAATGAGCGGTATAAACTGACCAAAAGAGACCTTATAAAGAAGACAAAGAGGACCATTAGTGATATTTATCTTCTTAAATCATCTTGTGTATCATATTCAACTGTTTGTAGGCAGATAAGATAGATATTTGATCATTTATTGGTCCACACTCTATTCTATCTTGATGCGGCTTGGTTGGATTTGTCGAGGAAATTTTGCTCGAATCGCTGTAAATGTCGTCTTTCATTATACTAGATTTTTCTCAAACTATTGAACTGATTATGACAAAACTTGACAGAAATGCTTGAAATAACCAGTATTTCAATCGAAAAAAGTCACATTCAGTTTATTGAACAATAATGTCTTCTTTAGGTGTAATACCACCAAATCATGGTATGTCACATCCGGTTGTATACGAAAGTAGGTCGAAAAAAAATATTCCCTTGAATTTGACAGTTGTAGGTAATTAATCCTACATTTTATTGCAGTAAAAACATTTCGGTGTCATAAACAAATGCTTGGGTATTTCAAAACACCATTATTTTTTATTTGGGATATCTATAGAAAATTTGTAATCTTGAGGTTACATGGTGACTAAACCTTGTACACAGATAAACTAAGGGGAGAAATTTGATTGGTTAACTTCAAATGATGGTAATTTTCTCATATGCAATGAAATGTTATGTGAAATTTTTTTTCTATAGTACTGGACAGGATAAAACTTTACTCATGCCAAGTATTCCTTTATTTGAAACAAAGATAAATTCTGCACATTTTTTTGAAAAGTGCAAATTTTACATAGACTAACAGGGGAAAATCAATGGTGGTATTACACCTAATATTGGAAGCTGTACATGCCCCTTTGACCTTGTGAGTAATCTCATGTGTTAAAAATTTCTTGCTATTTAAGTGAAATATTACAAAAAATGAAATATTCTGAGTGGATTGAGTCTCCAAAACACATTTTATGAGAAAATTGTCTTGAAATAGGGCTCTACCATGAATATTCAGTTGACAGAACAAGCCATACTAAGTGAATTTTTTTTTTGGGGGGAGGGTCTCCTTATTTCTTATATTCTGCTATCATAGAACAATTTCCTAGGAAATACTTAAATAAACATAAAGTTATAAGTAGATGAAATTATTTTTAATGCTGTCACGCCAAATTATTCACTAAAAGAGAAGCCTCTGATGTCACTCTCTGGAACGCGGCGTAAATTTAATTTTTACGTAAGGACTTATTGAAACCTCCTTGGAGACAGTAAACTTTTATATAGATTGTTCATTCTGCTAGAATGCTTCAATTACTCATTTCTTATAACATTTCTACCATAAATGAGTGACAATTACCCCATTATTTTTTATTTATTGGCCTAAAAAGAGGAAATTTTGAGGAAATGAGCGTATGAACTGACCAAAAGAGACCTTATAAAGAAGACAAAGAGGACCATTAGTGATATTTATCTTCTTAAATCATCTTGTGTATCATATTCAACTGTTTGTAGGCAGATAAGATAGATATTTGATCATTTATTGGTCCACACTCTATTCTATCTTGATGCGGCTTGGTTGGATTTGTCGAGGAAATTTTGCTCGAATCGCTGTAAATGTCGTCTTTCATTATACTAGATTTTTCTCAAACTATTGAACTGATTATGACAAAACTTGACAGAAATGCTTGAAATAACCAGTATTTCAATCGAAAAAAGTCACATTCAGTTTATTGAACAATAATGTCTTCTTTAGTGTAATACCACCAAATCATGGTATGTCACATCCGGTTGTATACGAAAGTAGGTCGAAAAAAAATATTCCCTTGAATTTGACAGTTGTAGGTAATTAATCCTACATTTTATTGCATAAAAACATTTCGGTGTCATAAACAAATGCTTGGGTATTCAAAACACCATTATTTTTTATTTGGGATATCTATAGAAAATTTGTAATCTTGAGGTTACATGGTGACTAAACCTTGTACACAGATAAACTAAGGGGAGAAATTTGATTGGTTAACTTCAAATGATGGAATTTTCTCATATGCAATGAAATGTTATGTGAAATTTTTTTCTATAGTACTGGACAGATAAAACTTTACCATGCCAAGTATTCCTTTATTTGAAACAAAGATAAATTCTGCACATTTTTTTGAAAAGTGCAAATTTTACATGACTAACAGGGGAAAATCAATGGTGGTATTACACCTAATATTGGAAGCTGTACATCCCCTTTGACCTTGTGAGTAATCTCATGTGTTAAAAATTTCTTGCTATTTAAGTGAAATATTACAAAAAATGAAATATTCTGAGTGGATTGAGTCTCCAAAAACATTTATGAGAAAATTGTCTGAATAGGCTCTACCATGAATATTCAGTTGACAGAACAAGCCATACTAAGTGATTTTTTTTGGGGGGAGGGTCTCCTTATTTCTTATATTCTGCTATCATAGAACAATTTCCTGGAAATACTTAAATAAACATAAAGTTATAAGTAGATGAAATTATTTTTAATGCTGTCACGCCAAATTATTCACTAAAAGAGCCTTGATGTCACTCTCTGGAACGCGGCGTAAATTTAATTTTTACGTAAGGACTTATTGAAACCTCCTTGGAGACAGTAAACTTTTATATAGATTGTTCATTCTGCTAGAATGCTTCAATTACTCATTTCTTATAACATTTCTACCATAAATGAGTGACAATTACCCCATTATTTTTATTATTGGCCTAAAAAGAGGGAAATTTGAGGAAATGAGCGTATGAACTGACCAAAAGAGACCTTATAAAGAAGACAAAGAGGACCATTAGTGATATTTATCTTCTTAAATCATCTTGTGTATCATATTCAACTGTTTGTAGCAGATAAGATAGATATTTGATCATTTATTGGTCCACACTCTATTCTATCTTGATGCGGCTTGGTTGGATTTGTCGAGAAAATTTTGCTCGAATGCTGTAAATGTCGTCTTTCATTATACTAGATTTTTCTCAAACTATTGAACTGATTATGACAAAACTTGACAGAAATGCTTGAAATAACCAGTATTCAATGAAAAAAGTCACATTCAGTTTATTGAACAATAATGTCTTCTTTAGGTGTAATACCACCAAATCATGGTATGTCACATCCGGTTGTATACGAAAGTAGGTCGAAAAAAAATATTCCCTGAATTTGAAGTTGTAGGTAATTAATCCTACATTTTATTGCAATAAAAACATTTCGGTGTCATAAACAAATGCTTGGGTATTTCAAAACACCATTATTTTTTATTTGGGATATCTATAGAAAATTTGTAATCTTGAGGTTACATGGTGACTAAACCTTGTACACAGATAAACTAAGGGGAGAAATTTGATTGGTTAACTTCAAATGATGGTATTTTCTCATATGCAATGAAATGTTATGTGAATTTTTTTCTATAGTACTGGACAGGATAAAACTTTACTCATGCCAAGTATTCCTTTATTTGAAACAAAGATAAATTCTGCACATTTTTTTGAAAAGTGCAAATTTTACATAGACTAACAGGGAAAATCAATGGTGGTATTACACCTAATATTGGAAGCTGTACATGCCCTTTGACCTTGTGAGTAATCTCATGTGTTAAAAATTTCTTGCTATTTAAGTGAAATATTACAAAAAATGAAATATTCTGAGTGGATTGAGTCTCCAAAACACATTTTATGAGAAAATTGTCTGAAATAGGGCTTACCATGAATATTCAGTTGACAGAACAAGCCATACTAAGTGATCTTTTTTTTGGGGGGGGGTCTCCTTATTTCTTATATTCTGCTATCATAGAACAATTTCCTTGGAAATACTTAAATAAACATAAAGTTATAAGTAGATGAAATTATTTTTAATGCTGTCACACCAAATTATTCACTAAAAGGCCTTTGATGTCACTCTCTGGAACGCGGCGTAAATTTAATTTTTACGTAAGGACTTATTGAAACCTCCTTGGAGACAGTAAACTTTTATATAGATTGTTCATTCTGCTAGAATGCTTCAATTACTCAAAAAAAAAAAAAAAAAAAAAAAAAAAAAAAAAAAAAAAAAAAAAAAAAAAAAAAAAAAAAAAAAAAAAAAAAAAAAAAAAAAAAAAAAAAAAAAAAAAAAAAAAAAAAAAAAAAAAAAAAAAAAAAAAAAAAAAAAAAAAAAAAAAAAAAAAAAAAAAAAAAAAAAAAAAAAAAAAAAAAAAAAAAAAAAAAAAAAAAAAAAAAAAAAAAAAAAAAAAAAAAAAAAAAAAAAAAAAAAAAAAAAAAAAAAAAAAAAAAAAAAAATTCAGTTGACAGAACAAGCCATACTAAGTGAATTTTTTTTTTGGGGGGGGGGTCTCCTTATTTCTTATATTCTGCTATCATAGAACAATTTCCTAGGAAATACTTAAATAAACATAAAGTTTATAAGTAGATGAAATTATTTTTAATGCTGTCACGCCAAATTATTCACTAAAAGAGAAGCCTTGATGTCACTCTCTGGAACGCGGCGTAAATTTAATTTTTTACGTAAGGACTTATTGAAACCTCCTTGGAGACAGTAAACTTTTATATAGATGTTCATTCTGCTAGAATGCTTCAATTACTCATTTCTTATAACATTTCTACCATAAATGAGTGACAATTACCCCATTATTTTTATTTATTGGCCTAAAAAGATGAAATTTTGAGGAAATGAGCGGTATGAAATGACCAAAAGAGACCTTATAAAGAAGACAAAGAGGACCATTAGTGATATTTATCTTCTTAAATCATCTTGTGTATCATATTCAACTGTTTGTAGGCAGATAAGATAGATATTTGATCATTTATTGGTCCACACTCTATTCTATCTTGATGCGGCTTGGTTGGATTTGTCGAGGAAATTTTGCTCGAATCGCTGTAAATGTCGTCTTTCATTATACTAGATTTTTCTCAAACTATTGAACTGATTATGACAAAACTTGACAGAAATGCTTGAAATAACCAGTATTTCAATCGAAAAAAGTCACATTCAGTTTATTGAACAATAATGTCTTCTTTAGGTGTAATACCACCAAATCATGGTATGTCACATCCGGTTGTATACGAAAGTAGGTCGAAAAAAAAATATTCCCTTGAATTTGACAGTTGTAGGTAATTAATCCTACATTTTTTTTGCAGTAAAAACATTTCGGTGTCATAAACAAATGCTTGGGTATTTCAAAACACCATTATTTTTTTATTTGGGATATCTATAGAAAATTTGTAATCTTGAGGTTACATGGTGACTAAAACCTTGTACACAGATAAACTAAGGGGAGAAATTTGATTGGTTAACTTCAAATGATGGTAATTTTCTCATATGCAATGAAAATGTTATGTGAAATTTTTTTCTATAGTACTGGACAGGATAAAAACTTTACTCATGCCAAGTATTCCTTTATTTGAAACAAAGATAAATTCTGCACATTTTTTTGAAAAGTGCAAATTTTACATAGACTAACAGGGGAAAATCAATGGTGGTATTACACCTAATATTGGAAGCTGTACATGCCCCTTTGACCTTGTGAGTAATCTCATGTGTTAAAAATTTCTTGCTATTTAAGTGAAATATTACAAAAAATGAAAATATTCTGAGTGGATTGAGTCTCCAAAACACATTTTATGAGAAAATTGTCTTGGAAATAGGGCTCTACCATGAATATTCAGTTGACAGAACAAGCCATACTAAGTGAATCTTTTTTTTGGGGGGGGGGTCTCCTTATTTCTTATATTCTGCTATCATAGAACAATTTCCTAGGAAATACTTAAATAAACATAAAGTTATAAGTAGATGAAATTATTTTTAATGCTGTCACCCAAATTATTCACTAAAAAGGCCTCTTGATGTCACTCTCTGGAACGCGGCGTAAATTTAATTTTTACGTAAGGACTTATTGAAACCTCCTTGGAGACAGTAAACTTTTATATAGATTGTTCATTCTGCTAGAATGCTTCAATTACTCATTTCTTATAACATTTCTACCATAAATGAGTGACAATTACCCCATTATTTTTATCTATTGGCCTAAAAAGATGAAATTTTGAGGAAATGAGCGGTATAAACTGACCAAAAGAGACCTTATAAAGAAGACAAAGAGGACCATTAGTGATATTTATCTTCTTAAATCATCTTGTGTATCATATTCAACTGTTTGTAAGCAGATAAGATAGATATTTGATCATTTATTGGTCCACACTCTATTCTATCTTGATGCGGCTTGGTTGGATTTGTCGAGAAAATTTTGCTCGAATGGCTGTAAATGTCGTCTTTCATTATACTAGATTTTTCTCAAACTATTGAACTGATTATGACAAAACTTGACAGAAATGCTTGAAATAACCAGTATTACAATGGAAAAAAGTCACATTCAGTTTATTGAACAATAATGTCTTCTTTAGGTGTAATACCACCAAATCATGGTATGTCACATCCGGTTGTATACGAAAGTAGGTCGAAAAAAAATATTCCCTTGAATTTGATAGTTGTAGGTAATTAATCCTACATTTTATTGCAGTAAAAACATTTCGGTGTCATAAACAAATGCTTGGGTATTTCAAAACACCATTATTTTTTATTTGGGATATCTATAGAAAATTTTGTAATCTTGAGGTTACATGGTGACTAAACCTTGTACACAGATAAACTAAGGGGAGAAATTTGATTGGTTAACTTCAAATGATGGTTATTTTCTCATATGCAATGAAATGTTATGTGAATTTTTTTTCTATAGTACTGGACAGGATAAAACTTTACTCATGCCAAGTATTCCTTTATTTGAAACAAAGATAAATTCTGCACATTTTTTGAAAAGTGCAAATTTTACATAGACTAACAGGGGAAAATCAATGGTGGTATTACACCTAATATTGGAAGCTGTACATGCCCCTTTGACCTTGTGAGTAATCTCATGTGTTAAAAATTTCTTGCTATTTAAGTGAAATATTACAAAAAATGAAATATTCTGAGTGGATTGAGTCTCCAAAACACATTTTATGAGAAAATTGTCTTGAAATAGGGCTCTACCATGAATATTCAGTTGACAGATCAAGCCATACTAAGTGAATTTTTTTTTGGGGGGAGGGTCTCCTTATTTCTTATATTCTGCTATCATAGAACAATTTCCTAGGAAATACTTAAATAAACATAAAGTTATAAGTAGATGAAATTATTTTTAATGCTGTCACGCCAAATTATTCACTAAAAGAGAAGCCTTTGATGTCACTCTCTGGAACGCGGCGTAAATTTAATTTTTACGTAAGGACTTATTGAAACCTCCTTGGAGACAGTAAACTTTTATATAGATTGTTGGGTTAGGGTTAGAGTTAGGGTTAGGGTTAGGGTTAGGGTTAGGGTTAGGGTTAGGGTTAGGTTAGGGTTAGGGTTAGGGTTAGGGTTAGGGTTAGGGTTAGGGTTAGGGTTAGGGTTAGGGTTAGGGTTAGGGTTAGGGTTTTTACTAGACTGCAACTGAGTTGCACTAAGGGAGATAATTTGTTTTTAGTATAAACCTGGCTGATATGAAATGAACCCAGAAAATAAAATTCAAGGAAGTTTGTTGTATTTGCGCATATGCATAAATGCTAGCGTAAAATAGCGATACGATTTTTGAGCTACATGACGTCACAATACGTAACGAAAATATTAGAAATAATGTAAATGCATACATACATAAATACATAAATACATACATACATACATGCATACATGCATACTTACATACATACATACATACACACATACAAACAAACAAACAAACAAACAAACAAACACACATACATACATACATACATACATACATACATACATACATACATACATACATACATACATACATACATACATACATACATACATACATACACACATTGATAGACAGCAATATCATTCATATAAATGATATCATCGATGAAAATGGAGTCTTTCCTGAAAAATTTATTAGTTTAAAGTTAAAAAAAAAATCAAATTGGAGAGATTAATTCTCAAGATTAAGAAAAGCGACACCATTTCATATGTTTTATGATATTCTGACAATAAAGTAATATTTATGAGTTTATATGGATTCTCAGACACAAAAGTGAAGAAATGAAGGTTTCAGATTGCTGTATTTGTTGGCTGTATCTATAGATGGTGCCAAAATCTATCCGTTTTAGTGATACTTCTGTGCTGGCATGAACATTTTCTTCTTATGATGGATAATTTGACACAAAATGAGACCTGTATAAGTGTACGGTTACTTTTATTTGTGTCGATAACAAAAAAAAAAGCGACAGAATTTCTTTCTTTTGAGTAATTTTCTTGTATCGGCTTGGTAATTGAGTACTCTTTGTACCTCTAGATTGAATGTTGGACATTTAAGTGAAGGATTGTAAGTTTCAAATGGCTATATATGTTGTTACCATGAGTATAGGCTGCCAACATTGACCTTTTTCTTTCTGATTCTATACCGGCATCATATTTTATTCTTTTTGGTACATAGTTTTGAGTCTACGGAGTCTAAAAACCTTGTCGACAGATATAAAAAGTGCAAACATTTCTTCTTTTAAACGATATTTAGTAACTTGTCTGCTAAATGCCACATGCTGGAGTGTTTGAGTAAATTTTTTTTTTTTTTTTTTTTTTAATTATATTGATATCCCGTTGACTTTTACTCAACCTTAATCTTTATTTCAGCATATGTTGGCTCTTATTGAAGATTAGGATTGAGGTTAAGCATAAGGTTAATTTTAAGGTTAATTTTTTGTTTAACCGGTTACTGGTTAAAGGTTAAGGTTAGGGTTAAAGTTAACTTTCCATTTAACCTTAATTATTTCTTAAGCATTTGTAGGCTATTTTTTAAGTTTAAGGTTAAAGTTAAGGTTAAGGTTGACGTTTACTCAACCATAATCTTTATTTCAGCATATGTTGGCTCTTATTGAAGATTAGGATTGAGTTTAAGCATAAGGTTAAGGTTAAGGTTAATTTTTTGTTTAACCGGTTACTGGTTAAAGGTTAAGGTTAGGGTTAGGGTTAGGGTTAGGGTTAGGGTTAGGGTTAGGGTTAGGGTTAGGGTTAGGGTTAGGGTTAGGGGGTTTTTACTAGACTGCAACTGAGTTGCACTAAGGGAGATAATTTGTTTTTAGTATAAACCTGGCTGATATGAAATGAACCCAGAAAATAAAATTCAAGGAAGTTTGTTGTATTTGCGCATATGCATAAATGCTAGCGTAAAATAGCGATACGATTTTTGAGCTACATGACGTCACAATACGTAACGAAAATATTAGAAATAATGTAAATGCATACATACATAAATACATAAATACATACATACATACATGCATACATGCATACTTACATACATACATACATACACACATACAAACAAACAAACAAACAAACAAACAAACACACATACATACATACATACATACATACATACATACATACATACATACATACATACATACATACATACATACATACATACATACATACACACATTGATAGACAGCAATATCATTCATATAAATGATATCATCGATGAAAATGGAGTCTTTCCTGAAAAATTTATTAGTTTAAAGTTAAAAAAAAAATCAAATTGGAGAGATTAATTCTCAAGATTAAGAAAAGCGACACCATTTCATATGTTTTATGATATTCTGACAATAAAGTAATATTTATGAGTTTATATGGATTCTCAGACACAAAAGTGAAGAAATGAAGGTTTCAGGTTGCTGTATTTGTTGGCTGTATCTATAGATGGTGCCAAAATCTATCCGTTTTAGTGATACTTCTGTGCTGGCATGAACATTTTCTTCTTATGATGGATAATTTGACACAAAATGAGACCTGTATAAGTGTACGGTTACTTTTATTTGTGTCGATAACAAAAAAAAAGCGACAGAATTTCTTTCTTTTGAGTAATTTTCTTGTATCGGCTTGGTAATTGAGTACTCTTTGTACCTCTAGATTGAATGTTGGACATTTAAGTGAAGGATTGTAAGTTTCAAATGGCTATATATGTTGTTACCATGAGTATAGGCTGCCAACATTGACCTTTTTCTTGCTGATTCTATACCGGCATCATATTTTATTCTTTTTGGTACATAGTTTTGAGTCTACGGAGTCTAAAAACCTTGTCGACAGATATAAAAAGTGCAAACATTTCTTCTTTTAAACGATATTTCGTAACTTGTCTGCTAAATGCCACATGCTGGAGTGTTTGACTGAATTTTTTTTTTTTTTTTTTTTTAATTATATTGATATCCCGTTGACTTTTACTCAACCTTAATCTTTATTTCAGCATATGTTGGCTCTTATTGAAGATTAGGATTGAGGTTAAGCATAAGGTTAATTTTAAGGTTAATTTTTTGTTTAACCGGTTACTGGTTACCGGTTACTGGTTACCGGTTACTGGTTAGGGTTAGGGTTAGGGTTAGGGTTAGGGTTAGGGTTAGGGTTAGGGTTAGGGTTAGGGTTAGGGTTAGGGTTAGGGTTAGGGTTAGGGTTAGGGTTAGGGTTAGGGTTAGGGTTAGGATTAGGGTTAGGGTTAGGGTTAGGGTTAGGGTTAGGGTTAGGGTTAGGGTTAGGGTTAGGGTTAGGGTTGTTAGGGTTAGGGTTAGGGTTAGGGTTAGGGTTAGGGTTAGGGTTAGGAGTTAGGGTTAGGGTTAGGGTTAGGGTTAGGGTTAGGGTAGTATACTTTGACGAGATTTGTGAGATGACCTTTTTCACTTCTGCGCATGTCTGACCTTTTTTGTGACTGCGCATGCGCGAGAAGGGTTAGGGTTAGGGTTAGGGTTAGGGGTTAGGGTTAGGGTTAGGGTTTGGGTTAGGGTTAGGGTTAGGGTTAGGGTAAGGGTTTGGGTTAGGGTTTGGGTTAGGGTTAGGGTTTGGGTTAGGGTTTGGGTTAGGGTTTGAGTTAAGGTCAAGGTCAGGTACATGGTAGTATACTTTGGCGAGATTATTGAGGTGCCCTTTTTGACTTCTGCGCATGTCTGCCCTTTTCTGTGACTGCGCATGCGTGAGAAGGGTTAGGGTTAAGGTTAGGGTTAGGGTTAGGGTTAGGGTTAGTGTTAGAGTTAGGGTTAAGGGTTAGGGTAAGGGTTAGGGTTAGAGTTAAGGTTAGAGTTAAGGGTTAGGGTAAGAGTTAAGGGTTACATTTACTATTTTGTTTATATAATAGGCTTTTTGTAACATAACAATTTCCTCAAGAAGGTATGACAAAATTTGCATATTGAAATTCAGGGGAGATAATCTATTAAGGCTTATGTCAGAAATTGCTGGTACAACAGTCCAATGTGCTGCACCTAATTAATTAATAAATGATAGCCTTCCATGAAGGAGTTTAAGTGTTAAGTTGTTTTGTATTTGTTGTATTCATCAATATATTTACCCTATTTCTTGAATATTCTCTACCGACATAATTATTAAGTACTTTATGTACGTCGGGATGAACAGTTTTTCCAAAATTAAGCGCTTCGTAAGTCTACGGTTATACTAAAGTTTTGTCGACAAGAATAGAAAATGCCAATATTTCTTCTTTTTGAATGATATTCTGGTACTGGCCTTATAATTGAGTACTTTTAAAAACATCCTGATGGAATTGTTTACATTAATGGGAATGAAAACCCGTTTAAGTCACAAAATTTGTTGTCGGTATCAACAAAAGGTGGCAATGTCTTCCCTTCTCTCTGATTTTTCTGCTCCGGCATCATTCTTTCATTGTAAGAATGAATAGTTTGACACAAATTAAGAGATTTATAAGTGTGCGGTTACTGATATTTATGTCGCGAAAGAAGTTTAAAGCGACAATATTTCATCTTTATTATGATTTGAAGTCTACGGTTACTAAAACCTTTGTCGACAACAGTAAGAATGCATAATTTGAGGTTTTTAAGTCTATATTTATGTCGCAAAAGAATTTAAAGCGACAATATTTCATCTTTATTATGATTTGAAGTCTAAGGTTTCCTAAACCTTTGTCGACAACTGTAAAAATGCATAATTTGAGGTTTATAAGTCTACATTTATGTCGCGAAACAATTTAAAGCGACACAATTTCATATGTTTTTTTTTGATATTCTGACAATGAAGTAATATTTATGAGTTTAGATGGATTCTCAGACACAAAAGTGAAGAAATGAAGGTTTCTGGTTTGTTGTATTTGTTATATCTTGTTGTATATCTATAAATGGTGCCAATATCTATCCTTTTTAGTGATACTTCTGTGTCGGCATGAACTTTTTCTTCTTTTGATGCATAGTCTGACGCAAAATGAGAGCTCTATAAGTTTACGGTTACTTTTATTTGTGTCGATAACAATAAAAGGCGACATAATTTTTTTCTTTTGATTAATATTCTTGTACCGGCTTGGTAATTGATTAGATTTGAACAGATATATTTTCTTAAAATTAACTGTTCCCAAAAGATGACAAGGCGATCTACAGGATGAAAAGTTATTGGTATCATTGAAGTGTACGGCCGCACTTTCCTACCTCACTGAACAAACGTTTGTGTTATATATATATATATTTTTTTTTTTTTTTTTTTTTTTTTTTTTTTTTTTTTTTTTTTTTTTTTTTTAACTATATTGATTTCATCTTTGCAAGTGAGCCACATTCTTGAATATTCTCTACCGACATAATTATTAAGTACTTTATGTACGTCGGGATGAACAGTTTTTCCAAAATTAAGCGCTTCGTAAGTCTACGGTTATACTAAAGTTTTGTCGACAAGAATAGAAAATGCCAATATTTCTTCTTTTTGAATGATATTCTGGTACTGGCCTTATAATTGAGTACTTTTAAAAACATCCTGATGGAATTGTTTACATTAATGGGAATGAAAACCCGTTTAAGTCACAAAATTTGTTGTCGGTATCAACAAAAGGTGGCAATGTCTTCCCTTCTCTCTGATTTTTCTGCTCCGGCATCATTCTTTCATTGTAAGAATGAATAGTTTGACACAAATTAAGAGATTTATAAGTGTGCGGTTACTGATATTTATGTCGCGAAAGAAGTTTAAAGCGACAATATTTCATCTTTATTATGATTTGAAGTCTACGGTTACTAAAACCTTTGTCGACAACAGTAAGAATGCATAATTTGAGGTTTTTAAGTCTATATTTATGTCGCAAAAGAATTTAAAGCGACAATATTTCATCTTTATTATGATTTGAAGTCTAAGGTTTCCTAAACCTTTGTCGACAACTGTAAAAATGCATAATTTGAGGTTTATAAGTCTACATTTATGTCGCGAAACAATTTAAAGCGACACAATTTCATATGTTTTTTTTGATATTCTGACAATGAAGTAATATTTATGAGTTTAGATGGATTCTCAGACACAAAAGTGAAGAAATGAAGGTTTCTGGTTTGTTGTATTTGTTATATCTTGTTGTATATCTATAAATGGTGCCAATATCTATCCTTTTTAGTGATACTTCTGTGTCGGCATGAACTTTTTCTTCTTTTGATGCATAGTCTGACGCAAAATGAGAGCTCTATAAGTTTACGGTTACTTTTATTTGTGTCGATAACAATAAAAGGCGACATAATTTTTTTCTTTTGATTAATATTCTTGTACCGGCTTGGTAATTGATTAGATTTGAACAGATATATTTTCTTAAAATTAACTGTTCCCAAAAGATGACAAGGCGATCTACAGGATGAAAAGTTATTGGTATCATTGAAGTGTACGGCCGCACTTTCCTACCTCACTGAACAAACGTTTGTGTTATATATATATATTTTTTTTTTTTTTTTTTTTTTTTTTTTTTTTTTTTTTTTTAACTATATTGATTTCATCTTTGCAAGTGAGCCACATTCTTGAATATTCTCTACCGACATAATTATTAAGTACTTTATGTACGTCGGGATGAACAGTTTTTCCAAAATTAAGCGCTTCGTAAGTCTACGGTTATACTAAAGTTTTGTCGACAAGAATAGAAAATGCCAATATTTCTTCTTTTTGAATGATATTCTGGTACTGGCCTTATAATTGAGTACTTTTAAAAACATCCTGATGGAATTGTTTACATTAATGGGAATGAAAACCCGTTTAAGTCACAAAATTTGTTGTCGGTATCAACAAAAGGTGGCAATGTCTTCCCTTCTCTCTGATTTTTCTGCTCCGGCATCATTCTTTCATTGTAAGAATGAATAGTTTGACACAAATTAAGAGATTTATAAGTGTGCGGTTACTGATATTTATGTCGCGAAAGAAGTTTAAAGCGACAATATTTCATCTTTATTATGATTTGAAGTCTACGGTTACTAAAACCTTTGTCGACAACAGTAAGAATGCATAATTTGAGGTTTTTAAGTCTATATTTATGTCGCAAAAGAATTTAAAGCGACAATATTTCATCTTTATTATGATTTGAAGTCTAAGGTTTCCTAAACCTTTGTCGACAACTGTAAAAAATGCATAATTTGAGGTTTATAAGTCTACATTTATGTCGCGAAACAATTTAAAGCGACACAATTTCATATGTTTTTTTTGATATTCTGACAATGAAGTAATATTTATGAGTTTAGATGGATTCTCAGACACAAAAGTGAAGAAATGAAGGTTTCTGGTTTGTTGTATTTGTTATATCTTGTTGTATATCTATAAATGGTGCCAATATCTATCCTTTTTAGTGATACTTCTGTGTCGGCATGAACTTTTTCTTCTTTTGATGCATAGTCTGACGCAAAATGAGAGCTCTATAAGTTTACGGTTACTTTTATTTGTGTCGATAACAATAAAAGGCGACATAATTTTTTTCTTTTGATTAATATTCTTGTACCGGCTTGGTAATTGATTAGATTTGAACAGATATATTTTCTTAAAATTAACTGTTCCCAAAAGATGACAAGGCGATCTACAGGATGAAAAGTTATTGGTATCATTGAAGTGTACGGCCGCACTTTCCTACCTCACTGAACAAACGTTTGTGTTATATATTATATATTTTTTTTTTTTTTTTTTTTTTTTTTTTTTTTTTTTTTTTTTTTTTTTTTTTTAACTATATTGATTTCATCTTTGCAAGTGAGCCACATTCTTGAATATTCTCTACCGACATAATTATTAAGTACTTTATGTACGTCGGGATGAACAGTTTTTCCAAAATTAAGCGCTTCGTAAGTCTACGGTTATACTAAAGTTTTGTCGACAAGAATATAGAAAATGCCAATATTTCTTCTTTTTGAATGATATTCTGGTACTGGCCTTATAATTGAGTACTTTTAAAAACATCCTGATGGAATTGTTTACATTAATGGGAATGAAAACCCGTTTAAGTCACAAAATTTGTTGTCGGTATCAACAAAAGGTGGCAATGTCTTCCCTTCTCTCTGATTTTTCTGCTCCGGCATCATTCTTTCATTGTAAGAATGAATAGTTTGACACAAATTAAGAGATTTATAAGTGTGCGGTTACTGATATTTATGTCGCGAAAGAAGTTTAAAGCGACAATATTTCATCTTTATTATGATTTGAAGTCTACGGTTACTAAAACCTTTGTCGACAACAGTAAGAATGCATAATTTGAGGTTTTTAAGTCTATATTTATTGTCGCAAAAGAATTTAAAGCGACAATATTTCATCTTTATTATGATTTGAAGTCTAAGGTTTCCTAAACCTTTGTCGACAACTGTAAAAATGCATAATTTGAGGTTTATAAGTCTACATTTATGTCGCGAAACAATTTAAAGCGACACAATTTCATATGTTTTTTTTGATATTCTGACAATGAAGTAATATTTATGAGTTTAGATGGATTCTCAGACACAAAAGTGAAGAAATGAAGGTTTCTGGTTTGTTGTATTTGTTATATCTTGTTGTTATTATTATAATGGTGCCAATATCTATCCTTTTAGTGATACTTCTGTGTCGGCATGAACTTTTTCTTCTTTTGATGCATTAGTCTGACGCAAAATGAGAGCTCTATAAGTTTACGGTTACTTTTATTTGTGTCGATAACAATAAAAGGCGACATAATTTTTTCTTTTGATTAATATTCTTGTACGCTTGGTAATTGATTAGATTTGAACAGATATATTTTCTTAAAATTAACTGTTCCAAAAGATGACAAGGCGATCTACAGGATGAAAAGTTATTGGTATCATTGAAGTGTACGGCCGCACTTTCCTACCTCACTGAACAAACGTTTGTGTTATATATAATTATATTTTGTTTTTTTTTTTTTTTTTTTTTTTTTTTTTTTTTTTTTTTTTTTTAACTATATTGATTTCATCTTTGCAAGTGAGCCACATTCTTGAATATTCTTACCGACATAATTATTAAGTACTTTATGTACGTCGGGTGAACAGTTTTTCCAAAATTAAGCGCTTCGTAAGTCTACGGTTATACTTAAAGTTTTGTCGACAAGAATAGAAAATGCCAATATTTCTTCTTTTTGAATGATATTCGGTACTGGCCTTATAATTGAGTTACTTTTAAAACTCCTGATGGAATTGTTTACATTAATGGGAATGAAAACCGTTTAAGTCACAAAATTGTTGTCGGTATCAACAAAAGGTGGCAATGTCTTCCCTTCTCTCTGATTTTTGCTCCGCATCATTCTTTCATTGTAAGAATGAATGTTTGACACAATTAAGAGATTTATAAGTGTGCGGTTATGATATTTATGTCGCGAAAGAAGTTTAAAGCGACAATATTTCATCTTTATTATGATTGAAGTCTACGTTACTAAAACCTTTGTCGACAACAGTAAGAATGCATATTGAGGTTTTAAGTCTATATTATGTCGCAAAAGAATTTAAAGCGACATATTTCATCTTTATTATGATTTGAGTCTAAGGTTTCTAACTTTGTCGACATGTAAAATGCATAATTTGGTTTAAAGTCTACATTTATGTCGCGAAACAATTTAAAGCGACACAATTTCATATGTTTTTTTGATATTCTGACAATGAAGTAATATTTATGAGTTTAGATGGATTCTCAGACACAAAGTGAAGAAATGAAGGTTTTGGTTTGTTGTATTTGTTATATCTTGTTGTATATCTATAATGGTGCCAATATCATCCTTTAGTGATACTTCTGTGTCGGCATGACTTTTTTTCTTTTGATGCATAGTGACGCAAAATGAGAGCTCTATAAGTTTACGGTTACTTTTTTGTGTCGATAACAATAAAAGGCGACATAATTTTTTTCTTTTGATTATTTTTGTACGGCTTGGTAATTGATAGATTGAACGATTATTTTCTTAAAATTAACTTTCCCAAAGACAGCGACTACAGGATGAAAGTTATTGGTTCATTGAAGTGACGGCCGCACTTTCCTACCTCATGAACAAACGTTTGTGTTTTATTATATATTTTTTTTTTTTTTTTTTTTTTTTTTTTTTTTTTTTTTTTTTTTTAACTATATTGATTTCATCTTGCAAGTGAGCACATTCTTGAATATTCTTACGACATAATTTAAGTACTTGTAGTGGATGAACAGTTTTTCCAAAATTAAGCGCTTCGTAAGTCTACGGTTATACTAAAGTTTTGTCGCAAGAATAGAAAATGCCATATTTCTTCTTTTTGAATGATATTCTGGTACTGGCCTTATAATTGAGTACTTTAAACATCCTGATGGAATTGTTTACATAATGGATGAAAACCGTTTAAGTCACAAAATTTGTTGTCGGTATCAACAAAGGTGGCATGTTCCTTCTCTCTGATTTTTCTGCTCCGGCTCATTCTTTCTTGTAAGAATGATAGTTTGACACAAATTAAGAGATTATAAGTGTGCGTTACTGTATTTATGTCGCGAAAGAATTAAAGCGACAATATTATCTTTATTATGATTTGAGTTAGGTTATAAACCTTTGTCGACAACAGTAAGAATGCATAATTTGAGGTTTTTAAGTCTATATTTATGTCGCAAAAGAATTTAAAGCGACAATATTTCATCTTTATTATGATTTGAAGTCTAAGGTTTCCTAAACCTTTGTCGACAACTGTAAAAATGCATAATTTGAGGTTTATAAGTCTACATTTATGTCGCGAAACAATTTAAAGCGACACAATTTCATATGTTTTTTTTGATATTCTGACAATGAAGTAATATTTATGAGTTTAGATGGATTCTCAGACACAAAAGTGAAGAAATGAAGGTTTCTGGTTTGTTGTATTTGTTATATCTTGTTGTATATCTATAAAATGGTGCCAATATCTATCCTTTTTAGTGATACTTCTGTGTCGGCATGAACTTTTTCTTCTTTTGATGCATAGTCTGACGCAAAATGAGAGCTCTATAAGTTTACGGTTACTTTTATTTGTGTCGATAACAATAAAAGGCGACATAATTTTTTTCTTTTGATTAATATTCTTGTACCGGCTTGGTAATTGATTAGATTTGAACAGATATATTTTCTTAAAATTAACTGTTCCCAAAAGATGACAAGGCGATCTACAGGATGAAAAGTTATTGGTATCATTGAAGTGTACGGCCGCACTTTCCTACCTCACTGAACAAACGTTTGTGTTATATATATATATATATTTTTTTTTTTTTTTTTTTTTTTTTTTTTTTTTTTTTTTTTTTTTTTAACTATATTGATTTCATCTTTGCAAGTGAGCCACATTCTTGAATATTCTCTACCGACATAATTATTAAGTACTTTATGTACGTCGGGATGAACAGTTTTTCCAAAATTAAGCGCTTCGTAAGTCTACGGTTATACTAAAGTTTTGTCGACAAGAATAGAAAATGCCAATATTTCTTCTTTTTGAATGATATTCTGGTACTGGCCTTATAATTGAGTACTTTTAAAAACATCCTGATGGAATTGTTTACATTAATGGGAATGAAAACCCGTTTTAAGTCACAAAATTTGTTGTCGGTATCAACAAAAGGTGGCAATGTCTTCCCTTCTCTCTGATTTTTCTGCTCCGGCATCATTCTTTCATTGTAAGAATGAATAGTTTGACACAAATTAAGAGATTTATAAGTGTGCGGTTACTGATATTTATGTCGCGAAAGAAGTTTAAAGCGACAATATTTCATCTTTATTATGATTTGAAGTCTACGGTTACTAAAACCTTTGTCGACAACAGTAAGAATGCATAATTTGAGGTTTTTAAGTCTATATTTATGTCGCAAAAGAATTTAAAGCGACAATATTTCATCTTTATTATGATTTGAAGTCTAAGGTTTCCTAAACCTTTGTCGACAACTGTAAAAATGCATAATTTGAGGTTTATAAGTCTACATTTTATGTCGCGAAACAATTTAAAGCGACACAATTTCATATGTTTTTTTTGATATTCTGACAATGAAGTAATATTTATGAGTTAGATGATTCTCAGACACAAAAGTGAAGAAATGAAGGTTTCTGGTTTGTTGTATTTGTTATAATCTTGTTGTATATCTATAAATGGTGCCAATATCTATCCTTTTTAGTGATACTTCTGTGTCGGCATGAACTTTTTCTTCTTTTGATGCATAGTCTGACGCAAATGAGAGCTCTATAAGTTTACGGTTACTTTTATTTGTGTCGATAACAAAAAAGGCGACATAATTTTTTTCTTTTGATTAATATTCTTGTACCGGCTTGGTAATTGATTAGATTTGAACAGATATATTTTCTTAAAATTAACTGTTCCCAAAAGATGACAAGGCGATCTACAGGATGAAAAGTTATTGGTATCATTGAAGTGTACGGCCGCACTTTCCTACCTCACTGAACAAACGTTTGTGTTAATATATATATATATTTTTTTTTTTTTTTTTTTTTTTTTTTTTTTTTTTTTTTTTTTTTTTTTTTTAACTATATTGATTTCATCTTTGCAAGTGAGCCACATTCTTGAATATTCTCTACCGACATAATTATTAAGTACTTTATGTACGTCGGGATGAACAGTTTTTCCAAATTAAGCGCTTCGTAAGTCTACGGTTATACTAAAGTTTTGTCGACAAGAATAGAAAATGCCAATATTTCTTCTTTTTGAATGATATTCTGGTACTGGCCTTATAATTGAGTACTTTTAAAAACATCCTGATGGAATTGTTTACATTAATGGAATGAAAACCCGTTTAAGTCACAAAATTTGTTGTCGGTATCAACAAAAGGTGGCAATGTCTTCCCTTCTCTCTGATTTTTCTGCTCCGGCATCATTCTTTCATGTAAGAATGAATAGTTTGACACAAATTAAGAGATTTATAAGTGTGCGGTTACTGATATTATGTCGCGAAAGAAGTTTAAAGCGACAATATTTCATCTTTATTATGATTTGAAGTCTACGGTTACTAAAACCTTTGTCGACAACAGTAAGAATGCATAATTTGAGGTTTTTAAGTTATATTTATGTCGCAAAAGAATTTAAAGCGACAATATTTCATCTTTATTATGATTTGAAGTCTAAGGTTTCCTAAACCTTTGTCGACAACTGTAAAAAATGCATAATTTGAGGTTTATAAGTCTACATTTATGTCGCGAAACAATTTAAAGCGACACAATTTCATATGTTTTTTTTGATATTCTGACAATGAAGTAATATTTATGAGTTTAGATGGATTCTCAGACACAAAAGTGAAGAAATGAAGGTTTCTGGTTTGTTGTATTTGTTATATCTTGTTGTATATCTATAAATGGTGCCAATATCTATCCTTTTTAGTGATACTTCTGTGTCGGCATGAACTTTTCTTCTTTTGATGCATAGTCTGACGCAAAATGAGAGCTCTATAAGTTTACGGTTACTTTTATTTGTGTCGATAACAATAAAAGGCGACATAATTTTTTTCTTTTGATTAATATTCTTGTACCGGCTTGGTAATTGATTAGATTTGAACAGATATATTTTCTTAAAATTAACTGTTCCCAAAAGATGACAAGGCGATCTACAGGATGAAAAGTTATTGGTATCATTGAAGTGTACGGCCGCACTTTCTACCTCACTGAACAAACGTTTGTGTTATAATATATATATTTTTTTTTTTTTTTTTTTTTTTTTTTTTTTTTTTTTTTTTTTTTTTTTAACTATATTGATTTCATCTTTGCAAGTGAGCCACATTCTTGAATATTCTCTACCGACATAATTATTAAGTACTTTATGTACGTCGGGATGAACAGTTTTTCCAAAATTAAGCGCTTCGTAAGTCTACGGTTATACTAAAGTTTTGTCGACAAGAATAGAAAATGCCAATATTTCTTTTTTTGAATGATATTTGGTATGGCCTTATAATTAGTACTTTTAAAAACATCCTGAAGGAATTGTTTACATTAATGGGAATGAAAACCCGTTTAAGTCACAAAATTTGTTGTCGTATCAACAAAAGGTGGCAATGTCTTCCCTTCTCTCTTGATTTTTCTGCTCCGGCATATTCTTTCATTGTAAGAATGAATAGTTTGACACAATTAAGAATTTATAATTGTGCGGTTACTGTTATTTATGTCGCGAAAGAAGTTTTTAAGCGACAATATTTCATCTTTATTATGATTTGAAGTCTACGGATTACTAAAACCTTTGTCGA
>CM034349.1:143138709-143141209 GCA_019925275.1 Mytilus edulis
AGTTAACAAGTTTTAAAGTTAAGTTAAGTTTACAGTTTAACGTTACAAGTTACAAGTTAAGTTAAAGTTAAAGTTAAAGTTTAAAGTTAAAGTTAAAGTTTAAAGTTAAAGTTAAAAGTTAAGTTAAAGTTAAAGTTAAAGTCAAGTTAAAGTTAAAGTTAAAGTTAAAGTTAAAGTTCACGTAAGTTGTTAAAAGTTAAAGTTAAAAATTCACAGTTCACCGTTACACAGTTAAGTTAAAGTTAAAGTTTAAAGTTCACGTTAAAGTTCACGTTAAAGTTAAGTTACAAAGTTCAAGTTAAGTTCATGTTTCATTAAAGTTAAAGTTTAAAGTTAAGTTAAAGTTAAAAGTTAAAGTTAGTTAAAGTTAAGTTAAAGTTTAAAGTTACCGTTAAAGTTAAAGTTAAGTTAAAGTTTAAAGTTACAGTTCCACGTTCACGTTAAAAGTTAAAGTTAATAAATTTAAAGTTAAAGTTAAGTTAAGTTAAAGTTAAAGTTAAAGTTAAAGTTAAAGTTAAAGTTAAGTTACAAGTTCAAGTTAAAGTTAATTAAAGTTAAGTTACAACGTTAAAGTTAAAGTTAAAGTTAAGTAAAGTTAAGTTCAATTTAAGTTACAAGTTAAAGTTAAGTTAAAGTTAACAGTTAAGTTACAAGTTAAAGTTCAAGTTAACGTTACAGTTTAAAAGTTAAAGTTAAAGTTAAAGTTAAGTTACAAGTTAAGTTAAAGTTAAAGTTAAAGTTAAAGTTAAAGTTAAGTTAAAGTTAAAGTTAAAGTTAAATCAGTTAAAGTTAAAGTTAAAAGTTAAAATTTAAAGTTCAAGTTAAAGTTAAATAGTTAAAGTTAAAGTTAACGTTACAGTAAGTTAAAGTTAAAGTTACAGTTAAGTTTAAAGTTCAAGTTCAGTTAAGTTAACGTTAAAGTTAAAGTTAAAGTTAAAGTGTTAAAGTTAAAGTTAACAGTTAACGTTACAGTTCAAGTTCAAGTTCCAAGTTAAAAGTTAAGTTAAAGTTAAAGTTAAACGTTAAAGTTAAGTTAAAGTTAAGTTACCAGTTCAAAATTCAAAGTTAAAGTTAAAGTTAAAGTTAAAGTTAAGTTAAAGTTAAGTTAAGTTAAAGTTAACGTTAAAGTTAAAGTTAAAGTTAAGTTAAAGTTAAAGTTACAAGTTCAAGTTAAGTTAAGTTAAAGTTTAAAGTTCCAGTAAGTAAAGTTAACGTAAAGTTAAGTTAACGTTAAAGTTACAAGTTAAAGTTAAAGTTAAGTTCAACGTTAAAGTTAGTTAAAGTTAAAGTTAAAGTTAGTTAAACGACGTTAAATGTTAAAGTTAAAGTTACACGTTACAGTTAGTTAATAGTTAACAGTTAAAGTTAAAGTTAAGAGTTAAAGTTAACAGTTAAAAGTTAACGTTACAAGTTAAAGTTACAGTTAAAGTTAGTTCAACGTACAGTTAACCGTTACAGTTAACGTTACAAGTTAAAGTTACAGTTCAAGTTAAGTTAAGTTAAAGTTAAGTTCAAGTTAAAGTACAGTCAGTTAAGTTAAAGTTAAAGTAAAGTTAAAGTTAAGTTAAGTTAAAGTTAAAGTTCAAGTTACAAAATTAAAGTTAAAGTTAAAAAGGGTTAAGTTAAAGTTAAAGTTTTAAAGTTAAGTTAATTACGTTAAAGTTAAAGTAAGTTAAAGTTAAAGTTCAGTTTCAAGTTAACGTTAAAGTTAAAAGTTAAAGTTAAAGTTAAAGTTCACTAGTTTAAGTTAAAGTTAAAGTTCAAGTTAAAGTTAAAGTTAAAGTTAAGTTCACGTTAAAGTTCAAAGTTAAAGTTAAAGTTAAAGTTAAAGTTTAAGTTACAAGTTAAAGTTCAGTTCAAAGTTAAAGTTATAAGTTAAGTTACAGTTAAAGTTAACAGTTACAGTTAAGTTAAAGTTAAAGTTCAGTTAACAGTTAAAGTTAAAGTTAAAGTTAAGGTTATAAGTTAAAGTTAAAGTTCCATTACACAGTAAGTAAAGTTCAGTACAAGTTAACGTTTAACGTTACAGTTAAAGTTAATTTCACAGTTAAATTTCCCAAAGTTACAATTTAAAAGTTACAGTTAAGTTCAAGTTCAAGTTCAAGTTAAAGTTAAAGTTACAAGTTAACGTTAACGTTACCAGTTACCGTTAAAGTTCAAGTTACGTTAGTTAAAGTTAAAAGTTAAAGTTAAGTATAAAGTTACAGTTCCGTTACCAGTTCAGTTACAAGTAAAGTTAAAGTTCACACGTTAAAGTTCAAGTGACGGTTAAGTTAAAGTTAAAGTACAAGTTAAAGTTAAAGTTACCTAAAGTTAAGTTAAGTTAAAGTTAAAGTTACCGTTACAGTTACAGTTCCAGTTACCGTTCCCGTTACACGTTTCCACGTTAAAGTTACCACGTTACCGTACGTTAAGTTCAAAGTTAAAGTTAAGTTAAAGTTAACAGTTAACGTTAAGTTACGAAGTTACAGTAAAGTTCAAGTTAACGTTAAAGTTTAAG
>CM034349.1:143146209-143150021 GCA_019925275.1 Mytilus edulis
ATATAACACAAACGTTTGTTCAGTGAGGTAGGAAAGTGCGGCCGTACACTTCAATGATACCAATAACTTTTCATCCTGTAGATCGCCTTGTCATCTTTTGGGAACAGTTAATTTTAAGAAAATATATCTGTTCAAATCTAATCAATTACCAAGCCGGTACAAGAATATTAATCAAAAGAAAAAAATTATGTCGCCTTTTATTGTTATCGACACAAATAAAAGTAACCGTAAACTTATAGAGCTCTCATTTTGCGTCAGACTATGCATCAAAAGAAGAAAAAGTTCATGCCGACACAGAAGTATCACTAAAAAGGATAGATATTGCACCATTTATAGATATACAACAAGATATAACAATACAACAACCAGAAACCTTCATTTCTTCACTTTGTGTCGAGAATCCATCTAAACTCATAAATATTACTTCATTGTCAGAATATCAAAAAAACATATGAAATTGTGTCGCTTTAAATTGTTCGCGACATAAATGTAGACTTAAAACCTCAATTATGCATTTTTACAGTTGTCGACAAAGGTTTAGGAAACTTAGACTTCAAATCATAATAAAGATGAAATATTGTCGCTTTAAATTCTTTTGCGACATAATATAGACTTAAAAACCTCAAATTATGCATTCTTACGTTGTCGACAAAGGTTTTAGTAACCGTAGACTTCAATCATAATAAAGATGAAATATTGTCGCTTTAAACTTCTTTCGCGACATAAATATCATAACGCACACTTATAAATCTCTTAATTTGTGTCAACTATTCATTCTTACAATGAAAGAATGATGCGGAGCGAAAAAATCAGAGAGAAGGAAGACATTGCCACCTTTGTTGATACCGACAACAAATTTTGTGACTTAAACGGGTTTTCATTCCCATTAATGTAAACAATTCCATCAGGATGTTTTTAAAAGTACTCAATTATAAGGCCAGTACCAGAATATCATTCAAAAAGAAGAAATATTGGCATTTTCTATTCTTGTCGACAAAACTTTAGTATAACCGTAGACTTACGAAGCGCTTAATTTTGGAAAAACTGTTCATCCCGACGTACATAAAGTACTTAATAATTATGTCGGTAGAGAATATTCAAGAATGTGGCTCACTTGCAAAGATGAAATCAATATAGTTAAAAAAAAAAAAAAAAAAAAAAAAAAAAAAAAAAAAAAAAAAAATATATTAATTAAAAACTTGTTCAGTGAGTAGAAAGTCCTAACTTCAAGATACAAAATTCTCCTGTAGATGTTTCATTTTGAACATTAATTAAAAAAAATAAAAAAATAAAGCGTAAAAATTTTCAAGAAAAAAATATGGCCTTTATTGATCCAAAATAAGTAACCGTAAACTTTGAGCTCTATTTTGAATATGTCAAAAAAAAAAAGTTCATGCCGACAAGAATATATAAAAGGAAGATATTGGCCCTTTTAGTATACACAGAATAAAAATACAACCAGAAACTTCTTTCTTCATTTTGTGTCTGAGAATCCATCAAAATAAAATTCTTCATGCAGAATATCAAAAAATAGAAATTGTCCTTTAATTGTTTGGACATAAAGTAACATAAACCAAATATCATTTTTACGTTGTGACAAAGTTAAAACCTTACTTCAAATCATAATAAAATGAAATTTGTCGCTTTAAATTCTTTTGCGACATAAATATAGACTTAAAACCTCAAATTATGCATTTTTCGTTGTCGACAAAGGTTTAGTAACCTAGACTTCAAATCATAATAAAGATGAAATATTGTCGCTTTAAATTCTTTGCGACATAAATATAGTAACACCTATAAATCTCTTATTTTGTCAAATATTTTTACAAGAAAGAATTGCCGAAAAAATCAGAGAAAGGAAACTTGCCACCTTTTGTAACCGACAACAAATTTTTACTTAAACTTTTCATTCCATAATGTAAAAATCCATCAGGATGTTTTAAAATACTATTATAGGCCAGACCAAATTTTCAAAAGGAATATTGCATTTTCATCTTCACAAATTTAATACCTTAGACTTACAGGTTATTTTGAAAAAATGTTCATCCGGTACAAAAACTTAATATTATGCGGTAAGAATTAAGAATGGGCTCACTTGAAAATGAAATCAATATAAAAAAAAAAAAAAAAAAAAAAAAAAAAAAAAAAAAAAAATATATAAAAAAAAAAAAAAAAAAAAAAAAAAAAAAAAAAAAAAAAAAAAAAAAAAAAAAAATATCGACACAAATAAAAGTAACCGTAAACTTATAGAGCTCTCATTTTGCGTCAGACTATGCATCAAAAGAAGAAAAAGTTCATGCCGACACAGAAGTATCACTAAAAAGGATAGATATTGGCACCATTTATAGATATACAACAAGATATAACAAATACAACAAACCAGAAACCTTCATTTCTTCACTTTTGTGTCTGAGAATCCATCTAAATCATAAATATTACTTCATTGTCAGAATATCAAAAAAAACATATGAAATTGTGTCGCTTTAAATTGTTTCGCGACATAAATGTAGACTTTATAACCTCAAATTATGCATTTTTACAGTTGTCGACAAAGGTTTAGGAAACCTTAGACTTCAAATCATAATAAAGATGAAATATTGTCGCTTTAAATTCTTTTGCGACATAAATATAGACTTAAAAACCTCAAATTATGCATTCTTACTGTTGTCGACAAAGGTTTTAGTAACCGTAGACTTCAAATCATAATAAAGATGAAATATTGTCGCTTTAAACTTCTTTCGCGACATAAATATCAGTAACCGCACACTTATAAATCTCTTAATTTGTGTCAAACTATTCATTCTTACAATGAAAGAATGATGCCGGAGCAGAAAAATCAGAGAGAAGGGAAGACATTGCCACCTTTTGTTGATACCGACAACAAATTTTGTGACTTAAACGGGTTTTCATTCCCATTATGTAAACAATTCCATCAGGATGTTTTTAAAAGTACTCAATTATAAGGCCAGTACCAGAATATCATTCAAAAAGAAGAAATATTGGCATTTTCTATTCTTGTCGACAAAACTTTAGTATAACCGTAGACTTACGAAGCGCTTAATTTTGGAAAAACTGTTCATCCCGACGTACATAAAGTACTTAATAATTATGTCGGTAGAGAATATTCAAGAATGTGGCTCACTTGCAAAGATGAAATCAATATAGTTAAAAAAAAAAAAAAAAAAAAAAAAAAAAAAAAAAAAAAAAAAAAAAAAATATATATATATATATATAACAAAACGTTTGTTCAGTGAGGTAGGAAAGTGCGGCCGTACACTTCAATGATACCAATAACTTTTCATCCTGTAGATCGCCTTGTCATCTTTTGGGAACAGTTAATTTTAAGAAAATATATCTGTTCAAATCTAATCAATTACCAAGCCGGTACAAGAATATTAATCAAAAGAAAAAAATTATGTCGCCTTTTATTGTTATCGACACAAATAAAAGTAACCGTAAACTTATAGAGCTCTCATTTTGCGTCAGACTATGCATTCAAAAGAAGAAAAAGTTCATGCCGACACAGAAGTATCACTAAAAAGGATAGATATTGGCACCATTTATAGATATACAACAAGATATAACAAATACAACAAACCAGAAACCTTCATTTCTTCACTTTTGTGTCTGAGAATCCATCTAAACTCATAAATATTACTTCATTGTCAGAATATCAAAAAAAACATATGAAATTGTGTCGCTTTAAATTGTTTCGCGACATAAATGTAGACTTATAAACCTCAAATTATGCATTTTTACAGTTGTCGACAAAGGTTTAGGAAACCTTAGACTTCAAATCATAATAAAGATGA
>CM034349.1:143150121-143379934 GCA_019925275.1 Mytilus edulis
ACCTGGAAAACAATGCCTTATTAACTTAATTAATGTTTGTGACTAAATAAACAATAACACTTGAATCATTTCTTCATCTGTTGGTGTTTATTTTATAAAAATGGTCTTGTAGTTACTTGGCAATATTTTTTTTAAAAACATCGATTTTGGTTGAAATGATAGGACATTTTTTGAGTGGGAACTCAATCTTGTCCAATTACTGTATAGTCTGAGCACTTGTTACAGGAGCTTGAAAAATAACGTACACGCGTGCTTCCAATGTTTTAATTATTTTTCCTGAATATAAGAGAACCAGCGGTGAAAACCAAAACAAAAAGTCTTTATAGATCGATGGAGAAACAATACCAACAATGCTGGATGAACAACAACACAAAGATTTACTATTATTAAGGAAAATATTTTTAAAAGGCTGAAGGCAGTAATATTTCTTACCATCAAGTTACAGAAAGACTGTTTCTGGTCGGTCACACTTAAAACAACCCGGACGCGTCCGAGAGCGCCAAAGAGAAATAAAAGTTCAACCATGTATACACGTTTCCTTCTAATATAATATGCATACAAGAAGAAGCGGCAGGGTGTTATTTTTATTACATTATAGTTACAATTAAAGAATTTTAACAATAAAATTGTTATTGTTACATTATTAAATTGTTATTCTTTCGATTTTCTTCATTCATGATTGGATTTATTCCACTGCTGAGAAGGGGCAAGGGGGCTCCAATAACAGCAAAACATTTAAATGATTTCATTAATAACAGTTAGGGACGGACCATTTAACTTGTAGGGGGGCATGGTTTTTTTTCTGGTCAGAATATTTTTTATTTTTTGGAAGTAGCACAACAAAATTATTTTTTTTGCATATATTTTAACATTATTTTTAATGGTAAACATCCTCTGTCAGAAAAATTTTTTTTGTCCCCTTGCTGGCCAAATTATTTATTTCCTCAAAATTCAGAATCAAAATATTTCACCATCCAACTCACGAAACCATGTTAACTACATAAACCAAATATCATTGAAATCCAAGCAAATGTAAAAATTGGTGGGAAAATGGCAGCTATTTTAAAAATGGCAACCCAAAACAAATTTTCATCATCACCATTAAACTCAGGATAACATGTTTACCTTCAAAGTATATTCATCTTCATTTTCTTTCTATTATTCAGGAAAAAATAGCAAAAGACAGCATTTTGCCCCCTATGTTCTATTTTTAGTAACGGCGGACAAGTTTTTCAACCAATCAAAAATCCAAGCATAAACTTTTTGCAGGATACTCTAAGGTACAATCTTCCCAAGTTTCATTTGATTTTGAATAGTCGTTTCAGAGGAGAAGATTTTTGAAATGATAACTTAAACTAGAGGCTCTAAAGAGCCTGTGTCGCTCACCTTGGTCTATGTGAATATTAAACAAAGGACGCAGATGGATTCATGCTAACATCCCGTTGGAAACAAAAACAATGTTTAGACCTAGTATTTCGTACATCCGGCCGTAATGGCGTTATCACATGTTAGTCACATGTTTCACGTATGAACGGAAATGGTTAGAACTTAAGGACATAAACAATTTTAATAAATAACTGGACTTCTGTTTCGTGTGAAATGTAACGCATAACGACAACGTAATTTTCTTACTTAATTATTACGAAGATCAAAACAAGAATGTAAATCATCTCGGATTTACCTGTTTGAACATCTCGCGAGAGTTCATATTTGCATATTGTTTTTAAGAATTCTATTACAACAAAGCAGATTACATCATCTAAAAATTGCGTTACTAAATCGGAAACAAAAATCACTCCACTGTTCTTACATCTGCTACATAAATACTTATAGTTCTCGGCATTTTCTTCTCACTATTCTTATTGGTCGATGTTCTTTGTTATTTGAAAGCAAAAGTTACGAATTTGCGGGTGACGATTATCTATAAATCAGTCAGCGTTATGCTCTTTGGAAGCAATAAGTAACGCGAGAAACGACACAAAAATACGGTTGTAGAATCTTTGAAATTCGTATATTTTAATTTTTTTTCTAGGGAAGAGTAGCATACACTTGTATGTTGATAAAAATAATGGCATCTTTAGATGTAGTTGCAACTTTTCTTACAGTAATTCACATTTTATCACTTTTCTATAGTTATAGGAAACGGAGCCCAATAGCAAATTATGGTCCATATTCACAACATTGTGTTCAAGTCAGGTTATTTAAGAACATGTGTTAGGTATCTGAAAAGCTCTCACGAAGTAAATGCCATTTTAACATCAATTTTTAAAGATTAAGTAGTGGTGCCCCTTTATCAAACCTTGTCTGATTAGATTTATTCCTTCCAAAAGACTGGACACATTGATAATTACTGGTTAGATTTGAATTATTCACCAATAAACATGAGATAACTTGCCAAATTGATAATGACTAGCTTAAGGGGGTTCGTGGGTCTAAATCATTTATATAGGATTTCTCTATATTTTTCTATAAATAAACTTTATCTTATAGTTAATAGAAAAATAAAATAAAAAATGGGGTCACCGTTCATTTGCGCTCACAATCTGCCTTCGAAAGAAGCATAAAAGTGTTTTTTTTCTGTTGAACTAATAGGGGAAATAAAGGTAATATCGAAATAAAAAAAGAAATTTATTACAGAAATCGCTCAAATTTTACAATAATTTAGTTTAAGTACAGCATATATCGAAATTATATTAAAAAATATAGGTCACCGGTGAGTTAAGAGATATTTCAATTTGAAAGCCAAAAATGGCATTTTTCCATCAAAGGGAGATAATTTGGAACTTTTTCAATGATGTTTACATTTAAAAGTCATCTGGGGCCAACACGAATTAATTGTTTTGAATGTTTTTGTACCATATGATAAACTAACAACTGCAAAAGGTAATAAATAAAATTTGTAATGAAAAACAAATGTCACCGTAACAAATTATCAGCTGAATAAAGAAAGAGAAATACTATACTGATTTCGATTTACTATGATTTACTATCATTTACGCATTCATTCATTCATTCATTCATTCATTGACAGACTATGACAATAGACTTTCACTATACTTTCTGCACGATAATTTAATGCATGTAATCCCGCCACAAATTGTCTGTACTATATATACTGTCTACCCGTAAAAATACGTTATTCACACTTACTCAGCACATTAGAGCTGCGGGATCTATAACTTTTTCCCTATTTTCAGGTAAGCACATTTTCACTTTTAAAGGCCTTTTATTGCATGTTTTGCCTGTCAAATTCACGGTCCAAATTATAAGGAAACTTTTAATTACATAATTGTAATTCATTTATTAATGTATTTTCAGTGTGAATAAAATATTGGAAAGCTTATACTAGTCACTTATCAGCCCAAATAGAATAAAACCATGTGGCCAAATGACCCTGTGACACAAATGTTTAATTTTTTCTGAAATTTTTATACCCTCGAGCCTCCTTAACATGGTCTTAATGATTTGACAGTACTGATTTCCCATTAAAATTGTCTCCCTTCAATTTGAACTTCCTGTTGACAATATGGCTGTTTCCATAAATTATTTAATGTTATTTCAAATCCAAGCCATAAGTATTGATCAATCAAAGAGCTGAATAGCTCTGAGGGGAAAGACGGCCCTTTGTTTCTATTTCATTTGTTTTAGGGGGGGTATCTTTTGATAGTCTTCATATAAACAACTACAATATTTTTTGAAATCTTAATAGTGTACGACTGAACTGTAAGCTAGGGCCATTTTTCATTTTTTGTGACAGTACTCTTAAGATTTTAAATTTTTTTCTTAAGAAAGTTAGGACTGAAAAATCTATTCAGTTTTAAATTTCCATTGATAAAGTCCCCAGTTTAAGGCAGTTACAATTCTCATCACAGGGATACAGGTACATTTTGTACTAATAAAAAAACAATATGATTGATGTAACCTGTGTGAAGCTTGTTTCCAAATCCTACATTTTGAAATATTTGTAAAATTTCATTAATAAATAGGTTTAAATTTCAAAATGTAACATTTGTATTTTTTTTTGTTACCATTACAATGGTTATGTTGGTGCACAAAATTTTGTTTTAATGGAAGACTAGTTATCACATTTTTAGTGTTCATTTTTGTGGATAATTACTCATAAATTGAGGTGCTCCTGAATTGGAGGAAGATTCTCAAAACAGAGTTTTACAGAAACAAGAGGCTCTCAAGAGCCTGAATCGCTCACCTTAATTTTTTTGGTTAAATCTCTCATCAATGATTATTTTGGCTTTTCAATTTATTTAAATGTTCTTTGAATCGTCCTATTTTCTTCAAAAGCAAAAAAAAAATCATTTTCTCCTACATGTTCTATTTTAGCCATAGGAGCTATGTTTCTTGACACACAAGGAAATGAAATATAAAATTTATACTAGATACTCATTTAGCCTAAGTTTGGCTGAAATTGATACAGCAGTTTCAAAGGAGAAGATTTTTTAAAGTAAGTCAACATGATGAACAAATTGTGAAAAAAGTCTTTAAAGGGCAATAACTCCTTAAGGGGTCAATTGACAATTTTGGTCAAATTGACTTATTTGTAGATCTTACTTTGCTTAACATTTTTGCTATTAACAGTTTATCTGTATCTAAAATAATATTCAAGATAATAACCAAAAACTGCAAAATTTCTTTAAAATCATCAACTCAGGGGCATTATACCTGAAAAACCAGTTACCCAATTTGGCTGAAAATTTCAGGACAGGTAGACCTTGACCTAATAAATACTTTAACTTCTTGTCTTATTTGCTCTAAATGCTGGAGTTTTTGAGATATAAGTCAAAAACTGCATTTTACCCTGTGTTCTATTTTTAGCCATGATGGCCATGTTTTTTGATGAAATAAAAAATAAAGCACAAACTTTATTTTCTACACCCTACTGATCATTCAGTTGAAGTTTGGCTGAATTTGGTTGAGTAGTTTTAGAGGAGAAGATTTTTTAAAGTTAGCAAATATGATGAACAAATTGTGAAAAATTGTCATTAAAGTACAATAACCCCTTAAGTGGTCAATCGACAATTTTGGTCATATTAACTCATTTGTAGATCTTACTTTGCTGATCATTGTTGCTGTTTACAGTTTATCTTTATCTATAATAATATTCAAGATAATGACCAAAAACTGCAAAATTTCCTTAAAATTACCAATTAAGTGGCAGCAACCCAACAATGGTTTGTTTGATTCATCTGAAAATTACAGGGCTGATAGATCTTTACCTAAGGAACATTTTTACCCCCTGTCAGATTTGCTCTAAATGCTTTCGTTTTTGAGATATAAGCCAAAAACTGCATTTGACCCCTATGTTCTATTTTAAGTAACGGCGGCCATGTTTTTTGACAGATCAAAAATCGAAGCCGCACTTAGTGCAGGATAATCTAAGGAACAATCATGCTAAGTTTCAGTCAAATCCATTCAGTAGTTTCAGAGGAGAAGATGTTTGAAAAATTGTTAACGACGACAGACGACTATCTATAATAGTATTCCAGATAATAACCAAGAACCAAAAATTTCTTAAAAAATTACCAAATGGGGGCAGCAACCCAACAACCAGTTGTCCAAATCATCTGAACATTTCGAACAGATAGATATTGACTGATAAACAATTTAACCAGCTGTCAGATTTGCTCTAAATGCTTTAATTTCAGAGTTATAAGCCAAAATTTACATTTTACCCCTATGTTCTATCTTTAGTAATGGCAGCCATCTTGGTTGGTTGGCCGGGACACCGGACACATTTTTAAACAAGATACCCCAATGATGATTCTTGCCATGTTTGGTTAGATTTGGCCCAGTCGTTTCAGAGGAGAAGATTTTTGTAAAAGTCTACGACGACACAGACAACAGACGCCAAGTGATAAGAAAAGCTCACTTGGATCTTTGGGCTGCCGTGAGCTAAAAATGTATTTATGAGAGTTTGATTTTTGTTTTTTCATTGAAGAACAAGTTGTGTTAACAAGTTTTTGTCAAAAACAGACTTGTAATGACTCCCTGAACAACTGGCAACTGGGATGCATCTCTGAAGCAATTCCGATTTAACAGCATAACAAAAACACTTATAAATAATGAATTAATCATAGAAACTTTAAAAATAAATAAGAATAAGTGTTTAGAGAAAGGGTATTCATGAGTCAAATTGTGCATCAAGAACTTAGTTGTCCGACTGTATTTTGGTAAAAATGTCCTCAGTTCAATCTTTTATTAGACAAGGCCTTAATTAAAAGAGTTATAACCTATAGTAAACATTATATACTTACTACTGCCTAGATCCAATATGAAAGGTCTTGATAAATGTTTATGCCACACTAAAGCTGCATGTACACGTGAACAAGACTGATGGTCTATACAGAAATCACACATCTGTTTATTTCTCCCAAAGAAGTAACATTTCTTGGTGTCTATCATTAATTTCTACAACAAAAAGGTAATGCAAAAGATGAAATAAATGACTGCTTTATCCTCTTACTTTAATTAAAATATACTAATATCAATACTGTATGTCTGAAGCTGTAATAACACAATACTGTATCTTCCAAGCACCATGCTGATAAAACTCATATTAATATTGCACCCATGTTAAAATGAACCTCACACCACTGTAAGGACACTTTCTGTTCTAGTGCTTTAATATCAAATATATCTCATATCAACAAACAGATCACAGTGACCTATTGTTGCGTGGACATGCACATTTAAATTACCATCCACTACATATACCTTTGATTTTCATGTGCTTTTAAATATTAATGTTGGCAATTTAGATAAAAAAAAAACTAGATGATTCGCAGGGCAAAGCTTTATAAGACTGCAGATGTAGAACCCTGAACAGTTTGGGCAAGTATGGACATGATGGACACAACATTAAAGCTTGATACAGCTCTGAATTTGGATTGTGATTAAAAAGTTGACACAGAATGAATGTGGTCTAATGAACTTATTATTTTTTTTGCTTTTGAGAAATACACTATTATGTTGAATATAAATCCCCTCAACAAAAATATTTGAAGAAATTTTCTTTTTAATTTCTGAAATCTGAAATAAGCAAATTTGAACCCCCCTCCCCTTTTTTTTCTCCTCCCCTTTTCCCTTATTCCAAAAATAATCTCATTTCAAATTTGTTATTGCAACAATAACTACTCATTTAGCACATAATAAATATTCAAATTATTTTTTATTAATTTTTATCTTCTGATTTAACGAAATGTAAAGCAGTAAAACATGTGAAAATGAGTTTTTTTATACTGTTGTCTGTACTGCAAAACCCTTCCCTATAGGCTCAATGTTAATTTCATTGTGAAATCAAATATCATATAAAAGAATATTTGGCACATCGGATTTGCCTACCTGAAATATTTTTCATTGTGGCCCTACCATCAAGATGAGTATCCATGTGATAAGTAGTAAATTTGACAACTTAAAAATAACACTGTTTGATTCCATACTTTACAATGTCAATGAATTACAATATAAAACACAGTATATTACCAAGAAGGAGATAGAATTCCTCTTATCTGGATTACAATGGTGACATAGTTATAAAAACGTCCCTTAGTATATAGATACAAAATGTCTATTACCTGATACCATCATCTTGACCATGAATGGCATTGAGGCACTGCCTTTCTATATTATTCCTGAAGTTTCAGCATATAAAATTTGGATATCTATATCAGTCAGGGGTACTACTTGTACAAGTGTATTTTATTTACTTGAAGAAGTAAAAAAAAATATACACATATAAGTAAATTTGTAGGATACTTATACAAGTGAATTTTATTTACTTGTATAGGTAAAAAAAAAATTGGCTTAGTTATGTCCCTTAGGCATTCAGAATTTTTTACTTGTATAAGTAAAAAAATCATCCTTTCTTCTTTTCTTGAATTCTTAAAATTTCTTTGCTCTAATAGAATTTTAAATTGTGTACCCTTTGCAGATGTCTTTACTAATCATTTAAGTGTAATTTCATGGACAATGAAAGTCCCATTTGTCTGTTATCTTCTTAACACTGCTCATTTACAAGCCCCAAAGGAGCAATTTTTGAATGCCTTGCGCAAATATACAAGATCTTGGCTCAATCAGTTTCTTTGATGAATTAATGAGATGAAACATTGAACTTTAATGAAAAAATTTGAGCAAACCTGGGAAAAATCATTAAAGGCATGATTTTACATCTCAAAACTTCAGGATTTTTATTGGATTGTAAGAAAAATTTACTTATATAAGTAAATTTTTCAGAAAATTAAGGGGAGATTATTCAAACATTATTTATTTACTTATATGTGTATATTTTTTTTCACTTCTTCAAGTAAATAAAATACACTTGTACAAGTAGTACCCCTGACTGTATATAGGGTTAGGGTTACATGGGTTAGGGTTATGATAATATTCTCAGTGATGACAAACTTTAATGCACTCATCCTTAAAATTAAGGAGTATTTTTTTATTCTTTTTAGTTCATAATAGTAAAATCTAGCTTACCTGAACCATTTTGTTTTCTTTGACAACATCCAAATGGAGGCCTGGTGGTGGTTTACCTGCCCTAAAAGTATATTCCATACATGTCATGTTAATCAGCAAATTGTATCTATTCATTTATCATGATTCTGAATTTAGCAAGAGATGTCATATATATACATGATATATACTTGATATAATTAGTGAATCATAAGAAAATTGGGCAGAATCAATTTGCGCCAATTGCAGTTTTGAAAAGGTATTAATTGCGCCACTCTCTTTTATTTTGATGGTATTAATTGCGCCAATAAATGAAATGAAATTGTGCCACATTTACCTGTTAATATTTTTTACCTATATCATACCTATACCTGTTTTGCCAATATCAAGACAAGACAAATACTTTATGAAAGTCTCACCAATTGTTACATGTAAAGTATACAGCTTTTTAAAACACAAGATAACAACAAGAGCCACTCTATAAAGAGTTTTGAGAGACTATAAAACAATTTTTTTTTAAATTATAATACAAATACAAGTCAACTATCACGAGTATAAAATACATTTTCGTATTATGAAAATTTCACAGCAGATTTTGGCAGTATACAATACAACATTTTCATTGTAAAAAAATATAATTGTTTCATTATCAGTCTCCAGAAATTAGAACGTCAAATTTTGAGATCTGCGAGCATAAGAAAAGCAACCAATATGTTTTCTGATCGACCTTCAAAAATAATAAATTCAGAGATCTTCAAAATTGAAGAAGAAAATTTAGAAAAGAAAGATTTAACATATGTGCGTCAGTCTATGTATAGAGAAAGAAGAAAACTGCGTCCGGCTTAACCTAAAAATCAAGCAGAATTTCAGGATATTGGATGATATTGGTGTTGTTACAAACAAAGATGATGACTTTGTATTGTGTAACGATCCACAAAGCGGGATAATTTTATTAAAATGCGAGGCTATTTTCTGTGTACAATGTCAGAGGATTTTTTTTTTAGTTGTTATATAAAAATAAATAAAATTGGCGCAATTAGAGGATTATTTTATTGGCGCAAATGATACCTATAGTTTTGAAAATTAGGTGGCGCAAAAGAAGTATTGGCGCAAAAGAAGTATTGGCGCAAAAGAAGTATTGGCGCAATTAAGTTGTGGCGCAAATGAGTTCCTTTTTGGCGCAAAAAGATATTGCCCAGAAAATTAATATTCCTCCTAATATCATGAATATATGAGACAGATCTGTGAAAACAGACAATGGAACATTTTCTCTAAAATTAGGACTGTATTACTTTGCATTTCAAAATTAGGACTGTATTACTTTTTATTTCAAAATTTCAAATTTACAACAAAAGCTAACTATATTAAATTATCAGAAACATTGCAGTAAATTCAGAAATTATTGCGATGCTTTTATTATTGCAAAAAAAGTGACTCCCTTTAATTTGAACTCGCATTTTTTTTTTATTTTTTAGGGATTATACCATGTTTACAGGATTTTTCACAATATCGCAATAAATAAAATCGCATTTAAGTCCAAAATGACAATTTTTTTTTTATATAGATCCTATTCATGCTATTTGTCACACATAATATGTTTAAAGGTCTAAAGGTTTCAGCTGTGGTTGGTTCTGGTCAATTTTGTATTCTGTGTTTTCAAAGGGGATGTTTATTAGAGAAGCTAAAAATTGGATGTCGATTAGAGAAGCAAAAAAATTAGATAGGTATTCAATTAGAAAATGATTAGCCGTTGAGTTGGAAAGATATTTTATTGTGACGTTAGATTTTGGGATTGAAGATGATTAGAGACCAGACGTCGATCTCAGTATACTTTTTTTTACTTCTTCCAAATAAATAAAAATTATTTGAAAAAGTAGTACCCCTGACTGCAGCCCTGTGCCCTTTTTGAAAGTCCATGCCTTTGTTGTCGTATTATTTTGATGAAATACAAAAATTCTGCCCGTCTTCATGCATGATAAGGTGTATGACCCTCAGCTGATTATCATTTACAGCAGGTGTTATGAGTTGTGATTCTCTTATAATCAACATCAGGTGTTATGAGTTGTGATTCTCTTATAATCAATATCAGGTGTTATGAGTTGTGATTCTCTTATAATCAACATCAGGTGTTATGAGTTGTGATTCTCTTATAATCAACAGCAGGTGTTATGAGTTGTGATTCTCTTATAATCAACATCAGGTGTTCATGGTGTTATGATTCTCTTATAATCAACATCAGGTGTTATGAGTTGTGATTCTCTTATAATCAACATCAGGTCTTATGAGTTGTGATTCTCTTATAATCAACAGCAGGTGTTATGAGTTGTGATTCTCTTATAATCAACATCAGGTGTTATGAGTTGTGATTCTCTTATAATCAACATCAGGTGTTATGAGTTGTTATTCTCTCATAATCAACATCAGGTGTTATGAGTTGTGATTCTCTTATAATCAACATCAGGTGTGCATAATTGACCATTATAATTATTTTTGGCTGTATGAAACGTTGCATGAAAATAACACTTTACCACCCTCTTATAAATTTAATACCAAACAGAAAAAGATAAACTTGCAGAAAAGATTGTATACCGAAACATAACAAAAATTTATACACCATATATCCAGATTTGATAATTAATGTCACATCAGTGATATTAAGGTTCGAAACAGTAGTAGGAAGGCAAAATAATTGTTGAACGAGGTTGGTAAAGGATTGGTTTGGTGCAACATGTTTTGCCATTTTTATTTCACTTGCAGCCTAGAAAAAGGTTTGTTAATCACTGTGTTTTGTGAAATCAGTAAAAAGATCAACCTGCAAGAAATTCTTAATTGTTCGTTCATTGTGAAATGGCAATTTTATTTCCATTCCATGCAGATACCCCCCTTTACACCCCTCTTGAATTCTTTGATTTGTCGTTTTTACCCGATGACGGCTGATATATCGGACCTCATTATTTTAGTATTCCCTGTGAGTTTGACCTGTGTTTATAGCAGAATCCTTAATATACCATTTGGTAGTGCGCCTGTCAGATGCAGAACGTTCAGATAAGGTAAAAGGTAACAGGTGAATATTATATTGGTATCGGTATCGGATTCGAACTGGAACTTGTTAATTATCATGATTATTGGCAATATTAAATATGTGGAAAACAAAAGGGCCTGGAGTGGTGTAATTTTTAGTCTACATCATTGTCCTATATTTGCTATATATAAAGTTGAATTCTTTGGTTTGTCGTTTTTTACCTGATGACGGCTGACAAATTGAACTTCATTATTTTAGTATTATACAGTCAGGGGTGCTACTTAAACAAGCGATTTCAGAATCACTTCTTCAAGTGATTTTGGCTGTGAAATATTTAAAAAAAATCTATAAATAGACACAGACTTTTTAAAATCACTGAAACAAGTAATTTGAGAAGATCACTTCAATAAGTGTTTATAACTTTTTCTTGATATTTTTCTCACAACAGTCAAAGATATAACTCTATAGGGTTATTACAGAAAATAACTTGTGTGTGTTATTACAGATACTTTCATGAGTTGACTACTCTTTATTCTTTAAATTTTCTAAATCTGTAATAACATATGTTTGTTATTTGTAAAATTATTTCATTTGTAGTGGGCTCTAGGGAACTCTTGAGACTTTGCGCAGAAACTAAATGCATATATATATAGCCTTGATAACTAATTTTTTAATTGAATTAATTCATTTTTGATTAATCATGGTAAATCAATGAGATGAGGCTATTAAAGAATAAACTTAGCCGTGATAACAAGGCTAGGTTATTAAAGGAATGTAACTTATTATATAAGACACTTGGGAATTACTGAGAAACTTGCGCAGAACCTCATTACATGCTCTGGTCATTATTTCTTACAATAAATTAAAAAACATTGTAATTAAGCATGATGTATGTCTGAGCAAATGCTTTGAAGTGATATAGAGAAGCTGTGATAACACCCTTTAGTTATTACAGGCATATTTTTTCTGTAATAACATATGGGTGTACTATTCAAAATTGGCAAACTATGAACTGTTATATCTTTCAATAGTTAAGTATACATATAGACAAAAGTAATATCAATAGACATTTTAACTAAACTAATGTTGTATATTGTCCCTTTTAAACATGTAACATACATATGTTATCACTATTCTTTGAATTTTTAGTTCACAATAACAAATGTATGTTATTTTTCTGTAATAACCCTATAGAGTTATATCCCTGACTGCACAAGCTGGATTTTTTTATTGTTAAAAAGACAAGAATTCCATTGAAAAAACAACTATGTACATCTAGAAATTGTCTTTTGCTTGATAAGCCTGTCAGTTTTTACAATTTATTGAAAATATGCATTTTCTGGAATAATTTGTAGATCAGGACATAACCTTGAAGTATATCATTCTAACTCTAAAGAAAACCAATCAGGTTACCTAATATTGTTGACCTTTGTCTGATAGTCAGAGTAGTTAATGAATATTTGATTACAGAACAATTCCCAAGGGTACTTTTAAAAGCTTTAGCGCACTAACTTACTGCCCAAGCTCACTGGCGAAGTTAATATCCATAGAAAAAGGGATAACTGATCTATGTAGGAAAATTATAGAAAAGTTTGTGAAAATATGGAAAATCAATGAAATTAGCATTTGAAAATCAAAGGAAACACCAAAATCGCTAAATAGGTGATAACTGAATTTATCAAATCACTGAAATAGGTTATAATGAAATCACTTGTTTAAGTAGCACCCCTGACTGTTATAGATAAACAAGTCTAAATTGAAATCAACGTTCAATCCTATGATTGCATTTGATCAAAACTACAATTGTTTACATGTACATGTTCCACAGTTTGGGATGCAGTAACCTTATTTAAGTCTATAAAAGCACATGGTCAACATAGTCCAAATAATTATAACAACTTGAAAGGCTATTATAATTTTTTTCTTTGACGTCTTACTTTGAAAAAATTTATAATAGCCTTTCAAGACGGGATAATTATTTGGACTAGGTCAACATAATGATGTCCATGTACTTAAGATCAAATTGTTACATATAGTGTTACCTGGGCGACTTTTGACTTGAACATGTAGTCTACCATGCATTCCAGTTGACATATTCCAGACTAAATGCATCTATTGTAAAGTACGCTGGTTACATACAATCAAACACCATATGTATTAGTCAAGAGAGTTCCGAATGGTCGGGGGTTCCCTTACCTAAAGTTAATATAGATGACAGACGTGTTCCCTGATCGTAGGAGCCTGACATTCGGTGCTGTACACAGACCCTTGAAACTCTCAACCTAAGAGTACTCAGCCAAACTCTTGGGTAAGTCATATATATCTATTAGTATACTTAAGTCACTACACTATGATACACCCCCCAGTTGTAGACCAAACAGGTAGGTAGATGTATTTTCTCAGTTTTACCACAGGAAGCAGAAGTTCTAGATCAATAAAATTCTGTAAATAATAAGGTTGACTATCAATAGAGCTTCTCGTAATGAGGTTGACTGTCTACGAGAAGCTCTATTGATAGTCGACCTTATTATTTACAGAATTTTATTGATAGAACTTCCGATTCCTGTGGTTTTACGGTTTGTTTGTGCAGAGTAGCACATGTATATTGTGTAAACATTTAACATGCTTAACACAACTATATTTTGTCAAATGGTAATGAGTAACTTCACATTTCAGACAAAACATAATCATATCAGAAAAAGTGGTGTAATTGAAAAACAGTATATAATTACAAAGAGAAATGGCAAATGCCCGAGACAGTGAATTACAGACACTCGGTTTGGCCTTTTTATTTTTGCACTGTCAAAATTAAATTTATATGCATAAATAATGAATAACATATGTTGCAGTCGCAATTTCAAATACGCTATTAGTTACACACCAAGACGGTACTTCGAAATTATTGACCAGCGGGCCTTCATTCTGTTGGATGTGTTGATTCTTCGCCATGTTTTTATATAGTAAGCTGTGCCCAACTCGCCCCACTGAAAAATCGACCCACACCAGCTCCGCTTTTTCACAAACTCGCCCCTCTTTTTAAAAAATCGTCCCATTCTTATCAACCCGCCCCAATTTACCTATATTTGCGGAAATAATAATAATAATAATAAAATAATAAATAATAATAATAATAATAATAATAATAATAATAATAATAATAATAATAATAATAATAATAATAATAATAATAATAAAAACAAGCTTCAGAAAGGTTTCACTAAAGGTGCATCCTCTATTAATATTGCTCTTCTCATCTCTGAAGCAATTAATGAAGCCAAAGATAAAAACGAGTGTCTCATTCTAATAACTCTGGATGCAGAAAAAGCATTTGACGTGGTAGACCATATACATATACACCTATTTTGGAAATTATATCATCAAGGAATTAATGGAGCTGCATGGTTACTAATTAAGGAACTATATAACAAGACAACTACACAAGTTAAATCTCAAGGATACATCTCGGAAACATTTGTAAATGAGCAGGGAGTCAAACAAGGAGGAATTCTCTCTGCCACTTTTTACAAGGCCTATAATAAAAATATCCGTGATACTCTTGAATCCACAAACATAGGAATTAAAATTGGAACCAATTATGTGGGTTGCCCAACGTGCGCAGATGACATAATGCTATGTGCTGGCTCAGAATATGATGCCTCAATCCAACTCCGCATCATTGAAAACTGTACCAAAAACGATCGGGTAAAGATAAACGTAAGTAAGTAAGTAAATTTTATTTAGAGTCGGCATATATATACATAATAACCGAGAAAACATGAGCTCTGGTGAGCTCTTTAACCAACTATCACATAAAAAATCATGCAGCATCATGCAAATACTACCAAATAAAACATGCAAAATAATGAAAGCAAACTTCTATTTGATTTAAGCCTCCAGAGTCAAAGCTCATGTGGCAAGCGCCTCTATGTGCATTGAAACGGGGGAATCAGCAAATCATTTGAAGATCATAAAATATAACAAACTAAAAGCATACAAACAAATAAATAAATAAAAATAAGCACTAGCATTTAATGGCAGATATATTAAAAAAAAATGCATAAAAAGCAGAGCAAAAGGCCATTATAAAAAGAAAGAGAGAAATTTCAGCTTTGAGACAGCACTGGGTGGAAACGACATGAACTACAGAAGCATTTTTGACCCCCACACCAGGAATTTATGTAATTCCTAAACTGGTCAAAAGAAGTCATGAGTCTAGCATCATTAGGAGCTGAGTTCCATACTTGTGCTGCCTCAAATCTAAAAGATCTTTTACCATAACTGGAGGTTCTAGGTCTAGGTACCTCAGCATTGTTTACATACCTGAAATTATATGAATTGTTTTTTATTACAACTAAATCTTGAATAAATAAAGGGCATTTTTTATTAATTATTTTAAAGGTCTCCAAGGCAATTGAGCGCATTCTACGAGTTTTTAATGATGGAAGGATCGAAATCTGCAGGAGTGTTTCGTATGAGCTCAGATGGTCTTCATAAATAAATCGAAGCGCTCGTTCTTGTATTTTTTCTATTTTTCTGGTATTTTGTTCCCCACAGAAATGCCAAGTCAAAGGGCAGTAACTAAAATTAGACATAATAAAAGAGTAGTAAATTGTAAGCTTACTCAGTTTGTTTAGATGTTTCCCAATTCTTTTCAAAACATTTAATTGCCTTGCAGCCTTTTTACAAATATTTGAAATGTGTAAATAAAGTTTAATTTAAAATCAATCGTAACTCAAAGTAGTTTCACCTCATCCTCACATGATATAGAAATACCATTCAAATCAAACACAATCTTTTTATCGTGTGTTTTTTTGCCAAGAGAGATAGCTTGAAATTTCTCTGGGTTGGCCTGCATTTTATTGGAAGAAAACCACAGTGACTGTATTAAATAATTGCTGTCTTCCTCAAGATCAGAAATTACATCTTGTAAGGAATTTCCAGACTTTGACAAAGTATTGTCATCAGCATAGTTATATAAAGAACATTTTTTTACAAAAAAGAACAAATCGTTAATAAAAATTTAAATAGGATGGGTCCAATGATAGAACCTTGTGGTACCCCTTTAAATATGTCAAGCATACCACTTAAATTTTGGTTTACTTTCACACATTGTTTTCTTTTTGTTAAATAACTATATAACATATAAAGTGAGGATTTGGATAGACCATAAGCTTTTAGTTTCAGTAGCAGTAAGTCATGGGGGAGACAGTCAAATGCTTTCAAACAGCAAAACAACTGAACTTCTAATGATTAACAAGAAGAATAAAGATATAAATCTTCAACTTTTTAATGAAAAAATAGACGAAAAGCAAAACATCAAACATTTAGGAATTGGAAGACAAGAGAAAAATAATCCAAATGTAGAGAAAAGAATCTCTGCTGCAAGAGCTACAATGTATTCACTATTAGGTGCTGGATTACATGGAATAAATGGTATAAATTCTCTATTATCGTATAAACTATGGCGGACTTACGTTATACCAAGAATGCTCTATGGAATTGAAATTCTCAACATTACTAAAACTGATATCCAAAAATTAGAAGCTTTTCAGAAAAAAACATTTAAGCAAATTCTATCCTTACCACAAAGAACTGCAGATGCTGCTATCTATATCTTGCTCGGAGCCGAATCTATTGAGCAACTCGTACATAAAGCTGTCATTTACCTATTTCTAAGAATATCAAAAGATCCCAACTCAATCGAGTGTAAAATTGGAATTTGACAGCTAGCTACAAAAGATGATAAATCAAATAGTTGGTACATAAATATGGACAAAACTCTCAAATCTTATGATCTTCCATCCGCACATGAGATTATACTAAATCCAGAGAAAAATTGGAAAAGATTGACGCATGATGTCATAGACAAAACCTGGAAAAATAGATGGACCGAAACTGCTAGAAGCAAATCAACACTCAAATATATGGAAGTAAACAACTGGAACTTAACTTAACCAAACTTCTGTTGGAGCAGTGTCAGAGATCATAAAAGAGATGTTAGCAAAGGGATAATGCAATCCAGGATACTTACAGGAACTTACAAAACCCAAAGTATTACCAACCGATTTGACGAAACAAAATCTGCAGAATGCATTTTGTGCATGGTAGGACCTGAGGATTATAAACATTTTCTAATCAAGTGTGAAAGTCTGAATTGTGTGAGAAAAATTCATCACAATAGACTAAAATCCCTACTAGAGGATAATCAAATCCCCTATTGCAGTATAATTAATTCTGATGAGGATCTTCTCGAATTCTTGGTTGACTGTTCTAGGAACGACCTTATAACTGTGTCTCAGCAGAGAGATTTAGAACGAATCTGAAAAAACTGGATCTATGCATTGTATGCTAAAAGGGCCAGTTTTTGGAAAGCAAATGAACAATCAGTTGAGTTCTGAGCTTAACTTGCAAGTGGCTGTCAGTCGTGGGAATGTAACATATAAAAAGTATTATAATACTATGTATATATACTTAATTAAATACTAGGTGATATAGCTAAGTACTTCATAGTTAAACCATAACTAGAGCATATGAATATTAATTACCCCTGTAAATAATCTTGTAGACCCAAATTGTATTGACAAACTCTACTGTTTTACTTAAAACAAATTTTTACAAGTTTCTTTTTTTTTTATTCGTATCTTTTACCATTTTAGATTTTAAGTACATATATATATAATTTAATTATGAAACCATATACTAGTCCATAAATTTAACCCATTACTAATACGGATTAATAGATCCTTTCACTTTCCTTTATTAAGAGAAATTTAAACAACTGACAAGATATTATTTTTATCCATTTTAAAATTTTAAGATGTATAGTGTACATACAAGTTCCTTTTTTTAACTAATTTTTAGTTTTATCCTATTCTAACTCTGTTACTATTATTCTAAATTTTTTCTGAAGAAGAAGAAGAAGAAGAAGAAGAAGAAGAAGAAGAAGAAGAAGAAGAAGAAGAAGAAGAAGAAGAAGAAGAAGAAGAAGAAGAAGAAGAAGAAGAAGAAAAGAAGAAGAAGAAGAAGAAGAAGAAGAAGAAGAAGAAGAAGAAGAAGAAGAAGAAGAAGAAGAAGAAGAAGAAGAAGAAGAAGAAGAAGAAGGGAAGGCAAAATTACTGATAAAACAATTCAGTTCAGTATTCACAAGAGATAAAGACAAAACTCTGCCGACAACATCAAAGCATATAAAAAGCACAATACCGCCTTTAGACATAAGACCAGATGGAGTCGAAAAGCTGCTAAAAACATTGAATACATCCAATGCATCAGGACCAGACGGCATACCAAACCGTATATTGAAAGAATGCTCAAAACAACTAACACCTGGACTTACAATGATATTCCAAAAATCCATCAACACTGTTACACTACCAAGAGACTGGCTAAACGCCAATATATCAAGTGTCTTCAGAAAGGGAGATAAACATGCACCAGAAAACTACAGACAATTATCACTAAGGGGACGACCATTTGATTTTCTGGGGGTTGGGGTGGGGCAGGAGGATTTTGAAAATAAATAACTCAGCCTTGGTAATCACAAAAATAAATGGTTTGTTCTTTAGTACTTTGAAAATAAATTACCTGACATGCAATGAATTGAAAATAAATAACTCAGCAGGTTTAATCAAAAGTATGAGATGGCAACAGATTCTTCATAAATTCATCTTTTTTCCACAAAAAATCGGGAAACACTTCCCAATTTTTTTAATAATAAAAGTACAAACATTATTTAAATATACTTGAAGTGTATGAAAATTTGTTTTATTTAACTTGAGGTGTATTGTTTCAGGAAACCTTACCTCACAGTAACACTTTTATTTTAATAGGGCCTTAACCACATTGAGGCAAATGCCTCATGTACTAGTAGGAAAACAAAACGCTTGTCTCCATAAATGTGTTCACGGCGAGTGCTTTGCATGAAGCAAGTTCTGCTTTCCCTCAGACTTGGCCATGATTTTTCGGGATCAATGTTTTTTAATTTATTTGTCTTTTACTCATTGATTGCCTTTCTGTATTCTGGTAGTGTTGCATTCCTTTTTGTAATCTAGTAATTTTATTATGAACTTGATCATGAGTTTAAAAAAACCAGCAGTCACACCCTTAACTATGTGAATTCCATTTTTGCTTTATCATGCACATTGGTCTTTTGATGTTGCCCCTAGAAACTTAAGTCTTATACTGAATTTATACATTTTGCTTTGAGACCAAAATATTGTCAAAAAGTTATTAAAAGAAAACTTGTTTGCCAATACTTTTAAAAGAGGCTACTATGTATGTATGCAATACATGTATATGCAGTGGGGAATATAAAAGATTCATTTCTTCTGAGGATGATGATTAATTCTGTTTAAATGGTACATAAAATCATGACTTGACTTTACATGTATTATTTATAATTTAAACAAATCATTTAAAAATTGAAGGTTTTCGAATATCATAAATATAGTTGTGAAAATGAATAATCAGTCCCTCGCTATAATGAAAATGAAAAATCTTGCTTCAATAGTGCAGAAAATGAATAATCTGTCCCCTTAGTTTACAAAGATAAATAACCGATCAAAACAAATCCTCCTGCATTTGACACTGTGCCACACTACAAACTGCTACACAAAATGAACGAATACGGTATAAGAGAACCACTAAACAAATGGTTGGAGATGTTCCTAACCCAAAGAAAATGACAGCAGTCGTAGATGGGGAGGAATCAGAAAAATCTTCAGTTGACTCCGGTGTAACACCAGGTACAGTACTAGGACACCTTCTCTTCCTCTGTCACATTAAGGCAGCAACCATTTTATTTTCGGGGGGGGGGGGAGGGGCTATGATTTCTTTTGAGACAAAAAGTTTGTTTCCAGTTTTTGGAGAAAAAAATAATTTGTTTTTGACCCTGAGAAAAAAAAATGTTTGTTTCACCCTCAGCTGTCACTATATGTTATGCTAACATTGAAAGAAAAAAATTGTTTTCGACTTGCCGCAAAAAAATATATTGTTCTTCACCGAAGGCGAAAAAAAAGTTTGTTGAGAAAAAAATAATTGGGGCATGCGCTTCAATGCAAAGAAGTGCTATATACTTAGCATCAAGAACAAAAGCCAGATGATGTACAGCCTAGACGGACATGTACTACAACAAGTCAAACACAACCCATACTTAGGCTTTCAAATATCAGAAGACATAAAATGGACCACCCATATCTCAAATGTAGCCAAGAAAGCCTATTCGACACTCGGCTTTTTAAGAAGAAATCTACACTTCTGCCCAAAAGATTGCCAAAAAGACCGCATATATATCATTAGTACGATCAACTATGGAATATGGTGCCATAATATGGAACCCATATACACAACATGATCAAATTTGTATCTGTAAACTTTGTCTAAATAGCAGACCATGAAATTATCAGTCATCTAAAGCTAAAATTTAATAGACAATAACTGTTTAGTGTCTTTAAATATCAGCTGTATTTGAACGAGGCTAGGAAACAAGGTGTATGCGAGCTTTAAGCTTTGCTATTACACCTGTTTCGAGCCGAGTACAAATACAGCTGATATTTAAAGACATTAAACAGTTATTGTCTTTATTCTGCATTGTACAAGGCTTTATCTGGACCCAGTCGCATTGTGTTTCGTAATTATCAGGACTCTGACGTGGGTATCATTGCCGAATATCATATTAATAACGAGACTATCCCGGAACGTTTCCGACAAACTTGAAGATGTTTCGCAAACGACAAGCTCTGGATGCAATCTGGACTCATTCGCTAGAAAAACAGCAATTAAAATTTTCTCCAGATCATTCCCGTACCACAAGACACCGTCCAGAAAACACAGAAGGATTGTAAGGATTTTATCCGATGAAGCAGAATCTGTCACGACATAGTCACGCTTGTAATCCGACTAGACAAAATCGATTGAGTTTTCCTAAATGTTATGCGGGGTTCACACATTGCTGATTATTGCTCCCGTTTGAGATCAGACAGCGATACGGCACAAAAAGTGAAAAAGTCGGATTACTATCCTTAATTATCTGGAACGTTCTAGCATTGTCTGAAGGCAGTCGATTAAGATCGCAACAGATTCCTACGGGTCGGGAAGGGTCCAAATAGTTCGGCGAAGCACCCGTCCCGTAAATAAAGGCAACAGTAGTATACCACTGTTCAAAAGACATAAATCCATGGACAAAAAATGAAATCGGGGTAACAAGCTAAAACTGAGGGAAACGCATTAAATATAAGTGAAGAACATGGGGGAAGACTCAGCCGATTTTGTCTAGTCGGATTACAATCGTGCGTGACAGATTTTGCCGTATCGAATCAAAGTCCTAACAATGTTCTGTGTATTGTGGATGGTGTCCTGTGGAACGGGAATGATCTGGAGACAGGTTTTTATTACTGTTTTTTTGCCGATTGAGTCCAGATTGCATCCAGATCTTGCGAACCATCTTTGTCGAAAACGTTCCGGGATATTAATACGATATTCGGCAATGATATACCCACTCCAGAGTCCCAGCGACAATTACTGAATACAATACGACTGAGAAAAGACACGACCGTTTACAATGCGATAGAGCTGACTTTGATAGGATTACGTTCCGACAGTACCTGATCATCCCGAGTATGCCACCATTTTTCAGCGTCGGTTCACTGTCTGATCTCTGTCGGATAACATTCGATAAAATCGGGACGCAGTCGTTACAGATTCGATCGAATTATATCAGGCGAAAGACACAAATAGGATTAGAAGCGGATTAAGAACGGAATTGTCGGGATAAATTCGCTTGGAAACGGTTGAATATCGACGCTTCCTGAACAATATCTGATTGTTGTCGTGATTAATTTAAATTTTTGTATAAATTTAAATTTTAGTTTGTATTTTCATTCACGATTCATAGGATCTTGATCAGTCTTTTGACAAATTTAAATCGGGAAAGGTCATGAATGTGTGACCCCAGCATTTACCTAACTGTCTGGGTGCTTCTCCGAACTGTCCGGACCATTCCCGACTCGTAGGGATCTGTTGCGAACTTAAACAACTGCGTTCAGACAATGATAGGACATTCTAGATAATTGAGGATAGTTATCCAAATTTTTTTACTTTTCGTATCATATTGCTGTCTGATCTCAAACGGGAGTAATGATTGGCAATGTGTGAACGCCGCATTCATAGGATAAACTTTCGATCCTTTTACAATATTTATTCTAAGGATTAGTTAGTTTACATGGAACGTGTCTAAATTTACGTAATTTCTTATTTTGAAATACATCCCATTCTAATAACCTCCACAAAATAGAACAATAACACTTTTATTATTTATTGAAAATTAATGTCAAGTTCACTAACACACACTTTTCTGTATCTTGGTGGTGTTCCTCTTCAAACTTCCCTTCTAAAAAATAAACGAATTATAATAAAATATGATGTCCTAAAAAGGAGGTAACAGTTATGATTAATCTCAAAATCATATGCAAAATAATAACAGGTCAATGACATTTTATATTTCCTTTGTTATCTTTGTATTTCTCTTATGGAGTTGCAAATCTATCATTGCTGGAGAGAGGATATGAAAGCTTGAGATACAGTTAAAAGAGATATACGATGATTTTCTACATGGTAACAATACTTCTTTTTAGGAAATTATTAAACCGAAGCATGTATAATTATACCTGGTATACAATACAAAGTAATTCTTCAAATTAACTTTAAGTTTTATTGTCCAAGTTTACCAAAATGACACAACCAACATTTCATCATAGACATTGAACACAGTAAACAGTGTATCCACCACTTCGGTGTTGAAATGATGAATATCAATTATATTGTATTTTTTTTTATAAATTTGCTGCTTAAAAAACTTTGAATTTTTTTTTCAAATGAAACTTTAGATTTTCTAATCCCAGACATAGATTATTTTAGTGGTATTTTGCACTTTTTTGGAATTTTGCGTCCTCAATGCGTTTTAACTTTGTACGTGTGTGGATTTATAAATATTTTGAGATGAGCGTCAATTATGAGTCTTATGAAGACGAAACGCTCGTCTGGCGTATTATATTTGATTACTATTTATACGTTAAATGATAGAGCGATACCATTGTCTTCGTGTTTCAATAATAACAATTAGCTATTCAATTATTTTTTTTTAATATTATTTTTTTAGCATCCCCATTTTAGGTGTAAACCGGTGTTTCCGCCTATTTTTGGTAAGGAGGGGGCATAATGTTTTCTGTATTTAATATAACTAATGAGGTTTGATTCTTCTTTTTGCATTAAAGTACATTTTTATTCTACACAAACTGATAATTAATTAGTACACCATATATAACATAAATTCCATTTGAATTTTGGTTTTGGTTCGGAATTCTTATTTGTTTTTGCAACATATCCAGAAATCAACGCCACATTGCTTTTTTGGATATTATACTAAGGAAATTGGATACAGGTTACAGAAGATATATCAAAATGATAGGGAATTTTGAAAAAAAATGTCTGTTTTAATTTTAATTTAAGTGATAGACAGGTTGCCGGGGCTGAAAACAAATATACACAACAATATACACCATTTAAACGAAACATAATTATGACTGTTGTTGCAAAAATAAAGGTTCCTCAGCTATTTTAAAAATGGAAGCGAGAAGCTTTTATATTGCAGTGTAAAATACAGGCTGAAATGGCTGAAACGTCAAATTTTTAAACTTCGTGTTGACATTTGGCTAACAAGGTAATTAAAAAACAAATTACCGAGTGAAATTTGAAATTTGAATGTCCTACAAATGAGCAAGTTCAAACCTTGTATGTGTAGTCGTTGACCTCTAGGTTCCCACATAAAGTTAAAATGCCTCTATTTCAAGAAGAATAAGCTCATGAAAACGTGAAAAATTAACTATCATTTATTGTTTTGATTTTGATCGCCTGACAACTTTACGGAACTATCAAAGCATTCTTTACAGCGGGGGAAAATAAGCTTTTTTTCTCTGCTAACGCTTTTTGAATGATTTACATTATTTCTTTTATCTAGAATCTTTCTACTGATACTTGCTTTCAATTTGTTGGTGAATTAAATTAAAAATTCCACAAACAACGCACATGATGTGGGAGCGATATATCATAAGGAAGCAATTTCTCCTAATGAGCCAACATTTAAGACAGCCTGCTTATCATCTCGACGACGACTGTATGAACGTTCTAGTATTTTAGCAAAATAATCGATTTAAGGATATCCAGCGAGAGGACTGGGTTATATTCAGGATATAGGTTACTTACTGTCCTTGATCGGAGCAGATTAGACAAATAAAGGGTTGTGTCACTGATTAGATGTATACAACATGCCAGTATATCTTTTCTTAAAATAAAGCTAGAATTTATGCAGGGAACAATTAATTTATATTTTTTTTATTCATACGTACTCTTTTTCACAGATGAAGAAGGCTAAATTGTCCGAACAGAAGTCATCATGCCATGTAAATCCAGTACTGTACCATAGTATTCCACAGTTTTCACTCTGACGCAGATCCGGTTGACCAGGATTCCAGTTGACGTATGACGCAGAATTTCCGCTTTCAATCCATTTCCATTCATTTTCTATCTCAATGTCTGTTAGACCAATCCAATAGCCATGGGGTGGAACTGTGAAGTAAATGCAGTGACATTACTTTCTTATAACAAACTCAATGTAGCAAGTGAATTGCACAGAACAGAATTTAAAACAAATATTACATGTCGTTATCATACCAAACTACAAGTTTGCAAGTTTGTATGCCAGTTATGTATTTAAGGAATGACTGTAATAGTTTTTCTGTCTATAAAGACATAACATAAAAAAAATTGGTGCACATGAATAACGCGCATAATGGGTTATTTAACAGTGTGCACCACATTTTTTATGTTATTTCGAATAGACAGAAATAATATTACAGTCGTTTCTTATAATTTAATTCTAAATTCCATTTTAAACAATAATAACCACGAAAAAATGTTGATGACGTCACTGTCACATGACTAAATTATGTCTCTGGGCTGATAACAAAATAACGTCAGCTAATCAGAAGACGCGTTACTTCCAAAATTAAATCATTTAACCCTAAACACTAACCCTATATTAGTTTAAACATATTTAGTTTAGTTTAAACATATTTATTTTATAGTGGATTGGGAAACAAGTTATATTAATCCCTCTCCACTTTTTATGTTCCGTCGGTTAAGATCAACACACTTATTTGGTTTATGGTACGTGATTATTTTCAAAAGAGGTTTGGCGATTTTTCCCCCCTGATTTCATTTTACTCACAAGGTAAAATAATAAATAAAGTTTTTAAAGGCGTCAATAATCCAAGTATCAACGAGTGAGTATAAACAATACAGTATAAAGATATACAATCAGTGTCTAACATTTATATGAATATTCAGAAAACTCCAGTATGTTGTAAAATAATTCAAGTCCGACATGTACAACTTACTTTCATTCCATACGAACAAAATAGCTTTTAGTTAGTTCCCTTACTACTAAAAAACTTCTATAAACTTTTGTAATAAAATATATGAAAATGGTGGAATCAACTATTTCTTGGGTGTAAAACATTCTTTGGATGATTAAGATAAACTATGTGCTTTTAGTGGTCCTTTTAGTTTTGTAAACAAAAGTACGAACTATTTAAGATACTAAGGATTTTCTTATCCCAGGCATATATTATATTAGCCGTATCTGTTACAATGTTTTGGCATTTTAGGTCCTCAATGTTCAACTTTATACTTGTTTGGCGTCACTTACGAGTCTTATGTAGATGAAACGCACGTCTGGTGTATCAAATGGTTAGCCTGGTACCTTTGATTACTATTGACTTTTCAACTCTTTACACTACACTTCCACACAATCTCATCAAAGAAAAGTTTTCCTACTTTATTCAATGGTCATTTGGTTGAATATGAACGCAAATATATTGTGTGCAACTCATTTAAAGCTTCCTTCTTCTTTAATAAGAACGGCCAAAATGCTAGATATATTGGTTGTTTCATGAGACAATTGAAGCGGTTAATTTTCTCCTAGATAACTTTTATGTACGTTTCGGCAATAAAGTTTATCGACAGAATGTAAGTAACCCGATGGACAAAAAATGCGCCCCTCTTTTAGAAGACCTATTTTGTTTGTTCTGTTATGAATCACAGTTTATAACCAAATTAATAAACACCCGGCTTAATTGCATTTAATTAATAAATTCAACAACACTTTCCGTTATCAGGATTGATCTTTTTTATAGTGAATGAACAAAAAATTCTAAGTATACTGCTGAAATTTACCGTAAGAAATAAATTTTGAGTAAATCTAATGTAAATGCTTATTACTGTCTTTTCCTAGATTGAGATATTTCAGTTTTACACGGGAAATACCACGGGAAAATTAACGATAAAAGGGACAATTTTCCGTTCCCTATTTTTATGGTGATGATCTTTGGGCACAACCTTATGGTGTTTATATTTCACTACCTATTCGTTACGCACTTGTCTGTTGTGACATTTTAGATTTTCACGACCGTGGTCTATATGTATTACTGTAAAATTTATTAGGACAGGGATTTTGTTACCATACATTTCTGAAAATTTTTACTAAATTCGTCCATATGAATAAAGATTTTGTTTTGAAGTTAGGTTGTTCTGGTAAAAACCTATTTCTAACGGGATACCATATCCTCATTTATACGGAGATGTCGTTTACTGGCATGAAAATACGGAATTTTTTTTGTGTTATTAAAATTTGCTGTTACAAAATATTAAGAATTATTATAAATTAAGGAATGTATCTCCCTCATGCAAAGCTCTGATTCCTTTCACGGATTTGGCTATACTTTTTGGACCTTTTGGATTATAGCTCTTCATCTTTTATATAAGCTTTGGATTACAAATATTTTGGCCACGAGCATCACTGAAGAGACATGTATTGTGGAACTGCGCATCTGGTGCAAGAAAATTGGTACCGATAATTTTATTACCGTGCCCAGAAAATTTAGAAACGATCCTGGTAAACATATCGATCCTTTTAAATACACTACTCTAAAAGGTTACCAATTCAACATTGTAATTTGATCTTTGAATACTTTTTTTTATTAGTATTAATATTAAATTTATTATCAGTAAAATAAAAGCAAACTAAATATCAATGTTATATTCATATGCAATTTCATGAATCTACAATCTGCCGATTCCCGTATATTGGCAAAAGTCCATGGTATACTTCAAGACAACAACCTTAAAGCGATTAAATGTGAAACTGATCTGGAGTTACGACCTCCGACCTCAATACCTGGTATGTTGACGATCCGCTTACATATAGGGTTTCTACTTGATTTAACTAGTGAATCAGCGAGAGTATTATTTAAATCTGATTATTTATAAATCATGTTACTTTTCAAGCAACAAATATGTTCAGCTGATCTGATGATTTCGTAAGAAAATTAAAACAATTAAAATACTACAGAAATTCCCAATAAGGCGTCTTAAGTTCATGCCTTCCAAAGAGCACCCAAGTCTGAAGAATAAATAGTTCTCTCTTTTCAGTTAAACATGTAATTACTCAGGCATTACTTGACAGTAAATGCATATATGAAGTTGTTAGAAAGGTAGTTAAACACTGAAGTATCAAATAATCCATGGACTATTGCAGATGGACCTAGATAAAGACAAGGGAAGATTTCTTATAATGTCTCATGGCTTGAGATCTTGTGGCAAGTCAGTATCAGTCCATTAGAGATTCCATAGACTATTGCGGATGTACCTAGATGAAGACAAGGAAGATGTCTTATAATGTCTCATGGCTTGAGATCTCGTGGCAAGTCAGTATCAATCCATTATATAGAATCCATAGACTATTGCGGATGAACCTAGATGAAGACAAGGAAAGATGCCTTATAATGTCTAATGGCTTGAGATCTCGCGGCAAGTCAGTATCAATCCATTATAGAATCCATAGACTATTGCAGATGTACCTAGATGAAGACAAGGAAAGATGTCTTATAATGTAAAATGACTTGAGATCTCGTGGCAAGTCAGTATCAGTCCATTATAGAATCCATAGACTATTGCGGATGTACCTAGATGAAGACAAGAAAAATGTCTTTTAATGTCGAAGGGCCTGCGATGTCGTGGCAAGTCAGTATCAATCCATTATATAGAATCCATGGACAGAATCCATGGACAATTGCAGATGACCTAGATGAAGACAAGGAAAGATTTCTTATAATGTCTAATTGCTTGAGATCTCGTTGCAAGTCAGTATCAGTCCATTATAAAATCCATGGACTATTGCAGATGTACCTAGATGAAGACAAGAAAAATGTCTTTTAATGTCGAAGGGCCTGCGATCTCGTGGCAAGTCAGTATCAATCCATTATATAGAATCCATGGACAGAATCCATGAACAATTGCAGATGTACCTAGATGAAGACAAGGAAAGATGTCTTATGATGTCGAATGGCTTGAGATTTCGTGGCAAGTCAGTATCAATCCATTATAGAATCCATGGACTACTGCAGATGTACCTAGATGAAGACAAGGAAAGATGTCTTATAATGTCTAATGGCTTGAGATCTCGTGGCAAGTCAGTATCAATCCATTATATAGAATCCATGGACAGAATCCATGGACAATTGCAGATGACCTAGATGAAGACAAGGAAAGATGTCTTATGATGTCGAATGGCTTGAGATTTCGTGGCAAGTCAGTATCAGTCCATTAAAGAATCCATAGACTATTGCAGATGTACCTAGATGAAGACAAGGAAAGATGTCTTATAATGTCTAATGGCTTGAGATCTCGTGGCAAGTCAGTATCAGTCCATTATATAGAATCCATGGACTATTGCGGATGAACCTAGATGAAGAAAAGGAAAGGTGTCTTATGATGTCTAATGGCTTTATATCTCGTGGCAAGTCAGTATCAGTCCATTATAGAATCCATGGACAATTGTAGATGTACCCAGATGAAGACAAGGAAAGATGTCTTATAATGTCCAATGGCTTGTGATCTCGTGGCAAGTCAGTATCAGTTCATTATAGAATCCATGGACTATTGAGGATGAACCTAGATGAAGACAAGGAAAGGTGTCTTATAATGTCTAATGGCCTGCGATCTCATGGCAAGTCAGTATCAGACTATCATATAAAATTCATGGACAATTGCAGATGTACCTAGATGTAGACAAGGAAAGATGTCCTATAATGCCTAATTGCTTGAGATCTCGTGGCCAGTCAGTATCAGTCCATTATAGAATCTATGGACTATTGCGGATGTACCTAGATGAAGACAAGGAAAGATGTCCTATAATGTCTAATGGCTTGAGATCTCGTGGCAAGTCAGTATCAGTCCATTATAGAATCCATGGACAATTGTAGATGTACCCAGATGAAGACAAGGAAAGATGTCTTATAATGTCCAATGGCTTGTGATCTCGTGGCAAGTCAGTATCAGTTCATTATAGAATCCATGGACTATTGAGGATAAACCTAGATGAAGACAAGGAAAGGTGTCTTATAATGTCTAATGGCCTGCGATCTCATGGCAAGTCAGTATCAGACTATCATATAAAATTCATGGACAATTGCAGATGTACCTAGATGTAGACAAGGAAAGATGTCCTATAATGCCTAATTGCTTGAGATCTCGTGGCAAGTCAGTATTAATCCATTATATAGAATCCATGGATAATTGCAGATGGACCTAGATGAAGACAAGGAAAGATGTCTTATGATGTCGAATGGCTTGAGATCTCATCGCAAGTCAGTATCAATCCATTATATAGAATCCATGGACTATTGCAGATGTACCTAGATGAAGACAAGGAAACATGTCTTATGATGTTGAATGGCTTGAGATCTCGTGGCAAGTCAGTATCAATCCATTATATAGAATCCATCGACAATTGCGGATGTACCTAGATGAAGACAAGAAAAATGTCTTTTAATGTCTAATGTCTTGAGATCTCGTGGCAAGTCAGTATAAGTCCATTATAGAATCCATGGACTATTGCAGACGTACCTAGATGAAGACAAGGAAAGATTTCTGATAATGTCTAATGGCTTGAGATCTCGTGACAAGTCAGTATCCATTAAAGAATCCATGGACTTTTGCAGAAGTACCTAGATGAAGACAAGGAAAGATGTCCTATAATGCCTAATTGCTTGAGATCTCGTGGCAAGTCAGTATCAATCCATTATATAGAATCCATGGATAATTGCAGATGTACCTAGATGAAGACAAGGAAAGGTGTCTTATGATGTCTAATGGCTTGAGATCTCGTGGCAAGTCAGTATCAGTCCATTATAGAATCCATGGACTACTGCAGATGTACCTAGATGAAGACAAGGAAAGATGTCTTATAATGTCCAATGGCTTGAGATCTCGTGGCAAGTCAGAATCAGTCCATTATAGAATCCATGGATAAGTGCAGATGTACCTAGATGAAGACAAGGAAAGATGTCTTATGATGTCGAATGGCTTGAGATCTCGTGGCAAGTCAGTATCAGTCCATTATAAAGTCCATGGCCTATTGCAGATGTACCTAGATGAAGACAAGGAAAGATGTCTTATGATGTCGAATGGCTTGAGATCTCGTGGCAAGTCAGTATCAGTCTATTATAAAGTCCATGGCCTATTGCAGATGTACCTAGATGAAGACAAGGAAAGATGTCTTATGATGTCGAATGGCTTGAGATCTCGTGGCAAGTCAGTATCAATCCATTATATAGAATCCATGGACTATTGCAGATGTACCTAGATGAAGACAAGGAAAGATGTCTTATAATGTCTAATGGCTTGACATCTCGTGGCAAGTCAGTATCAGTCCATTATAGAAACCATGGACTATTGCAGATGTACCTAGATGAAGACAAGGAAAGATGTCTTATGATGTCGAATGGCTTGAGATTTCGTGGCAAGTCAGTATCAGTCCATTATAGAATCCATAGACTATTGCAGATGTACCTAGATGAAGACAAGGAAAGATGTCTTATGATGTCTAATGGCTTTATATCTCGTGGCAAGTCAGTATCAGTCCATTATAGAATCCATGGACCATTGCGGATGTACCTAGATAAAGACAAGGAAAGATGTCTTATAATGTCTAATGGCTTGAGATCTCGTGACAAGTCAGTATCAGTTCATTATAGAATCTATGGACTATTGCGGATGTACCTAGATGAAGACAAGGAAGATGTCTTATAATGTCCAATGGCTTGTGATCTCGTGGCAAGTCAGTATCAGTCCATTATAGAATCTATGGACTATTGCGGATGTACCTAGATGAAGACAAGGAAAGATGTCCTATAATGTCTAATGGCTTGAGATCTCGTGGCAAGTCAGTATCAGTCCATTATAGAAACCATGGACTATTGAGATGTACCCAGATGAAGACAAGGAAGATGTCTTATAATGTCCAATGGCTTGAGATTTCGTGACAAGTCAGTATCAGTCCATTATAGAATCTATGGACTATTGAGATGTACCTAGATGAAGACAAGGAAGATGTCTTATAATGTCCAATGGCTTGAGATTTCGTGACAAGTCAGTATCAGTTCATTATAGAATCCATGGACAATTGTAGATGTACCTAGATGAAGACAAGGAAAGATGTCTTATGATGTCGAATGGCTTGAGATCTCGTGGCAAGTCAGTATCAGTCATTATAGAATCCATGGACAATTGTAGATGTACCTAGATGAAGACAAGGAAAGATGTCTTATGATGTCGAATGGCTTGAGATCTCGTGGCAAGTCAGTATAAGTCCATTATAGAATCCATGGACTATTGAGGATGAACCTAGATGAAGACAAGGAAAGGTGTCTTATAATGTCTAATGGCCTGCGATCTCATGGCAAGTCAGTATCAGACTATCATATAAAATTCATGGACAATTGCAGATGTACCTAGATGTAGACAAGGAAAGATGTCCTATAATGCCTAATTGCTTGAGATCTCGTGGCAAGTCAGTATCAATCCATTATATAGAATCCATGGATAATTGCAGATGTACCTAGATGAAGACAAGGAAAGATGTCTTATGATGTCGAATGGCTTGAGTTCTCGTCGCAAGTCAGTATCAATCCATTATATAGAATCCATGGACTATTGCAGATGTACCTAGATGAAGACAAGAAAAATGTCTTTTAATGTCTAATGTCTTGAGATCTCGTGGCAAGTCAGTATAAGTCCATTATAGAATCCATGGACTATTGCAGATGTACCTAGATGAAGACAAGGAAAGATTTCTTATAATGTCTAATGGCTTGAGATCTCGTGACAAGTCAGTATCCATTAAAGAATCCATGGACTTTTGCAGAAGAACCTAGATGAAGACAAGGAAAGATGTCCTATAATGCCTAATTGCTTGAGATCTCGTGGCAAGTCAGTATCAATCCATTATATAGAATCCATGGATAATTGCAGATGTACCTAGATGAAGACAAGGAAAGATGTCTTATGATGTCGAATGGCTTGAGATCTCGTGGCAAGTCAGTATCAGTCCTTTATAGAATACATGGACTATTGCGAATGTACCTAGATGAAGACAAGGAAAGATGTCTTATAATGTCCAATGGCTTGAGATCTCGTGGCAAGTCAGAATCAGTCCATTATAGAATCCATGGATAAGTGCAGATGTACCTAGATGAAGACAAGGTAAGATGTCTTATAATGTTGAATGGCTTGAGATCTCGTGGCAAGTCAGAATCAGTCCATTATAGAATCCATGGATAAGTGCAGATGTACCTAGATGAAGACAAGGAAAGATGTCTTATGATACCGAATGGCTTGAGATCTCGTGGCAAGTCAGTATCAGTCCATTATAAAGTCCATGGCCTATTGCAGATGTACCTAGATGAAGACAAGGAAAGATGTCTTATGATGTCGAATGGCTTGAGATCTCGTGGCAAGTCAGTATCAATCCATTATATAGAATCCATGGACAATTGCGGATGTACCTAGATGAAGACAAGAAAAATGTCTTTTAATGTATAATGGCTTGACATCTCGTGGCAAGTCAGTATCAGTCCATTATAGAAACCATGGACTATTGCAGATGTACCTAGATGAAGACAAGAAAAATGTCTTTTAATGTCTAATGGCTTGAGATCTCGTGGCAAGTCAGTATCAGTCCATTATAGAATCCATGGCATATTGCAGATGTACCTTGATGAAGACAAGGAAAGATGTCTTATGATGTCGAATGGCTTAAGATCTCGTGGCAAGTCAGAATCAGTCTATTATAGAATCCATGGACTATTGAGATGTACCCAGATGAAGACAAGGAAAGATGTCTTATGATGTCCAATGGCTTGATATCTCGTGGCAAGTCAGTATCAGTCTATTATAGAATCCATGGACTATTGCGGATGTACCTAGATGTAGACAAGGAAATATGTCTTATTATATCTAATGGCTTGAGATCTCGTTGCAAGTCAGTATCAGTCTATTATAGAATCCATAGACTATTGCGGATGTACCTAGATGAAGACAAGGAAAGATGTCTTATACTGTCTAATGGCTTGAGATCTCATGGCAAGTCAGTATCAATCCATTATAATGAATCCATGGACTACTGCAGATGTACCTAGATGAAGGCAAGGAAAGGTGTCTTATAATGTCTAATTGATTGAGATCTCGTGGCAAGTCAGTATCAGTCCATTATAGAATCCATGGACTATTGAGGATGAACCTAGATGAAGACAAGGAAAGGTGTCTTGTAATGTCTAATTGATTGAGATCTCGTGGCAAGTCAGTATCAATCCATTATATAGAATACATGGACTACTGCAGATGTACCTAGATGAAGACAAGGAAAGGTGTCTTATAATGTCTAATGGCTTGAGATCTCGTGGCAAGTCATTATCAGTCCATTATATAGAATCCATGGACTACTGCAGATGTACCTAGATGAAGACGAGGAAAGATGTCTTATAATGTCTAATTGCTTGAGATCTCGTTGCAAGTCATTATCAGTCCATTATAGAATCCATGGACAATTGTAGATGTACCTAGATGAAGACAAGGAAAGATGTCTTATAATGTCTAATGGCTTGAGATCTCATGGCAAGTCAGTATCAATCCATTATAAAGAATCCATGGACTTCTGCAGATGTACCTAGATGAAGACAAGGAAAGGTGTCTTATAATGTCTAATTGATTGAGATCTCGTGGCAAGTCAGTATCAGTCCATTATAGAATCCATGGACTATTGCAGATGTACCTAGATGAAGACAAGGAAAGATGTCTTATAATGTCTAATTGCTTGAGATCTCGTTGCAAGTCATTATCAATCCATTATAGAATCCATGGACTACTGCAGATGTACCTAGATGAAGTCAAGGAAAGGTGTCTTATAATGTCTAATTGATTGAGATCTCGTGGCAAGTCAGTATCAATTCATTATAGAATCCATGGACTACTGCAGATGTACCTTGATGAAGACAAGGAAGATGTCTTATAATGTCCAATGGCTTGAGATCTCGTGGCAAGTCAGTATCAGTTCATTATAGAATCCATGGACTACTGCAGATGTACCTTGATGAAGACAAGGAAAGATGTCTTATGATGTCGAATGGCTTGAGATTTCGTGACAAGTCAGTATCAGTTCATTATAGAATCCATGGACAATTGTAGATGTACCTAGATGAAGACAAGGAAAGATGTCTTATGATGTCGAATGGCTTGAGATCTCGTGGCAAGTCAGTATCAATCCATTATATAGAATCCATGGACAATTGCGGATGTACCTAGATGAAGACAAGAAAAATGTCTTTTAATGTATGATGGCTTGACATCTCGTGGCAAGTCAGTATCAGTCCATTATAGAAACCATGGACTATTGCAGATGTACCTAGATGAAGACAAGAAAAATGTATTTTAATGTCTAATGGCTTGAGATCTCGTGGCAAGTCAGTATCAGTCCATTATAGAATCCATGGACTATTGCAGATGTACCTTGATGAAGACAAGGAAAGATGTCTTATGATGTCGAATGGCTTAAGATCTCGTGGCAAGTCAGAATCAGTCTATTATAGAATCCATGGACTATTGAGATGTACCCAGATGAAGACAAGGAAAGATGTCTTATGATGTCCAATGGCTTGATATCTCGTGGCAAGTCAGTATCAGTCTATTATAGAATCCATGGACTATTGCGGATGTACCTAGATGTAGACAAGGAAATATGTCTTATTATATCTAATGGCTTGAGATCTCGTTGCAAGTCAGTATCAGTCTATTATAGAATCCATAGACTATTGCGGATGTACCTAGATGAAGACAAGGAAAGATGTCTTATACTGTCTAATGGCTTGAGATCTCATGGCAAGTCAGTATCAATCCATTATAATGAATCCATGGACTACTGCAGATGTACCTAGATGAAGGCAAGGAAAGGTGTCTTATAATGTCTAATTGATTGAGATCTCGTGGCAAGTCAGTATCAGTCCATTATAGAATCCATGGACTATTGAGGATGAACCTAGATGAAGACAAGGAAAGGTGTCTTGTAATGTCTAATTGATTGAGATCTCGTGGCAAGTCAGTATCAATCCATTATATAGAATACATGGACTACTGCAGATGTACCTAGATGAAGACAAGGAAAGGTGTCTTATAATGTCTAATGGCTTGAGATCTCGTGGCAAGTCATTATCAGTCCATTATATAGAATCCATGGACTACTGCAGATGTACCTTGATGAAGACGAGGAAAGATGTCTTGTAATGTCTAATTGATTGAGATCTCGTGGCAAGTCAGTATCAATCTATTATATAGAATACATGGACTACTGCAGATGTACCTAGATGAAGACAAGGAAAGGTGTCTTATAATGTCTAATGGCTTGAGATCTCGTTGCAAGTCATTATCAGTCCATTATAGAATCCATGGACAATTGTAGATGTACCTAGATGAAGACAAGGAAAGATGTCTTATAATGTCTAATGGCTTGAGATCTCATGGCAAGTCAGTATCAATCCATTATAAAGAATCCATGGACTACTGCAGATGTACCTAGATGAAGACAAGGAAAGGTGTCTTATAATGTCTAATTGATTGAGATCTCGTGGCAAGTCAGTATCAGTCCATTATAGAATCCATGGACTATTGCAGATGTACCTAGATGAAGACAAGGAAAGATGTCTTATAATGTCTAATTGCTTGAGATCTCGTTGCAAGTCATTATCAATCCATTATAGAATCTATGGACTACTGCAGATGTACCTTGATGAAGACGAGGAAAGATGTCTTATAATGTCTTATTGCTTGAGATCTCGTTGCAAGTCATTATCAATCCATTATAGATTCCATAGACTACTGCGGATGTACCTAGATGAAGTCAAGGAAAGATGTCTTATAATGTCTAATGGCTTGAGATCTCGTGGCAAGTCAGTATCAGTTCATTATAGAATCCATGGACTATTGCGGATGTACCTAGATGAAAACAAGGGAAGATTTCTGATAGTGTCTAATGGCCTGCGATCTCGTGGCAATTCAGCATCAGTCCATTATAGAATAGATGGACTACTGCAGATGTACCTTGAAGAAGACGATGAAAGATGCCTTATAATGTCTAATTGCTTGAGATCTCGTGGCAAGTCAGTATCAGTCCATTATATAGAATCCATGGACTATTGCGGATGTACCTAGATGAAGACAAGGAAAGGTGTCTTATGATGTCTAATTGATTGAGATCTCGTGGCAAGTCAGTATCAGTCCATTATAGAATACATGGACTACTGCAGATGTACCTAGATGAAGACAAGGAAAGGTGTCTTATAATGTCTAATTGCTTGAGATCTCGTTGAAAGTCATTATCAATCCATTATAGAATCCATGGACTACTGCAGATGTACCCAGATGAAGACAAGGACAGATGTCTTATGATGTCTAATTGCTTGAGATCTCGTGGCAAGTCAGTATCAGTCCATTATATAGAATCCATGGGCTATTGCTGATGTAACTAGATGAAGACAAGGAAAGGTGTCTTATGATGTCTAATTGATTGAGATCTCGTGGCAAGTCAGTATCAGTCCATTATAGAATACATGGACTACTGCAGATGTACCTAGATGAAGACAAGGAAAGATGTCTTATACTGTCTAATTGCGTGAGATCTCGTGGCAAGTCAGTATCAGTCCATTATAGAATACATGGACTACTGCAGATGTACCTAGATGAAGACAAGGAAAGATGTATTATAATGTCTAATGGCTTGAGTTCTCATGCCAAGTCAGTATCAGTCCATTATAGAATCCATGGACTATTGCAGATGTACCTAGATGAAGACAAGAAAAATGTCTTTTAATGTCTAATGGCCTGCGATCTCGTGGCAAGTCAGTATAAGTCCATTATAGAATCCATGGACTATTGAGATGTACCTAGATGAAGACAAGGAAAGATGTCCTATAATGTCTAATGGCTTACGATCTCGTGGCAAGTAAGTATAAGTCCATTATAGAATCCATGGACTACTGCAGATGTACCTAGATGAAGACAAGGAAGATGTCTTATAATGTAAAATGGCTTGAGATCTCGTGGCAAGTCAGTATCAGTTCATTATAGAATCCATGGACTACTGCAGATGTACCTAGATGAAGACGAGGAAAGATGTCTTATAATGTAAAATGACTTGAGATCTCGTGGCTAGTCAGTATCAGTTCATTATAGAATCCATGGACTACTGCAGATGTACCTTGATGAAGACGAGGAAAGATGTCCTATAATGTCTAATGGCTTGAGATCTCGTGGCAAGTTAGTATCAGTCTATTATAGAATCCATGGACTATTGAGATGTACCCAGATGAAAACAAGGAAAGATGTCTTATAATGTCCAATGGCTTGATATCTCGTGGCAAGTCAGAATCAGTCCATTATAGAATCCATGGACTATTGCGGATGTACCTAGATGAAGACAAGGAAAGATGTCTCATAATGTCTAATGGCTTGAGATCTCGTTGCAAGTCAGTATCAGTTCATTATAGAATCCATGGACTATTGCGGATGTACCTAGATAAAGACAAGGAAAGATTTCTTATAATGTCTAATGGCTTGAGATCTAATGGCAAGTCAGTATCAGTCCATTAGAGAATCCATGGACTATTGAGATGTACCCAGATGAAAACAAGGAAAGATGTCTTATAATGTCTAATGGCTTACGATCTCGTGGCAAGTCAGTATCAGTTCATTATAGAATCCATGGACTACTGCAGATGTACCTTGATGAAGACAAGGAAAGATGTCTTATGATGTCTAATGGCTTGAGATCTAATGGCAAGTCAGAATCAGTCTATTATAGAATCCATGGACTATTGAGATGTACCTAGATGAAGACAAGGAAAGATGTCTTATAATGTCTAATGGCTTGAGATCTCGTGACAAGTCAGTATCAGTTCATTATAGAATCCATGGACTACTGCAGATGTACCTTGATGAAGACAAGGAAAGATGTCTTATGATGTCTAATGGCTTGAGATCTCGTGACAAGTCAGTATCAGTCCATTATAGAATCCATGGACTACTGCAGATGTACCTTGATGAAGACAAGGAAAGATGTCTTATGATGTCTAATGGCTTGAGATCTCGTGACAAGTCAGTATCAGTTCATTATCAAATCCAAAGACTATTGTAGATGTACCTAGATGAAGTCAAGGAAAGATGTCTTATGATGTCTAATGGCTTGAGATCTCGTGGCAAGTCAGTATCAGTCCATTATAGAATCCATGGACTACTGCAGATGTACCTTGATGAAGACAAGGAAAGATGTCCTATAATGTCTAATGGATTGAGATCTCGTGGCCAGTCAGTATCAATCCATTATAGAATCCATGGACTATTGCAGATGTACCTTGATGAAGACAAGGAAAGATGTCCTATAATGTCTAATGGATTGAGATCTCGTGGCCAGTCAGTATCAATTCATTATAGAATCCATAGACTATTGTAGATGTACCTAGATGAAGACAAGGAAAGGTGTCTTATAATGTCTAATGGCTTGAGATCTCGTAGCAAGTCAGCATCAGTCCATTACATTATCCAAGAGTTAGTTCATACATTTATCGGTATTTTCCCTTTGATCTTACAGCCTAATATTTTCGAGTATCAACGTACTGGCTGTATCACTAAAAATATTCGGCAATACATTGCGTGACATCATAACGTTGCGTGACATCATAATTACCGATAAACAGAATAATAGGTAGTTTCATTTTTGATACTGACTATATCAGGTGGAATATCTTAACTCGCCCTAACGGGCTCGTCTAGATATTCCACATGATATAGTCAGAATCAAAAACTCAACTACCTATTATTGTATATGTATTAAGATTCACGTCCTGGATGTATCACTCACAGTCCATTACAGAGTCCAAGAGTTAGTTCATACATGTATTAAGATTCACGTCCAGGATGTATCACTCACAGTCCATTACAGAGTCCAAGAGTTAGTTCATACATGTATTAAGATTCACGTCCAGGATGTATCACTCACAGTCCATTACAGAGTCCAAGAGTTAGTTCATATATGTATTAAGATTCACGTCCAGGATGTATCACTCACAGTCCATTACAGAGTCCAAGAGTTAGTTCATATATGTATTAAGATTCACGTCCAGGATGTATCACTCACAGTCCATTACAGAGTCCAAGAGTTAGTTCATACATGTATTAAGATTCGTGTCCTTGATTTATCACTCTGATAAGATGATGGAATAGATATCTTGAGCGCTTGATTGAAGGTACAGGTGTGTACGTCTATATCATATCAGAAAAAGGCACCGATATCCACTCATATCAACAATGTTAAAGTAATATACTACCTTTTAATGTAATGTTTTTCAGACTGTTTTGTATAAATTTGTTTTCATCATCTGATTCTATCTCGACTAACGCTGCATCAATGTTTTTGCAAAAAACCTGCAAATAGATATTTTTTTCTTAGAACATTATCCGGTCTGTAAAATATGTTTTTTCTCTTATAAGCCCGTTACTTGATGTAACTTCTGCCCAGAGGCCAGTGGTAGATATGTTAAGCTCGGTCAATTAATCTACTGTTTTGTTCGTTTCTGGGTGTGTTACATTTTAACGTTGTGTTTCCGTTGTGTCGTTTGTTTTCTCTAGTGTTTGATTATAAATTCACATTACTATAAGACGTGTCACGGTACTTTTCTATCCCATTTCATGTATTTAGTGGTGATGTTTTATTTGTTATTCTCATCGGATTTTGTCTAATGCTTAGTCCGTTTCTGTGTGTGTTACATTTTAATGTTGTGTCGTTGTTCTCGTCTTATATTTAATGCGTTTTCCTTAAATTTAGTTTGTTATCCCGATTTAGTTTTTTTCCATGGATTTACGAGTTTTGAACAGAGGTATACTACTGTTGCCTTATTTTGTGCTTTTGTATGGCCACTGATTGACCTAAATTGGGAATTTAAACATATGTACTTGATGAAGGTTTACCAAGAAACAAGTACTAAAATTGTTATATTTTAAGTAATTCTAGCCTGTTCCTTGTTTATTTGTAGAACATATTTCAAGAAACTCGTATCTTCATTGGTATACAATATGTATGTTTTTCTGTTCCATGATGACTTGCTATATGTCTTTTTGAGAAACAAATATTAACATTGGTAAATATACGCAGCTCCGAACAAATTCCATCAACTTATACATAGTATGCCTGTGCCAACCCATTCAGCAGTCGTCAATGATAAAGCTACATCTGATTATATCATTATATATGTAGTTACTGATACTTACCATAGCATCCGCAAAGTCTACACTTGTTTTACTGATTATATCATTATATATGTAGTTACTGATACTTACCATAGCATTCGCAAAGTCTACACTTGTTTTACTGATTATATCATTATATATGTAGTTACTGATACTTACCATAGCATCCGCAAAGTCTACACTTGTTTTACTGATTATATCATTATATATGTAGTTACTGATACTTACCATAGCATTCGCAAAGTCTACACTTGTTTTACTGATTATATCATTATATATGTAGTTACTGATACTTACCATAGCATTCGCAAAGTCTACACTTGTTTTACTGATTATATCATTATATATGTAGTTACTGATACTTACCATAGCATCCGCAAAGTCTACACTTGTTTTACTGATTATATATCATATATATGTAGTTACTGATACTTACCATAGAATTCGCAAAGTCTACACTTGTTTTACTGATTATATCATTATATATGTAGTTACTGATACTTACCATAGCATCCGCAAAGTCTACACTTGTTTTACTGTTTATATCATTATATATGTAGTTACTGATACTTACCATAGCATCAGCAAAGTCTACACTTGTTTTACTGATTATATCATTATATATGTAGTTACTGATACTTACCATAGCATCCGCAAAGTCTACACTTGTTTTACTGATTATATCATTATATATGTAGTTACTGATACTTACCATAGCATCAGCAAAGTCTACACTTGTTTTACTGATTATATCATTATATATGTAGTTACTGATACTACCATAGCATTCGCAAAGTCTACACTTGTTTTACTGATTATATCATTATATATGTAGTTACTGATACTCACCATAGCATTCGCAAAGTCTACACTTGTTTTACTGATTATATCATTATATATGTAGTTACTGATACTACCATAGCATCGCAAAGTCTACACTTGTTTTACTGATTATATCATTATATATGTAGTTACTGATACTTACCATAGCATCGCAAAGTCTACACTTGTTTTACTGATTATATCATTATATATGTAGTTACTGATACTTACCATAGCATCGCAAAGTCTACACTTGTTTTACTGATTATATCATTATATATGTAGTTACTGATACTTACCATAGCATCGCAAAGTCTACACTTGTTTTACTGATTATATCATTATATATGTAGTTACTGATACTTACCATAGCATTCGCAAAGTCAACACTTGTTTTACTGATTATATCATTATATATGTAGTTACTGATACTCACCATAGCATCGCAAAGTCTACACTTGTTTTACTGATTATATCATTATATATGTAGTTACTGATACTTACCATAGCATCCGCAAAGTCTACACTTGTTTTACTGATTATATCATTATATATGTAGTTACTGATACTTACCATAGCATCCGCAAAGTCTACACTTGTTTTACTGATTATATCATTATATATGTAGTTACTGATACTTACCATAGCATCCGCAAAGTCTACACTTGTTTTACTGATTATATCATTATATATGTAGTTACTGATACTTACCATAGCATTGCAAAGTCTACACTTGTTTTACTGATTATATCATTATATATGTAGTTACTGATACTTACCATAGCATCCGCAAAGTCACACTTGTTTTACTGATTATATCATTATATATGTAGTTACTGATACTTACCATAGCATTCGCAAAGTCTACACTTGTTTTACTGATTATATCATTATATATGTAGTTACTGATACTTACCATAGCATCCGCAAAGTCTACACTTGTTTTACTGATTATATCATTATATATGTAGTTACTGATACTTACCATAGCATCCGCAAAGTCTACACTTGTTTTACTGATTATATCATTATATATGTAGTTACTGATACTTACCATAGCATCCGCAAAGTCTACACTTGTTTTACTGATTATATCATTATATATGTAGTTACTGATACTTACCATAGCATCCGCAAAGTCTACACTTGTTTTACTGATTATATCATTATATATGTAGTTACTGATACTTACCATAGCATCGCAAAGTCTACACTTGTTTTACTGATTATATCATTATATATGTAGTTACTGATACTTACCATAGCATTCCGCAAAGTCTACACTTGTTTTACTGATTATATCATTATATATGTAGTTACTGATACTTACCATAGCATCCGCAAAGTCTACACTTGTTTTACTGATTATATCATTATATATGTAGTTACTGATACTTACCATAGCATCCGCAAAGTCTACACTTGTTTTACTGATTATATCATTATATATGTAGTTACTGATACTTACCATAGCATCGCAAAGTCTACACTTGTTTTTACTGATTATATCATTATATATGTAGTTACTGATACTCACCATACATCGCAAAGTTACACTTGTTTTATGATAATCATTATATATGTAGTTACTGATACTACCATAGCATCGCAAAGTCTACACTTGTTTTACTGATTATATCATTATATATGTATTACTGATACTTACCATAGCATCGCAAAGTCTACACTTGTTTTACTGATTATATCATTATATAGTAGTTACTGTACTTCATAGATTGCAAAGTCACACTGTTTACTGATTATACATTATATAGTGTTACTGATACTTACCATAGCATCGCAAAGTCTACACTTGTTTTACTGATTATATATTATATATGTAGTTCTGATACTACCATAGCATCGCAAAGTCTACACTTGTTTTACTGATTATATCATTATATATGTAGTTACTGATATTACCATAGCATCGCAAAGTCTACACTTGTTTACTGATTATATCATTATATATGTAGTTACTGATACTACCATAGCATCGCAAGTCTACACTTGTTTTACTGATTATTCATTATATAGTAGTTACTGATACTCACCATAGCATCGCAAAGTCTACACTTGTTTTACTGATTATATCATTATATATGTAGTTACTGATACTTACCATAGCATCCGCAAAGTCTACACTTGTTTTACTGATTATATCATTATATATGTAGTTACTGATACTTACCATAGCATCGCAAAGTCTACACTTGTTTACTGATTATATCATTATATATGTAGTTACTGATACTTACCATAGCATCCGCAAAGTCTACACTTGTTTTACTGATTATATCATTATATATGTAGTTACTGATACTTACCATAGCATCGCAAAGTCACTTGTTTTACTGATTATATCATTAATATGTAGTTACTGATACTTACCATAGCATCGCAAAGTCTACACTTGTTTTACTGATTATATCATTATTATGTAGTTACTGATACTACCATAGCATCCGCAAAGCTACACTTGTTTTACTGATTATATCATTATATATGTAGTTACTGATACTTACCATAGCATCGCAAAGTCTACACTTGTTTTACTGATTATATCATTATATATGTAGTTACTGATACTTACCATAGCATCCGCAAAGTCTACACTTGTTTTACTGATTATATCATATTATTATATGTTAATAGTGTTACTGTTACTGATAACATTTAGTGATCTACAACACGCAAAGTCTACACTTGTTTTATGATTAATCATTATATATGTAGTTACTGATACTTACCATAGCATCAGCAAAGTCTACACTTGTTTTACTGATTATATCATTATATATGTAGTTACTGATACTTACCATAGCATCCAAGTCTACACTTGTTTTATATAGAAATAAATCATTAAACAATTAATTCTGAACTTACATAGATTTGCAAATTACACTATGTTTTCTGATTATATCATTATAATGTAGTTACTGATACTACCATAGCATCGCAAAGTCTACACTTGTTTTACTGATTATATCATTATATATGTAGTTACTGATACTCACCATAGCATCCGCAAAGTCTACACTTGTTTTACTGATTATATCATTATATATGTAGTTACTGATACTTACCATAGCATCGCAAAGTCTACACTTGTTTTACTGATTATATCATTATATATGTAGTTACTGATACTTACCATAGCATCGCAAAGTCTACACTTGTTTTACTGAATACAGATATATAAAGTTACTTGTACAACTATACATTCGCAAATTCACATGTTTAACTATTATATATCATTATATATGTAGTTACTGATACTACCATAGCATCCGCAAAGTCTACACTTGTTTACTGATTATATCATTATATATGTAGTTACTGATACTTACCATAGCATTCGCAAAGTCTACACTTGTTTTACTGATTATATCATTATATATGTAGTTACTGATACTTACCATAGCATCCGCAAAGTCTACACTTGTTTTACTGATTATATCATTATATATGTAGTTACTGATACTTACCATAGCATCCGCAAAGTCTACACTTGTTTTACTGATTATATCATTATATATGTAGTTACTGATACTTACCATAGCATTCGCAAAGTCTACACTTGTTTTACTGATTATATCATTATATATGTAGTTACTGATACTTACCATAGCATCCGCAAAGTCACACTTGTTTTACTGATTATATCATTAAATATGTAGTTACTGATACTTACCATAGCATCGCAAAGTCTACACTTGTTTTACTGATTATATCATTATATATGTAGTTACTGATACTTACCATAGCATCGCAAAGTCTACACTTGTTTTACTGATTATATCATTATATATGTAGTTACTGATACTTACCATAGCATTCGCAAAGTCTACACTTGTTTTACTGATTATATCATTATATATGTAGTTACTGATACTACCATAGCATTCGCAAAGTCTACACTTGTTTTACTGATTATATCATTATATATGTAGTTACTGATACTTACCATAGCATCGCAAAGTCTACACTTGTTTTACTGATTATATCATTAATATGTAGTTACTGATACTTACCTGCATCGAAAGTCTACACTGTTTTACTGATTATATCATTATATATGTAGTTATGAACTTACCATAGCATCGCAAAGTCACACTTGTTTATATTATATATTATATATAGTTATGACTTCCATACATCCGCAAATACACTTGTTTATGATTATACATTATATATGTGTACTGATACTCCATAGCATCGCAAGTCTCACTTGTTTTACTGATTATATCATATATATGTAGTTACTGTACTCACCATAGCATCGCAAGTCTACACTGTTTTACTGATTATATCATTATATATGTAGTTATGATACTTACCATAGCATCGCAAGTCTACACTTGTTTTACTGATATATCATTATATATGTAGTTACTGATACTTACCATAGCATCAGCAAAGTCTACACTTGTTTTACTGATTATATCATTAATATGTAGTTACTGATACTTACCATAGCATCGCAAAGTCTACACTTGTTTTACTGATTATATCATTATATATGTAGTTACTGATATTCCATAGCATCGCAAAGTCTACACTTGTTTTACTGATTATATCATTATATATGTAGTACTGATACTTACCATAGCATTCGCAAAGTCTACACTTGTTTTACTGATATATCATTATATATGTAGTTACTGATACTTACCATAGCATCGCAAAGTCTACACTTTTTTACTGATTATATCATTATATATGTAGTTACGATACTACCTAGCATCCGCAAAGTCTACACTTGTTTTACTGATTATATCATTATATATGTAGTTACTGATACTACCATAGCATCGCAAAGTCTACACTTGTTTTACTGATTATATCATTATATATGTAGTTACTGATACTTACATAGCATCGCAAAGTCTACACTTGTTTTACTGATTATATCATTATATATGTAGTTACTGATACTTACCATAGCATCGCAAAGTCTACACTTGTTTTACTGATTATATCATTATATATGTAGTTACTGATACTTACCATAGCATCCGCAAAGTCTACACTTGTTTTACTGATTATATCATTATATATGTAGTTACTGATACTACCATAGCATCGCAAAGTCTACACTTGTTTTACTGATTATATCATTTATATGTAGTTACTGATACTCACCATAGCATCGCAAAGTCTACACTTGTTTTACTGATTATATCATTATATATGTAGTTACTGATACTTACCATAGCATCCGCAAAGTCTACACTTGTTTTACTGATTATATCATTATATATGTAGTTACTGATACTTACCATAGCATCCGCAAAGTCTACACTTGTTTTACTGATTATATCATTAATATGTAGTTACTGATACTTACCATAGCATCGCAAAGTCTACACTTGTTTTACTGATTATATCATTATATATGTAGTTACTGATACTTACCATAGCATCGCAAAGTCTACACTTGTTTTACTGATTATATCATTATATATGTAGTTACTGATACTTACCATAGCATCATCTGATTATATCATTATATATGTAGTAACTGATACTCACCATAGCATTCGCAAAGTCTACACTTGTTTTACTGATTATATCATTATATATGTAGTTACTGATACTCACCATAGCATCCGCAAAGTCTACACTTGTTTTACTGATTATATCATTATATATGTAGTTACTGATACTTACCATAGCATCAGCAAAGTCTACACTTGTTTTACTGATTATATCATTATATATGTAGTTACTGATACTTACCATAGCATCAGCAAAGTCTACACTTGTTTTACTATAGAAATAACAGGACAGTCCATGACTAAACCAACCGTTTGGACATGCTCCGCTAGCAACTTATACATAGTATGCCTGTGCCAACCATTCAGCAGTCGTCAATGATAAAGCTTCATCTGATTATATCATTATATATGTAGTTACTGATACTCACCATAGCATCCGCAAAGTCTACACTTGTTTTACTGATTATATCATTATATATGTAGTTACTGATACTTACCATAGCATTCGCAAAGTCTACACTTGTTTTACTGATTATATCATTATATATGTAGTTACTGATACTTACCATAGCATCCGCAAAGTCTACACTTGTTTTACTGATTATATCATTATATATGTAGTTACTGATACTTACCATAGCATCCGCAAAGTCTACACTTGTTTTACTGATTATATCATTATATATGTAGTTACTGATACTTACCATAGCATTCGCAAAGTCTACACTTGTTTTACTGATTATATCATTATATATGTAGTTACTGATACTTACCATAGCATCCGCAAAGTCTACACTTGTTTTACTGATTATATCATTAAATATGTAGTTACTGATACTTACCATAGCATCCGCAAAGTCTACACTTGTTTTACTGATTATATCATTATATATGTAGTTACTGATACTTACCATAGCATCCGCAAAGTCTACACTTGTTTTACTGATTATATCATTATATATGTAGTAACTGATACTTACCATAGCATCCGCAAAGTCTACACTTGTTTTACTGATTATATCATTATATATGTTGTTACTGATACTTACCATAGCATCCGCAAAGTCTACACTTGTTTTACTGATTATATCATTATATATGTAGTTACTGATACTTACCATAGCATCCGCAAAGTCTACACTTGTTTTACTGATTACATCATTATATATGTAGTTACTGATACTTACCATAGCATCGCAAAGTCTACACTTCTTTTACTGATTATATCATTATATATGTAGTTACTGATACTCACGATAGCATCCGCAAAGTCTACACTTGTTTTACTATAGATATCATTAATATGTAGTCACTGATACTTACCATAGCATCGCAAAGTCTACACTTGTTTTACTGATTATATCATTATATATGTAGTAACTGATACTTACCATAGCATCAGCAAAGTCTACACTTGTTTTACTGATTATATCATTAAATATGTAGTTACTGATACTCACCATAGCAATCGCAAAGTCTACACTTGTTTTACTGATTATATCATTATATATGTAGTTACTGATACTCACCATAGCATCCGCAAAGTCTACACTTGTTTTACTATAGATATCATTATATATGTAGTTACTGATACTTACCATAGCATCCGCAAAGTCTACACTTGTTTTACTGATTATATCATTATATATGTAGTTACTGATACTCACCATAGCATTTGCAAAGTCTACACTTGTTTTACTGATTATATCATTATATATGTAGTTACTGATACTTACCATAGCATTTGCAAAGTCTACACTTGTTTTACTGATTATATCATTAAATATGTAGTTACTGATACTTACCATAGCATCCGCAAAGTCTACACTTGTTTTACTGATTATATCATTAAATATGTAGTTACTGATACTTACCATAGCATTCGCAAAGTCTACACTTGTTTTACTGATTATATCATTATATATGTAGTTACTGATACTTACCATAGCATTCGCAAAGTCTACACTTGTTTTACTGATTATATCATTATATATGTAGTTACTGATACTTACCATAGCATCAGCAAAGTCTACACTTGTTTTACTGATTATATCATTATATATGTAGTTACGATACTTACCATAGCATCAGCAAAGTCTACACTTGTTTTACTGATTATATCATTATATATGTAGTTACTGATACTTACCATAGCATCTGCAAAGTCTACACTTGTTTTACTGATTATATCATTATATATGTAGTTACTGATACTTACCATAGCATCAGCAAAGTCTACACTTGTTTTACTGATTATATCATTATATATGTAGTTACTGATACTTACCATAGCATCCGCAAAGTCTACACTTGTTTTACTGATTATATCATTATATATGTAGTTACTGATACTTACCATAGCATTCGCAAAGTCTACTTTTGTTTTACTGATTATATCATTAATATGTAGTTACTGATACTTACCATAGCATTCGCAAAGTCTACACTTGTTTTACTGATTATATCATTATAAATGTAGTTACTGATACTTACCATAGCATCCGCAAAGTCTACACTTGTTTTACTGATTATATCATTATATATGTAGTAACTGATACTTACCATAGCATCCGCAAAGTCTACACTTGTTTTACTGATTATATCATTATATATGTAGTAACTGATACTTACCATAGCATCAGCAAAGTCTACACTTGTTTTACTGATTATATCATTATATATGTAGTTAAACTGATACTTACCATAGCATCAGCAAAGTCTACACTTGTTTTACTGATTATATCATTATATATGTAGTTACTGATACTTACCATAGCATCAGCAAAGTCTACACTTGTTTTACTGATTATATCATTATATATGTAGTAACTGATACTTACCATAGCATCCGCAAAGTCTATACTTGTTTTACTGATTATATCATTATATATGTAGTTACTGATACTTACCATAGCATTTGCAAAGTCTACACTTGTTTTACTGATTATATCATTATATATGTAGTTACTGATACTTACCATAGCATCCGCAAAGTCTACACTTGTTTTACTGATTATATCATTATATATGTAGTTACTGATACTCACCATAGCATCGCAAAGTCTACACTTGTTTTACTGATTATATCATTAAATATGTAGTTACTGATACTTACCATAGCATCCGCAAAGTCTACACTTGTTTTACTGATTATATCATTATATATGTAGTTACTGATACTTACCATAGCATCGCAAAGTCTACACTTGTTTTACTGATTATATCATTATATATGTAGTTTATGATACTCACCATAGCATTCGCAAAGTCTACACTTGTTTTACTGATTATATCATTATATATGTAGTTACTGATACTCACCATAGCATCAGCAAAGTCTACACTTGTTTTACTGATTATATCATTATATATGTAGTTACTGATACTCACCATAGCATCCGCAAAGTCTACACTTGTTTTACTGATTATATCATTAAATATGTAGTTACTGATACTTACCATAGCATCCGCAAAGTCTACACTTGTTTTACTGATTATATCATTATATATGTAGTTACTGATACTTACCATAGCATCGCAAAGTCTACACTTGTTTTACTGATTATATCATTATATATGTAGTTACTGATACTTACCATAGCATTCGCAAAGTCTACACTTGTTTTACTGATTATATCATTATATATGTAGTAACTGATACTTACCATAGCATCCGCAAAGTCTACACTTGTTTTACTGATTATATCATTATATATGTAGTTACTGATACTTACCATAGCATCAGCAAAGTCTACACTTGTTTTACTGATTATATCATTATATATGTAGTTACTGATACTTACCATAGCATCAGCAAAGTCTACACTTGTTTTACTGATTATATCATTATATATGTAGTTACTGATACTCACCATAGCATCGCAAAGTCTACACTTGTTTTACTGATTATATCATTAAATATGTAGTTACTGATACTTACCATAGCATTCGCAAAGTCTACACTTGTTTTACTGATTATATCATTATAAATGTAGTTACTGATACTTACCATAGCATTCGCAAAGTCTACACTTGTTTTACTGATTATATCATTAATATGTAGTTACTGATACTTACCATAGCATCCGCAAAGTCTACACTTGTTTTACTGATTATATCATTATAAATGTAGTTACTGATACTTACCATAGCATCCGCAAAGTCTACACTTGTTTTACTGATTATATCATTATATATGTAGTTACTGATACTTACCATAGCATCCGCAAAGTCTACACTTGTTTTACTGATTATATCATTATATATGTAGTTACTGATACTTACCATAGCATCAGCAAAGTCTACACTTGTTTTACTGATTATATCATTATATATGTAGTTACTGATACTTACCATAGCATCAGCAAAGTCTACACTTGTTTTACTGATTATATCATTATATATGTAGTTACTGATACTTACCATAGCATTCGCAAAGTCTACACTTGTTTTACTGATTATATCATTATATATGTAGTTACTGATACTCACCATAGCATCAGCAAAGTCTACACTTGTTTTACTGATTATATCATTATATATGTAGTTACTGATACTTACCATAGCATCGCAAAGTCTACACTTGTTTTACTGATTATATCATTATATATGTAGTTACTGATACTTACCATATCATCCGCAAAGTCTACACTTGTTTTACTGATTATATCATTATATATGTAGTTACTGATACTTACCATAGCATCCGCAAAGTCTACACTTGTTTTACTGATTATATCATTATATATGTAGTTACTGATACTTACCATAGCATCAGCAAAGTCTACACTTGTTTTACTGATTATATCATTATATATGTAGTTACTGATACTTACCATAGCATCCGCAAAGTCTACACTTGTTTTACTGATTATATCATTATATATGTAGTTACTGATACTTACCATAGCATTCGCAAAGTCTACACTTGTTTTACTGATTATATCATTATAAATGTAGTTACTGATACTCACCATAGCATTCGCAAAGTCTACACTTGTTTTACTGATTATATCATTATATATGTAGTTACTGATACTCACCATAGCATTCGCAAAGTCTACACTTGTTTTACTGATTATATCATTATATATGTAGTTACTGATACTTACCATAGCATTCGCAAAGTCTACACTTGTTTTACTGATTATATCATTAAATATGTAGTTACTGATACTTACCATAGCATCCGCAAAGTCTACACTTGTTTTACTGATTATATCATTATAAATGTAGTTACTGATACTTACCATAGCATCCGCAAAGTCTACACTTGTTTTACTGATTATATCATTAAATATGTAGTTACTGATACTTACCATAGCATCCGCAAAGTCTACACTTGTTTTACTGATTATATCATTATAAATGTAGTTACTGATACTTACCATAGCATCAGCAAAGTCTACACTTGTTTTACTGATTATATCATTATATATGTAGTTACTGATACTTACCATAGCATCAGCAAAGTCTACACTTGTTTTACTATAGAAATAACAGGACAGTCCATGACTAAACCAACCGTTTGGACATGCTCCGCTAGCAACTTATACATAGTATGCCTGTTCCAACCCATTCAGCAGTCGTCAATGATAAAGCTTCATCTGATTATATCATTATATATGTAGTTACTGATACTTACCATAGCATCCGCAAAGTCTACACTTGTTTTACTGATTATATCATTATATATGTAGTTACTGATACTTACCATAGCATTCGCAAAGTCTACACTTGTTTTACTGATTATATCATTATATATGTAGTTACTGATACTCACCATAGCATCAGCAAAGTCTACACTTGTTTTACTGATTATATCATTATATATGTAGTTACTGATACTTACCATAGCATCCGCAAAGTCTACACTTGTTTTACTGATTATATCATTATAAATGTAGTTACTGATACTTACCATAGCATCCGCAAAGTCTACACTTGTTTTACTGATTATATCATTAAATATGTAGTTACTGATACTTACCATAGCATCCGCAAAGTCTACACTTGTTTTACTGATTATATCATTATAAATGTAGTTACTGATACTTACCATAGCATCCGCAAAGTCTACACTTGTTTTACTGATTATATCATTAAATATGTAGTTACTGATACTTACCATAGCATCCGCAAAGTCTACACTTGTTTTACTGATTATATCATTATATATGTAGTTACTGATACTTACCATAGCATCCGCAAAGTCTACACTTGTTTTACTGATTATATCATTATATATGTAGTTACTGATACTTACCATAGCATCCGCAAAGTCTACACTTGTTTTACTGATTATATCATTATATATGTAGTTACTGATACTTACCATAGCATCCGCAAAGTCTACACTTGTTTTACTGATTATATCATTATATATGTAGTTACTGATACTTACCATAGCATTTGCAAAGTCTACACTTGTTTTACTGATTATATCATTATATATGTAGTTACTGATACTTACCATAGCATTCGCAAAGTCTACACTTGTTTTACTGATTATATCATTATAAATGTAGTTACTGATACTTACCATAGCATCCGCAAAGTCTACACTTGTTTTACTGATTATATCATTATATATGTAGTTACTGATACTTACCATAGCATCCGCAAAGTCTACACTTGTTTTACTGATTATATCATTATATATGTAGTTACTGATACTTACCATAGCATCCGCAAAGTCTACACTTGTTTTACTGATTATATCATTATATATGTAGTTACTGATACTTACCATAGCATCAGCAAAGTCTACACTTGTTTTACTATAGAAATAACAGGACAGTCCATGACTAAACCAACCGTTTGGACATGCTCCGCTAGCAACTTATACATAGTATGCCTGTGCCAACCCATTCAGCAGTCGTCAATGATAAAGCTTCATCTGATTATATCATTATATATGTAGTTACTGATACTTACCATAGCATCAGCAAAGTCTACACTTGTTTTACTGATTATATCATTATATATGTAGTTACTGATACTTACCATAGCATCCGCAAAGTCTACACTTGTTTTACTGATTATATCATTATATATGTAGTTACTGATACTTACCATAGCATCCGCAAAGTCTACACTTGTTTTACTGATTATATCATTATATATGTAGTTACTGATACTTACCATAACATCCGCAAAGTCTACACTTGTTTTACTGATTATATCATTATATATGTAGTTACTGATACTTACCATAGCATCCGCAAAGTCTACACTTGTTTTACTGATTATATCATTATATATGTAGTTACTGATACTTACCATAGCATCCGCAAAGTCTACACTTGTTTTACTGATTATATCATTATATATGTAGTTACTGATCATGACTTACCATAGCATCCGCAAAGTCTACACTTGTTTTACTGATTATATCATTATATATGTAGTTACTGATACTTACCATAGCATCAGCAAAGTCTACACTTGTTTTACTGATTATATCATTATATATGTAGTTACTGATACTTACCATAGCATCCGCAAAGTCTACACTTGTTTTACTGATTATATCATTATATATGTAGTTACTGATACTTACCATAGCATTCGCAAAGTCTACACTTGTTTTACTGATTATATCATTATATATGTAGTTACTGATACTTACCATAGCATCCGCAAAGTCTACACTTGTTTTACTGATTATATCATTATATATGTAGTAACTGATACTTACCATAGCATCCGCAAAGTCTACACTTGTTTTACTGTTTATATCATTATAAATGTAGTTACTGATACTTACCATAGCATCCGTATCATTATATATGTAGTTACTGATACTTACCATAGCATTCGCAAAGTCTACACTTGTTTTACTGATTATATCATTATATATGTAGTTACTGATACTGACCATAGCATTCGCAAAGTCTACACTTGTTTTACTGATTATATCATTATATATGTAGTTACTGATACTTACCATAGCATCAGCAAAGTCTACACTTGTTTTACTATAGAAATAACAGGACAGTCCATGACTAAACCAACCGTTTGGACATGCTCCGTTAGCAACTGTAATATAAATTCATGGTCGTAATTGATGATAACATACCAGTAAACTTTATTTTACAGTCAATAGTTTTAAACACTAAAGGATAATATTAGTTAGTCAAGGTCCATTTATAGTATCATCTTCATATAGTTTATGATATGTTCTTTTCTACGCTTTTTTTTTTATCAAGGATAATAAAACCAACTATTATTTTCTTCACAAATTTAGTTTAATATTGACGATTTCACTCTTGCTAATCAGAAGTAATTTTCGTTGATTGCTTTACCAATGACACACACTTATACAAAGTACAACTATGTAACAGTCGTGTTGAAAATCTCTTACTTTAGGTTCCAAAACAGTAAGATGAGTTTCGCATAGAGGGTCTAGTGAAAGGAGTAGGTTCAGTATGAGCCCTTTTTGGCCCTAAAATATAGCAGTTTTACAAAAATAAATTTTAAGGAATTTTTCGGAAAGTATAATGCCTCTGCTACATACAAATAGGTTGTTTTTTGGAATTACCATACACATATATCGGGTACTTGCATCAGTAAATCATGCTAAATTACTGAAATCTTCAAAATTTCAGCATTTTAGTTAAATTTTAGACGGTTTCCGTCATAAATGAAAGTGGCCGCATTCGTGTTCATTCTTTATATTGAAAGTAAGTTGTGTTTAATGATCATACATAACATATATAAAGGTCGAGGATGAACACGGATGCGGCCACTTTCATTTTTGACAAAAACCATCTGAAAAGTGACAGTTTTTGGCATATTTGATAGATTTTTCATAGGAGGTAGAACTAGTTTAAGGGAAATAACTCTTAAAATCATCAGTATGTTTGTGTCAACCATTTTCATCGATATATATTGTAAGCCTAAAGGTTACATGGATCATTTCCAATCTGTTTCAGGTAAATGCTTAAAAAACATTGATGATACTTGACGTTTACAAACGCATAACTGATTTAAAGAGTTATCTCCCTGAACCAAGGTCTATCCCATTAAGCTAGAATTGGAGCATGTTTTAATGAGTGAATCAGTTTCAATCTTTCACAACGAATAATTGAATCAATTGAAATAGACATTTAAGTGTTTAAAAAGTTTCCAAAATCTTTCGTCATATGAACTTAAAATTTGAGGCCAAAACCGGCCCTTACCTTACTCCTTTGTAATATGAAACTAGTATTTAATGAAATTAATATTAAGATAGCTGAAGAATAATTTAGCCCTCAAGTTAGTTTATTTGAACATTTTCTTAACATTTTGCATCTTTTCAGAGGTTATATTTTAGCCTTGCGATTTGAATTTCCATATCAATACCGGTCCAGCAGTTTTGTAATATTTTCTCACCGTTTTATTGGCCGGGACTTTGATTTCCTTCCCATCCAGTGATTATATTTTTTATATGACGTATTTTTTGTATATGTTATTTCTGATATAAAAAAAAGTTTGAATCAAACGACTACAGACCAATATAGTTTACCTGTATACATTATAAAATAATGGAGCACATCTTCATCAGCCATTTTATTTGATATTCAAATAACAACAACATCCTGTTTGACGTCCAACACTGGTTTCGGGAGAAACTATCATGTGAAACCCAGCTGATAGAACTTATAGACGACATCTCCAAAAACCTTGATAATGGCCAACAAACTGACTGCATAATACTATCATGTAAAACCCAGCTGATCGAACTTATAGACGACATCTCCAAAAACCTTGATGATGGCCAACAAACTGACTGCATAATACTATCATTTGAAACCCAGCTGATAGAACTCATAGACGACATCTCCAAAAACATTGATAATGGCCAACAAACTGACTGCATAATACTATCATGTGAAACCCAGCTGATAGAACTTTTAGACGACATCTCCAAAAACCTTGATAATGGCCAACTAACTGACTGCATAATACTATCATGTGAAACCCAGCTGATAGAACTTTTAGACGACATCTCCAAAAACCTTGATAATGGCCAACAAACTGACTGCATAATACTATCATGTGAAACCCAGCTGATAGAACTTATAGACGACATCTCCAAAAACCTTGATAATGGCCAACAAACTGACTGCATAATACTATCATGTGAAACCCATCTGATAGAACTTATAGACGACATCTCCAAAAACCTTGATAATGGCCAACAAACTGACTGCATAATATTATCATGTGAACCCAGCTGATAGAACTCATAGACGACATCTCCAAAAACCTTGATAATGGCCAAAAACTGACTGCATAATACTATCATGTGAAACCCATCTGATAGAACTTATAGACGACATCTCCAAAAACCTTGATAATGGCCAACAAACTGACTGCTTAATACTATCATGTGAAACCAAGCTGATAGAACTTATAGACGACATCTCCAAAAACCTTGATAATGGCCAACAAACTGACTGCATAATACTATCATGTGAAACCCAGCTGATAGAACTCATAGACGACATCTCCAAAAACCTTGATAATGGCCAACAAACTGACTGCATAATCAGGAAATATTAAGCAACACTGCATTCTACACGATCCTTTTCGCGGTATTGAAATATTCTGTCACCAAATTGTAAAAAAACAATCTGCCTTTTGTACGTTTATAAAAACGATAATATTTAAAACTTTTGACTCTCTGGAATACTGATCATATTGTTGAACCATTTTAACGGACAATTACTTTTTTTGTTCAAAACGATTCTTTAGAACTTAGTAAATGTTATTACCTATGTAATTGCATATGTTTTTTTTAGATAAGATCACTTCAAGATACAATCGAAATAATTAACCACTGTCACGCTTTCTTTCACGACCGTCCTCCTCTTTATAACGAATGACAGCCCTTTCTGCCTACTAAAGTGAATGAAGGTGTGGATTTACCATATTATGTATCTTGGCTTTATAATTGTGTGCATAGATTTATATATAATTACATTCCATGCGACAGTATTACTCATTTCGATTATTTTTTTATTATAGTTTTACATATCAATATGCATTGGGAGTATCTTGATTTTATATAAAAATTATTGTATTGCTTGTGGGGTAAATTATTTTTACTCGTGAAGCAGCTTTGTCGGTTCAATCCTTTAATATCATTGTTGTTTCCAGATTGGACTTATTTTACGCTTCTGTTGAGCTAAACATCAGTGTATGAAATATATTCGCAATTTTACTTCAAAAGCCAATAAGAAGACTTCTTTAATTTTGCTTACGAAACATAGTCTGTATTTTGCATTGTGATATTTCTTATGCATGTGAATTTGTCAATGTTTTGTACTAAATGTGTGTGTGCACTAGAATTCAGTTTGTAGCAACGTTATATTTGATTTCCTTCTGTCGAACGCCATATATCAATCAATTGTAACTTTGTCATAAACATCAAACGAAGGTATTCGTCTATCATTTTGGTCATTTTGATAAATTTTTTGTTAACAAAAGTATGAACTTTTCGTAATACTAAGGATTTTCTTATCCTAGGCATGTTTTACCTAAGCAGTATTTGATAAGACGTTTTGGAATTTTGGGTCGTCAATGCTTTTCATCTATGTACGTGTTTTGCTTTATAACTCTTTTGATTTGCGCGTCACTGATGCGTCTTATGTAGAAGAAACGTACATATGGTGTATAAGTTATATTTACCTGCATAGAAAGTATGATAAAAATACAAAATCTGTAGATAAACTAAATTCATTTCCACTCCTTAGATAACCCTGCCGCAATATATTCAAAATCAGTCTTATCATTCAAGAACATAAAGATAACACGCCGCAAGGACAATTAATCAAATACCAGTTGTGACAATTGAAATCAGTCGTGAGTCTAAAAATTATTTCTGACAACGGATTTCAATTGTGTCAAAGAGATTTATAACGTGAAAAAGAACAGAAATAGATTGTCGCAACCGAAATTAGTTATGACTTGGACTCAGTCGTAAAAAACATATGTTGTGACAACGAATTAAAGGTTTTGACAATACAACAATTATTATTATTATTGACAATGACAAATGTTTTATTTTATTTACATATATTGTTTCTTACTAGTATTTCTCAACTAAAAATGATAAAGATACAAAAGGGACGAAAACAATGGCTGAAAAGAAAAGGACAAACAGACAAATAATTGTACACGAGACACATAGAAAACTAAGAAGCAAATTTGACTCCACATTTGGCACCCGTCGTGTTGCACATGTCATTAAAAACCTTGTATATACTCTTATTCTGTAGGTCAGATTCTCAAACAAATGAGATTGTAGTTATTTTTTAAATAACACATATACAACATGCAAATAAAGTTGAGAATGGAAATTTGGAATGTGTCAAAGAGACTACAACCCGACCATAGAAAAACAACAGCAAAAGGTCACCAACAGGTCTTTAATGAAGCGAGAAATTCCCGCACCCGGAGGCGTCCTTTAGCTGGCCCTTAAACAAATATATACTAGTTCAGTGATAATGAACGCCATACTAATTTCCAAATTGTACACAAGAAACTGAAATTAAAATAATACAAGACTAACATAGGCCAGAGGCTCCTGACTCGGGACAGGCGCAAACATGCGGCGGGGTTAAACATATCTGTGAGATCTCAACCCTCCCCTATACCTCTAGCCAATGTAACAATACGCACATTAAAATTCAGTTCAAGAGAAGTCCGAGTCTGATGTCAGAAGATGTAACCAAAGAAAATGACAATAATATAAGTTTATTTCAACCAATTATCTCTGAACCACCAGGACGAAGTCTGAAAAGAGTTTAAAAAAGTGATTATGTATATATATACCTCATTTACATCCATGCACTATTGTTATATAAATATCGTGTACAAGTTGCATTTTTGTACAGGTTATAAGATGTACAAATATATTGTACATGTTATAATTTGTACAATGCCAAAATACAAAATATTACATGTAAAAAAGTACCTCGTACATGTTAAACATTCACAAAATATTGTCTTCCACTTAATGACATCTTAGGCACCATCTCTCTCACACTCGTATCACTCATTGGGATTGCAGACACATTAAAAGAGGGACGAAAGATACCAAAAGGGACAGTCAAACTCATACATCTGAAATAAACTGACAACACCATGGCTTAAAATGAAAAAGACAAACAGACAAACAATAATACACATGACACAACATAGAAAACTAAAGAATAAATAACATAAACCCCATCAAAAACTAGGGGTGATCTCAGGTGCTCCGGAAGGGTAAAAGTTGCATTTGCAAGACATTGAACCTAGTTTTTACTGAGGAATCCCTTTATTTACACAAAATGTAAGTCTTTAGTTAATCTAGTTTTTGAGTTTTTTGTCAAATTATCAGCTAGTACCTGCAGGCCAGAAAAGGACCCCTTTCGTGCATGCTTGATGTCAATATTTGAAATTTCAGACAAACCCCCACTAGTATTGACAGCATAAATATCACTACCACAATGCGCACTCTCACGAGGAAGTGTACAAGTAGACGTCATGCTGATACTTCCTCACCAACCATGTTAGCATCACTTCATTCAATAGGATTGATTCTGTTTCTAACCCAATTGTTTGTTCATTGTAACGTTGTTTGTTGAATCATGACCATTCAATTCGTTATAAGTTTCAATGTTTGTGTCAGAAATAATGTTCGTCTCTGGCATTGTTTTCAAATTGTCAGTTTTGATTTCAGTGTCGGTATAATGTTCTGTTTCTGTAAAAGGGTCTACAATATCAGTATTATTGGATACAGAACTTGCTGCAAATATTGCTTTTAGTTTTCTTCTGTTTAAATACTAAATAATGTTTGTTGACTACATGTGTATTTTGAAAGTCTTTAAGGACTGGTATTAAGTAATCATAAAAGTTTTTTATCTGGCCATCAACTGTATCAAAAAGGTTGGACTCTAACATGAATGGACAATAACAAGTTAATGATGAAAATATCATTGAGGTTAATGGCATGTGTTGTAATAATAGAAACATATTTTTTATTTTTAAATTTCAGTTAAAACCATTTTTAAGCAATGTTTTATGAGGTACTTTTGTACATGTTATAACTAGTATTTTTGCATTGTTCAAATTATAACATGTACAAAATATTTGTACATGTTATAACCTGTACAAAATCGCAACTTTTTCATGACATACACATATCCCCATAAGGTTTAAATAGTTATGTATAATATGTGTCCTAGTAGGATGACATTTATACCTTATAGACATAAATTTCGATGATGAATTTGAAAAGGAATAATTTTGGGGGGTATTGTGACATCAAACTTATAAATAAAGTGTAATTCAACTCCTCTAAGTACCTCTTTTAATGTGTACGGCTAGGGTGACATCTATATTTTCTTACCTTCTATGTAGTTCTATAAATATGATTGGTTTAAAGCAACCAGGTGAAGACCGTTTATATTTCATATGGAATTAGTAGACGTGGTCTATTTCAATACTCGGTTAGTACAAGTTATTGTTGATGGAATGATGTTGTTGTTTAGAAAATAGGTTCTTAATATTAAAGATTGGATCACTTTAATAGGCCGCTATCTAAATATCACATGTTACGATAGTCAGTATGTTAAATTCGTTACGACGTGTGCTTGTGACTTATACGATGAATATGTCGTCAGTATATTTTTTATGGATATCCGAGTTTCGCTCAAAAATCATATGGAATTTTTCAGACCTCCTTTGTATCGTATTAGGTCTCTAACACACTATATAACTAACAAAAACTCGTATTCATCAAGTTTAACATCATGAAAAAGACCCCAATAACAGTAAGAAGAGTAATCATGGTAATGTACGAATGATTATTTTTTTTCGACACTTTTGTTCATTATTATGTTCTCGTTCTAGTGACAGCGGTGCTATTTTGAATTCCAATTACGAAACAAAAAATAATACCAATAACAATTGCACAAATACTTCTAATTTATTTTGTTTGTGAACGTTTGAAAATGTTGTATAATGTATATTTTCTGAATAATTAATCCACGTTTTATTTTTCATACATACTCTTTTTCACAGATGAAGAAGGCTAGCTTGTCTGAACAGAAGTCATCATGCCATGTGAATCCTGTACTGTGCCAAAGTATTCCACAATTTTCGCTTTGACGGGAGTCTGGTTGCCCTTTCTCCCAATGACTATACATGTTGGACAATTCTCTTCCACTTTCAATCCATGTCCATTCATTTTGTATAACGACATCTGTCAGTCCTATCCAGTATCCATGTGGTGGAGCAGAATCTACAAAAACAAGATAGAGAGAGGTAACACAACAATCACACCAAACATATAAACATTACTGTATCAATATGATCTATCTATTCAATTACAACTTATAGGATGTAATCTACAAAGGCACGAAAGAGAGAACTTAAACAATCATGAGTGTATCTCACGGATCTATCCAATTTCCATATTAGTGTAAAAATTATATAACAATAAGACAAAAATATAACACTACTTGCCACATCTGAAATATTACCCCATTACTGTGTTTTTATCAGAACTATCAAGTTCAAATGATTTTTAACAGGATTGCCAAAGAGATGACGAAAACAAAACAGCACGTATCAATATGATATCTATCAGACCTCTTCCTTTTCAATGTGACAGAAAATGATGTACGAACAGATGACGATCTGTAAACAGCACGTATCATTATTGTATCTAGCAGACCTCTTCCTTTTCAATGTGACAGAAAATGATGTACGAACAGATGACGATCTGAAAACAGCACGTATCATTATTGTATCTAGCAGACCTCTTCCTTTTCAATGTGACAGAAAATGATGTACGAACAGATGAAGATCTGAAAACAGCACGTATCAATATGATACCTATCAGACCTCTTCCTTTTCAATGTGACAGAAAATGATGTACGAACAGATGACGATCTGAAAACAGCACGTATCATTATTGTATCTAGCAGATTTATCCAGTTTCAATGTGTGGGAATATCTTACACAAACACATGACGAAGTGAAAACAGCACGTATCATTATGGTATCTAGCAGATCTATCAAGTTTCAATGTGAGGGAATATATTCCACAAACACATGACGAAAGGAACACAGCATGTAACATTATGGTATCTAACAGATCTATCCAGTGTCAATGTGCGGGAATATATTACTAAAATAGATGACGAAAGGAACACAGCACGTAACATTATGGTATCTAGCAGATATATCCAGTGTCAATGTGCGGGAATATATTACACATAGAGCTGACGAAGTGAAAACAGCACGTATAATTATGATATCTAACAGATCTATCAAGTTTCAATGTGAAGAAAAGATAACACTAACAAATGACGAAAGGAACACAGCATGTATCAGTACGGTATCTAGCAGATGTATTCAGTTTCAATGTCTGTGAAAAGATTACACAAACAGATGACAAAAAAAAACAACATCACGTATCATTATGGTATCTAGCAGATCTGATTTATATAGTTCGTTTTTATGTTGTACTGTTATACCACTGTCCCAAGTTAGGGGAGGGTTGGGATCCCGCTAATATGTTTAACCCCGCCACATTATTTATGTATGTGCTTGTCCCAAGTCAGGAGCCTGCATATTCAGTGGTTGTTGTTTGTTTATGTGTTACATATTTGTTTTTCGTTCATTTTTTTACATAAATAAGGCCGTTAGTTTTCTCGTTTGAATTGTTTTACATTGTCTTATCGGCGCCTTTTATAGCTGACTATGCGGTTAGACTTTGCTCATTGTTGAAGGCCGTACGATGACCTATAGTTGTTAATGTCTGTGTCATTTTGGTCTTTTGTGGATAGTTGTCTCATAGGCAATCATACCACATCTTCTTTTTTTTTTATACTATTCAGTTTCACAATGAGTGAAAAGATGACACAAACAGATGACGAAAGGAACACAGCACGTACCATTATGGTATCTAGCAGATCTATTCAGTTTCAATGTGAGGAAAAAGATTAAATAACAAATGCCGAAAGGACCACAACACGTAACATTATGATATCTATAAGATCCATTCAGTTTTTTATTAGGGAAGATGTTACACAAACACATGCCGAAAGGAATACAGCACCTATCATTATGGTATCTAGCAGATATATCAAGTGTCAATGTGAGGATATATATTTCACAAACAGATGACGAAAGGAACACAGCAAGCAACATTATGGTATCTAGCAGATCTAATCAGTTTCAATGCGAGGGAATTTGTTACAGAAACACATGCAAAAGGAACACAGCACGTATCAGTATGGTATCTAGAAGATCTATCCAGTTTTAAAATGAGTGAAGAGATTACACAAACAGACGAAGAAAGGAATACAGCACGTTACATTATGGTATTTAGCAGATCTATTCAGTTTCAATGTGAGGAAAAAGATTACACAAACAGATGACAAAAAGAACACGTCACGTATCATTATGTTATCTAGCGGATCTATTCAGTTTCAATGTCAGGGAATTTATTACAGAAACAGATGAAGAAAGTAACACAGCACATAACATTATGGTATCTAACAGATTTATCCAGTTTCAATGTGAGGAAATAGATTACACAAACAGATGACGAAAGGAACACAGCAAGCAACATTATGGTATCTAGCATATCTACCCAGTTTCAATGTGAGGGAATTTATCTCAGAAACAGATGACGAAAGGAACACAGCACGTAACATTATGGTATCTAGCAAATCTGTTATTGTTCAATGTGAGATGACTTCACGATTAAACAGACAATCACAAACGGAACTACATTAGTTTTACTGTATCTAACAGATTGGTCATTTTTTTTTAATGTGAGGGACCAGAATCTTCAGACATATCATTAAACGATTTCACCTACAATCACAACTTTAAAAATAAAAAAAAAACTCCGAGGAAAATTTTGAACGGCAAGTCCCTGATCAACTGACAAAATCAAACGCTCAAACACGTCAAACGAATGGATAACAACTGTCGTATTCCTGACTAGGTTCAGGAATTTTCTTAGGTAGAAAATGGTGGATTAAACCTAGTTTCACAGCTATCTAAACCCCTCACTTGTATGACAGTCGCAAAAAAGTCCCTTATATTGACAACGATGTGTGACCAAAACAAACAGACATTATAGGAAAAAGTTGTCAGCATTGTGTTATAATCTTAAACACTATAAAAAGAAACAGTAGTAATAAAAAAACAATAAAGTGATGTATAAGTACCGAGACAATGCCACGTTGGTTCCCAGAATCTATAGACCATGTTTTATTTGTGAAGTTGATGCGGAATGTTTATCAACAAGGTCTTTGTATCTTTTCTTTTTTAGAAAAAGGACGAGACGTTCTTTGACATATCCCATATCAACTTTTTGTGTAGACACTGGTGACGATTACCAATGTCTGAGTAACAGATGCAAGCTCTTGAATACCGGATAGATAATTTTAAAATTAAAATCGTTTGTTAAGTCATAGATCCTGATTCTGAAATGAACGTGAATTTCAAATTCGAAGTATTAGTCTAAAAATGAGGCAGAACAAGCTATGTCTGTTGTTTCTTTAATTTCTAGTTCTAGGGATATATAAATAGAACACAATCAGACAAGTTTAGATTGTTAAAGGTAGGAGCATCATCGATATAAAATTGAGAATGGAAATGGGGAATGTGTCAAAGAGACAACAACCCGACCATAGCAAAAACAACAGCAGGTCGCCAACAGGTCTTCAATGTAACGAAAAATTCCCGCACCCGGAGGCGTCCTTAAGCTGACCCCTAAACAAATATATACTAGTTCAGTGATAATGAATGTACCTGAATGTGAAATTAAATGACCTGGCTTCTTATATATTTTTGTTTTCGACATATGTTTGAAGGAACTCCGACTCAAATGAAAATTTAAAAAGGTTGCCAAGGAGACTACTCAGTTTCCCTGTGAGAATAGAATCTACAGACACATAATCAAACTATAACATTGACAATCAGAACAGAAACATTATTAACCGAAACTCATTTTGTTATATTTGCATGTCCTTCCAAGAAACATCTTATTGTTAAACATTCGATAAGCAGAAAATGAACATAATTATAATAACGAATCATTGATGTTACATGCTAACACTACGTGCTGTGAGTTGGTGAAACATTAGAACTAAAACGTCCACTAACAGTGATAAGGACATAATGGTTGTAAATACATATAAAAAATATATAAGGTTACTAAAAGAGGGACGAAAGCTACCAGAGGAAAGTCAAACTCATAAATCTAAAACAAACTGACAACGCCATGGCTAAAACTGAAAAAGACAAACAGACTTATTAAGAAGGGATATAGCTACGATACTGTTGTCAGGTCATTAAAGATTGCATATTTTGGCGTTAATATTGATTCACTGATAGGGTCTTTGCGTCGGAACTAAACCCATTTATTCAAAAACCAGTTGTTGGCATGACACGGGTTGTGTTCTTCTCATATATGTTATGATGGTATGATACTAAACCCCTAACGGGAAGGATTATGCCTGATGTTCATATGATGAAATCATAATCTTTCAGTCAGTTTTATTGAAGTCTGGAGCTGGCATGTCAGTTAAATGCTAGTAGTCTGTTGTTATTTATGTATTATTGTCATTTTGTTTACTTTCTTTGGTTACATCTTCTGACATCAGAATCGGACTACTCTTGAACTGAATTTTAATGTGCGTATTGTTATGCGTTTACTTTTCAACATTGGCTAGAGGTATAGGGGGAGGGTTGAGATCTCACAAACATGTTTAAACCCGCCGCATTTTTGCGCCTGTCCAAAGGCAGGAGCCTCTTGCCTTTGTTAGTCTTGTATTATTTTAATTTTAGTTTCTTGTGTACTATTTGGAAATTAGTATGGCGTTCATTATCACTGAACTAGTATATATTTGTTTAGGGGCCAGCTGAAGGACGCCTCCGGGTGCGGGAATTTCTCGCTACATTGAAGACCTGTTGGTGACATTCTGTTGTATTTTTTTCTACGGTGGGGTTGTTGTCTCTTTGACACATTCCCTATTTCCATTCTCAATTTTATACAATAGTACACATGACACAACATAGAAAATTTAAGAATAAACAACACGAACCCCACCAAAGACTATGGGTGATCTCAGGTGCTGCGGGAGGGTAGGCAGGTCCTGTTCCACATGTGGCACCGTCGTGTTGCTTATGAGAAAACAAATCCGTTAAATAGTTTAATTTGGTAGGTCACATTCGTGAAAGGGGAGGGGATTTTAGTTACAACGTAAGGAACATATCCGATATCATTTGTGAAACGGTTATTCCATAACGGTCAACCAACTCGTGATAGCGTCCGTAAAATTTACGAAAGGATGATCTCAATTTCTACGTTTGGAACTCTTGGTTTAATAGCTTCCTTGTGAGCAGCGACCCGCTATCTAGAAAATCATGATAGGAAATGCAAGCACGGGAATATCATATCAATTAGGGGGTAAATACCCTATATGCAGGTGCTGCTGAATTGTTGCTACTTAGAAATGGAAAGTTCACAATTGGAAAGCTGAAAGCATCTGTTTTGTCGTAAAGTTTTGTTTTCAACCGACCCTCATTGTCAATTTTTAGATGTAAGTCAAAATATGATGCCGACTTCAGTGTATCTGTAGTATCCTTTATCTCTAGTTCGATGGGATAGATGTGTTCCACATAGTCATCAAATTTTGATTTATTTAGTGACAGAACATCATCTATATAGCGGAAAGTAGAGTTAAACGATATTTCAAACTTCTTATCTTTATTCCTAAGAATTTCCAGCATGAAGTCAGCCTCATAATTAATAAAGAAACAAGTCGGCAAGTAGAGGGGCACAGTTTGTGCCATTGGAATGCCGACAGTCTGTTGAAAAACACGTCCTCCGAACGTAACAAATATGTTTTAATTGTGTACACTAGCAGGAGGAGATGAAAGATATAAAGTTTATAATTATGTACACCAGCAGGTAGTGATCGAATCAAACCAGTTGGATTGTCTATAGAGAAACGAATATTCAAAAACATTGAAAAAAAAACGAAAATACCGAAGCATTATGCCACATATGGCTAAGGCTATCTCGACCGACTGTTAGAAAAACAAGTAAATTTACAGGAATTTAAGTTTGATTAATGTTTCAAGCAAGCACATATAGATATAAATACTGACAACAAGGCTGGTGATACATTCATGGATAAAATTTCAACCAGCAATTACTACTACATAGCGATTTAAAAAGGTCTAATTTAATTTAAAATAGCCAATGCGACATTATAGTATAAATAGATTAAGAGATTACCGTGTTCGTGTTTATGTTTTAACGTCGTCTGGATGAAATTATCCTCTTTTTGTGATTCTATCTCTACAAGTTTTGATCCAAATGCTTTACAAAATGTCTGAAAATTCAAATTATTTATTTAATGCATAAAAGTTTGTTATTTATAAAAATGCACTTTAAATTAAAAAAAATTAAAAGACATTAATAAAAAATCAATTATTTTCAAATACTATGACGTTGGTTTTTCGTTCAATACTTCAAGTTTTTGAAAAGGGATTTTTTTATTGTTGATGAGACGGAGACCTAATGTTGCCAATACACCCTAGCCATCGATCCCTTGTTGATATTTGTTTCATTTGCAATCATATGCTCTTTGTTTTATATTTGTGATATATTTTTAAAAGACATGTCTTCATGTTTTATGAACAATAGAATAAGCATATGTAAACGTTTTTAATACAACATCGTACATATTTAAAACATTCTTACGAAGCAGTATCACTCTCTAAAAAACCTCTTTGAATATTAATTTCACATCTCAGATTTAACGTTTTGTTTAAAAAAGATGTTTGCCTACCTATGCTATTCTAGATGATACTCGCACCTTGTCTATCTAACCAAAGCTAAAATAATACTCGCTACCGAATCCGTCGAATCAATAGTATCCTAACTCATACTCAACACTTACTCTGTCCAACCTTCACTATCCTAACTCATACTCACACCTAGTTTGTATAACCAAAGCTAATATAATACTCGCGACCGAATCCGTTGAATCAATAATATCCTAACTTATACTTAACACTTACTCTGTCCAACCTTCACTATCCTAACTCATACTCACACCTAGTTTGTATAACCAAAGCTAACATAATACTCGCTATCGAATCCGTCGAATCAATAGTATCCTAACTCATACTCAACACTTACTCTGTCCAACATTCACTATCCTATTAAACTCATACTCACACCTAGTTTGTATAACCAAAGCTAATATAATACTCGCTACCGAATCCGTCGAATCAATAGTATCCTAACTCATACTCAACACTTACTCTGTCCAACATTCACTATCCTATTAAAATCATACTCACACCTAGTTTGTATAACCAAAGCTAACATAATACTCGCTACCGAATCCTTCGAATCAATAATATCCTAACTCATACTCAACACTTACTCTGTCCAACATTCACTATCCTATTAAACTCATACTCACACCTAGTTTGTATAACCAAATTTAACATTATACTCGCTACCGAATCCGTCGAATCAATAATATCCTAACTCATACTCAACACTTACTCTGTCCAACCTTCACTTTCCTAACTCATACTCACACCTAGTCTATCCAACCAAAGCTAACATTATACTCGCTACCGAATCCGTCGAATCAATAGTATCCTAACTCATACTCAACACTTACTCTGTCCAACATTCACTATCCTATTAAACTCATACTCACACCTAGTTTGTATAACCAAATTTAACATTATACTCGCTACCGAATCCGTCGAATCAATAATATCCTAACTCATACTCAACACTTACTCTGTCCAACCTTCACTTTCCTAACTCATACTCACACCTAGTCTATCCAACCAAAGCTAACATTATACTCGCTACCGAATCCGTCGAATCAATAGTATCCGAACTCATACTTAGCACTTACTCTGTCCAACATTCACTATCCTATTAAACTCATACTCACACCTAGTTTATATAAACAAAGCTAACATAATACTCGCTACCGAATCCTTCGAATCAATAATATCCTAACTCATACTCAACACTTACTCTGTCCAACCTTCACTATCCTAACTGATACTCAACACTAACTCTGTCTAACCTTCACCATCCAAGCTCATACTCAATATTTACTCTGCCCAACCTTCACTATCCTAACTGATACTCAGCACAGAGCCTGTCCAATCGAGAAATTCCTTCTTGATGCACACCATCGAGACAGTCCAATCAACACTATACCTATTGATACTAATAATCGAGTCTGTCAAATCAACGATATACTTATAAATACTCTCAACCGGTTCTTCCAAACAACGATATCCTTACTGATACTCACCAGCGAACTAGTTCCACTAGTTATCAAAAGAGGGACGAAAGATACCAAAGGGACAGTCAAACTCATAAATCTAAAACAAACTGACAAGGCCATGGCTTAAAATGAAAAAGACAAACAGAAAAACAATAGTACAGATGACACAACATAGAAAACTAAAGAATAAACAACACAAACCCCACCAAAAACTAGGGGTGATCTCAGGTGCTCCGGAAGGGTAAGCAGATCCTGCTCCACATGCGGCACCCGTCGTTTTGCTTATGTGATTAAAAATCCGGTGAATAGTCTTATTCGGTAGGTCAAATTCATGAAAGGGAAGGAGATTGTAGTTACGACGTAAGGAACATATCCGATATCATTTGTGAAACGGTTATTCCATAACGGTATCAAAGGTACCAGGATTTTAATTGAGTACGCCAGATGCGCGTTTGTCTAAAAAAGAATCATAAGTGACGCTTATATCAAAATAGTTATAAAGCCAAACAAAAACAAAATTGAAGAGTATTAAGGGTCCAAAATTCCAAAACGTTGTGCCAAATATGGCTAAAGCAATCTATGCCTGGGATAAGAAATTCCTTAGTTTTTCGAAAAATTCAAAGTTTTGCAAATCCAAACTTCTCTATTCTTTTGTAAACTCATAACTGAGTGTATTCAATTAATGCTATGAAACTTTGATACTAAAAAAGCAGTATGTCCAATAAACACCATTCTCACTAATTCTCAACATCCAGTCTGTCTAATAAACGTTACCCTAAGTGATACTCACCAATTAGTCTTTTGTAAACTCATAACTGAGTGTATTCAATTAATGCTATGACACTTTGATACTAAAAAAGCAGTATGTCCAATAAACACCATTCTCACTAATTCTCAACATCCAGTCTGTCTAATAAACGTTACCCTAAGTGATACTCACCAATTAGTCTTTTGTAAACTCATAACTGAGTGTATTCAATTAATGCTATGACACTTTGATACTAAAAAAGCAGTATGTCCAATAAACACCATTCTAACTAATTCTCAACATCCAGTCTGTCTAATAAACGTTACCCTAAGTGATACTCACCAATTAGTCTCTTAAATAAACGCTATCCTTACAAGTTCTCACTAACTAGTCTCTTTAATAAACGCTAACCTTACAAGTACTTACCACTGTGTCTGTCTAAACAACTACATCCTTACTGATGATCACTATCGAGTATTTCAAATAACCCATATCCTAACTAATACTTACCACTACGTATTTTTAACTAATGCTTTGTCTACCTGACACTTACCACCGAGTCTGTCCTTTAAACGCAATCATAAATGTTATTCACTACAGAGACCGTACAAATGCTGTTCTAACTGATACACATTACCGAGTCTGTCGCACAAGCGATTCTTTTACAAACTCAACATCGAGTATGTCAAATCAATGCAATCATAATTTTATTGATACTCCAAACCAAGGTTGTCAAATCAACGCTATGCTCACTGATACTCAGCAATAAGTCTGTCCAATAAACGCTATCCAAAAGTATATTCATTACTCAGTCTGTCTTATATACGCAATTCTTAGAGATACTTACATTACCGAATTAGAGTATTAACCGGGTTTGTAATAACACGAACAACAGGACGGGTGCCACATGTAGAGCAGATCTGCTTACCCTGGGTAGCACCTGAGATCACATAAAGTCATAACAATTCAGTCACGTATCAGTCCTTATTGCTGAATGGTCGTGCTGGATCAGCTCCTGATTACCCATTGGCTACAACATGTTACGCTGCTAAGATGGTTCAACGACGTACAAGTAGGCTTGAAACATCCCTTGATATCGGATATGTTCCTTACGTCGTAACTACAATCCCATTCCCTTTCATGAATGTGACCAACCGAATTAGACTATTAACCGGATTTGGTATCACATAAGCAACACGGCGGGTGCCACATATGGAGCTGGATCTGCTAAACATTCCGGAGCACCTGAGTTTTTGGTGGGGTTCGTGTTGCTTGTTAATTAAATTTCTATGTTGTGTCGTTTGGACTATTGTTTGTCTGTTTGTCTTTTTCATTTTTGGCCATGGCGTTGTCAGTTTGTTTTCGATTTATGAGTTTGATTGTCCCTTTGGTATCTTTCGTCCCTCTTTTACAGTAGACCCGCGTCAGCAACACTCTGAAACCTATTGTGGATGGGTGATTGTCATATGCTGCCTAGACGTCCGAGGGCTATTTGTTTCGTAGATTTGCAATTGTAAACTGTGCAATTGCAGTCATCTACTACAGAGTCAATGATTCATTTACCAACAACTCATCGTGGTGTTAAGCGGGGCTGCCCAGCTGATCAACCTGGTCCTGTAAACAGCTGTTGAGGAGTATCAACTGTAAAGAAACATCAAAATAGTAAACAAACCAAAACCAACTCAGCAAAACCAAGATGACCACTCACCAAAATGGCGCCTTCAACCTGTTCCTGACCACCAACTGCAGAAAATATTTAAAGCTCACCAATCGCCCTCGGGCACCGAGGAGACCGTGCGAGGGATTTATATCTAGGAGAGGTTGTTAAACACTTCGATCATCACCTCAAGTGTTTTGTGGGTTTTGCGTTGTAATTCTTCATTTTTTATGTCTTTTGTGTACTATCTTCCTCCCCTCTTTTACAACCGATTATGTCTTATAAACGATAGCCTAACTAGTACTCACCAACAAGTCTATCTTATATACACCATCCTAACTAATGCTTACCATTACACTTCGATCATCATCTCAAGTGTTTTGTGGGTTTTACGTTGTAATTCTTCATTTTTTATGTCTTTTGTGTACCATCTTCCTCCCCTCTTTTACAACCGATTATGTCTTATAAACGATAGCCTAACTGTTACTCACCAACAAGTCTATCTTATATACACCATCCTAATTAATGCTTACCATTAAGGCAGTCCAATAAACGATATCCTAACTGATACTCACCAACAAGTCTATCATATATACACCATCCTAACTAATGCTTAACATTAAGGCAGTCCAATAAACGATATCCTAACTGATACTCACCAACAAGTCTATCTTATATACACCATCCTAACTAATGCTTACCATTAAGGCAGTTCAATAAACGATATCCTAACTGATACTCACCAACAAGTCTATCTTATATACACCATCCTAACTAATGCGTACCATTAAGGCAGTCCAATAAACGATATCCTAACTGATACTCACCAACAAGTCTATCTTATATACACCATCCTAACTAATGCTTACCATTAAGGCAGTCCAATAAACGATATCCTAATTGATACTCACCAACAAGTCTATCTTATATACACCATCCTAACTAATGCTTAACATTAAGGCAGTCCAATAAACGATATCCTAGCTGATACTCACCAACAAGTCTATCTTATATACGCCATCCTAACTAATGCTTACCACTAAGGCAGTCCAATAATGCGCATCTGGTGCAAGAAAATTGGTTCCGTTATTTTATAACTACCACTGGGTCGATGCCTCTGCTGGTGGACTATTAGTCCCCGAGGGTATCACCAGCCCAGTAGCCAGTACTTCGGTACTGGCATGAAAATACGGATTTTTTGTGTTATTAAAATTTGCTGTTATAAAATATTAGAAATTATTATAAATTAAGGAATGTATCTCCCTCATGCAAAGCTCTGATTCCTTTCATGGATTTGGCTATCCTTTTTGGACCTTTTGGATTAAAGCTCTTCATCTTTTATACTGTAAATTCAGAAATTAATGCGAGGTTTTTATTATTGCGAAAAATGCGACAGATTTGTAAACGCAATAATTTAAACTCGCATTTTAAAATATTTTATATGAATCAAACAGGATTTTTCTCAAAATCGTAAACATTAAAATCGCATTTAAGTCTAAACTGTCAAAATCGCAATAATAAATGCACGCAATAATTTCTGAATTTACAGTATAAGCTTTGGATTTCAAATATTTTGGCCACGAGCATCACTGAAGAGACATGTATTGTCGAAATGCGCATCTGGTGCAAGAAAATTGGTACCGTTAATTTATATGATACTCATAAACGAGTTTGTCTTATTAACGCCTTCCTTTCTGGTATTAACCAACGAGTCTATTTTATAAACGCTAATATAACCAACGCGTCCGTCTTTTAAAGGCAATCTCAACACAATATGAATTTGTATTCACATATGTCATACAAAAGTCCAGGCTATTGCTGATTAGACACCGTTATTGGTAATTACCTTGCCTTACCTCTGTATCTTTAACCTCCTATATAGGAGAACCACACCAGTGCTTTCATAGGCACCATGCAGTATGTCTAACAGTAATATCCACCACCTGCGTGCTTTATATATAGTGCAGTAAAAGTCCAATACCATTGAATTTTTGTTTTATATACAAGTTATTAACACATTGTTCGTTTTCCACATCACAGTTATTGGGTTATTACACCTTAACGTTTTTCTTGTCCTTTGTCCATCCTTTTGACAGGAAACTACATCTGGTGGTGTGTGACAAAAAGAGAAGTCGGCGGCTACAGTATTCCATTTCGGCCATTAATTTTGTATCTAGTTTTAGATTTTCCTGCAGCATTGTAAATGTCCACAAGAATTTGCATCTTTACTTGTGATGTTTGCTCATGAAAGTCTAAATTTCTTGAACCCTTCAGAATGGCACTAACTTCACCCATAATTGAATTCCTGGTATCGGATAACCCTTCACATTCTAGGATAAAATGCTCCAGCGTTTCGTTTCCTTGGTGACATATAAGACACATCGGTTCTGTTTCATTTCATAGTGTTGGCATGAATATCAATTATATGGTCATTTTTATAAATTTTCTGTTTACAAAACTTAGAATTTTTCGAAAAACTAAGGATTTTCTTACCCCAGGAGTAGATTACCTTAGCCGTATTTGGCACAACTTCTTGGAATTTTGGGTCATCAATGCTCTTCACCTTTGTATTTATTTGGCTTTTTAACTATTTTGATATGAGCGTCACTGATGAGTCTTATGTAAACGAAACGCGCGTCTGGCGTATAAAATTGTTATCGTGGTACTTTTGATAACTATCATACACTTTGATTCTGTGCGACTCAGAGAAATGTCCTCCCCATTTGATGGTACTAACCGCGTTTTGGTACAGACTACTTATTAGTGACCAATGTTTGTCTTCGATACCTGCAGGGTTTTCTCATCAATGGCTATGTATCACTTTGTCAAACACTGATTTGGCATCTAGCAGCATTATATGTGCTTCTGTTTCACCGTCATGAACTTCGCGGTACACTTCTTCCACTGGTAGTGCTGGGTTCATTGGGCATGAACCACTTGTGAATCCACTTTGATATTTATGTTGCACGGCTCTTACTGGTGGTTGTGTTCTATTTTTCAGCACTATAATTTTGCTCACTACTGGCAGCACTGTTATTCTTCTGTAATTGTTTGCATCATTCTTACTTCCTTTGTTTTTAAAAATTGGTGTGAGAAGTCCGATTTCTGTGTGTGTTGCGTTTCGGTGTTGTGTCATTGTTCTCCTCTTACATTTAAAGCGTTTCCCTCGGTTTTAGTCTGTTACCCCGATTTTGTTTTTTGTCCATGGATTTATGAGTTTTGAACAGCGGTATACTTCTGTTGCCTTTATTTAAGGAGATCTGGCACATATCCTTGTTGGAATATTTCATTTATGATGCTTTGGAGCAAGATGACTATGATTTCTTCCGCATTAACGATATGTTCAATTGTGATCCAATAGTAATCAGCAGATTTACCCTTGTTGATTTTTTTGATTGCGTTTGAAAATTCTTCCCTTTTTTTTCTTTTTTTTTTAAATATAAAACATATTTTATTAACAATCGCCTGTTACATCAACCCTCAGTTGCCCAGGGGAGCAACTAAGGGGGCCCCAATTGTTACAGTCTCATTTGTCGGGGAAAAATCAAATGAGAAAAAAAACTCCCACTATAAATTATTAACATCACCCTCAGTAAAAATATTATCTGTCCTTGTACAAATGTACATGTACCTGCAATCATTATCGATCTATATATCTTTACCTCTCACCATATATATTTTTTTTAAATAAAGTTTGTTTTGTATCTTTATTTCTCACAAAAGCTACCTGTATTTATTAAGCAGTTTCAAAGTTACCGTACATCAAGTCTTTTGTTATGTTAATTTCAATTACATTTAAATTCTGGTCATGTGATTATTTACCACGTGCGATTTGTTAAAGGGATGTGTTACAGTAGTTCATTCATAAAAAAATGGATTATTTAATGATTTTTGATTTCCAAAAGGTTTTATTCCAAAGATATGGTGAGTAAATATTTGTTTATGAAATTAACCTGTTGATACAACATGTCTTGTTACAATTAGATGATAAACATGATTTACATACACAATAGAAATTACATGTACATAGGGAGCTGAGAGCAGTATAATATTATTATTCAATCAGTATCAAAGAGGTCATTGCACTGACCTGACCACACAAAATGTATATTTATATACAAAAAATGTCACACATAATAGAAAAGGCTAAAATATTTGAGCAAAAATTGCATTTCTTGTTTTATCATATTTAAAATCAACGATTTACTTATCCCTTTATTTTGATATTTTGCGATATTTCTAGTTTTCCAGATAACCCATTTCGTGATTAGAAGTACCGTATCTAAAATTTGGGTATAAGATGCATCTGCATTAATGACCCCAAATATTATACTTGTTTCCGATTTTTGTAATTTTTCGATATTTAACTGTGAACAAAAATCCCATATTTTCTTAAAAATCTCCCGCCAAACGTCTTCCACCAAGAAAATTCTTCCCTTGATGCATCATGAATGTTCTTGGCTTTGACCAGGTGATATATTATAAGAATGTCATGTTCCACATGTTGATGATAGTCGTTGTCAATGTTAATATTTTCATCGTTTGTTGCTAGTGTGTGGAAATGTTCCGTGAAACCAGCTAGTATGTTTTCATCTCCAGTATAGCATTGTTCATTCACATTTAAGTCCATTATAATTTCTCCGCCTTTTTTTACGTGTATTTCTGAATAGCCTATGGAATAGTTTCATATTTCTGGTTCTAGTTTCCATGATCAGCTCTTTTTCGTCCTCTCTTCTTTTCGCAATTTCTACACGGACTGTTTTTCGAAATTGTTGTTTTGTACGTCGTTTCTCAAGGAAAAGGGCATTATCTAGATCTTCATGTTTTCCAGAATTTACCCACGCATTGTAGCTATTTCGCATTTCCTTAAGAACAACCTGTATTGCAGGTTTTCATACTTTGAGTTTCGGTTTTGCCTTGTGCGAGGGTTTGATGTTAGAGAATTTAATGGCTGAGTTGTCCATTATCTCACACGTCGTCTGAATGAATTTTCCAGTCCTATCTGATAGTTAGAATATAAAAACTCCTTGGAATCCTTTATCTTCTATTCATTAGCATGTACTGCCAGAGGCATAAGTATTCACCAACGAGTTTGTCTTATAAACGTCATCTAAACTAATGACCATTCAACTGTTGAGTCCGATATAAACGCATCCTAACTGATGGTCACAAATAAATCTATCTTATTTACGTCATCCTAACTGATGCCTACCACCGAGTCTGTCTAATAAACGCCATCCTTACAACTACTGACCACCAAGACGGCCAAATAAACGCTATCATAAATAGCACTTACCACCAAGTCTGTCAAGTTTAATTGCTATCCTAACTAGTGCTCACCACCGAGTCTGTCTTCATTGTGTCGTCATTCTCCTCTTATGTTTAATGCGTTCCCCTAGGTTTTGGTTTGTGACCCGGATTTTTTTTTCTATCGATTTATGAGTTTTTAACATCGGTAAACTACTATTGCCTTTAATTATAAACGCCATTGTAACTGAGACTCGACACCGTGTTTGTCAATAAACGTTTTGCTAAGCTGATTTTTGTCACCGAGTGTGTTTAATAAACGCTATCCTAACAATGTTCACCACCAAGTGTGTATAATATATGTTAAATTTACTGAGACTCGACACCGTGTTTAACGATAAACGTTTTGCTAAGCTGATTTTCGTCACCGAGTCTGTTTAATAAACGCTATCCTAATAATGCTAACCACCAAGTGTGTCTAATACATGTTATATTTACTGAGACTCACCACAGTGTCTGTCAATAAACGCTATCCTAAATGATAGTCACCACAAAGTCTGTCTAATAAACTGCATCCTAACTGATACCCACCCCCAATTCTGTCCAAAAAACTCCTTCTCAACTGTTCCATCGAGTCGGTCCAATAAACGCCTTCCTTACTGATACCCACAACCTAATACGTCTTATATATAAACGCTCTCCTAAATGAAACTTAACACCAAGTCTGTCTCATTTACGCAATTTTGTACTAACTGATACTCACCACCGAGTCTGCCCAATCCACACTTGTCTGACTAATGAGATAACATGAAGAATCATATATTAACCAACCATTTGGACAGTTCTCTGTTAAACCTGGAAGAAACCGATACATTATGCAGTTTCATTCTTACATGTTCGATCTCCGCATATAATATTGATTCAAATAGCCAATTCAGAAGGTTGCAGCGAATTAAATCTTGTACAATTTTGGATTTATATCAAGTTCTAAAATAGGAGGCATCTTTAAAGATATAAAGAAATACAAAATGTACATGTAATAAATTATCAATTCAAAAAGATATATATATAAAAAAAGAAAATACATGTAATAAATTATCGATTAACAAGAGGCTGTCACAACGACAGCAAACCGGATTCATTAGCATTTATTTGTGTCCTGGCAATATCACAAGAACCATTACTGATGACTGGTGAAAGTGAAAATTGTCAATATCAAATTTGACCTCTATTTTGTCATCAGTAACAACATATTAAAATTTGAAAAGCTTTGGTTGAATGGTTCATGAGAAAATGCACGGACATGACTGGAAACACCATTTTTCAATCTTTCAAGAACCATAACTCCTGAACGGTAAAAAAGTTTGATGGCTTTGGTAGAACAGTTCATGCGTAAATGCACGGACACGACTAGAAATGCCATTTTTCAATCTTTCAAGAACCATAACTCCTGAAAGGTAAAAGTCAAAATCGTCATTATTGAACTTGACCTCCATTTTGTCACCAGTAACAACATATTAAAATTTGGGAAGCTTTGGTAGAACTGTTCATGCGTAAATGCACGGACACGACTGGAAACGCCATTTTTCAATCTTTCAAGAACCATAACTCCTGAACGGTAAAAGTCAAAATCGTCATTATTGAACTTGACCTCCATTTTGTCACCAGTAACAACATATTAAAATTTGGGACGCTTTGGTAGAACTGTTCATGCGTAAATGCACGGACACGACTGGAAACGCCATTTTTCAATCTTTCAAGAACCATAACTCCTGAACGGTAGAAGTCAAAATGGCCATTATTGAACTTGATCTTCATTTAGTTGTCAGTAACAACATATTAAAATTTTCAAAGCTTTGGTTGAACGGTTCTTGAGTTAATGCACGGACAACATTTGATTGCCGCCCGACCGACCGCCCGCCCGCCCGCCCTGCCGCCCGCCCGCCGAGCATCCCCAATTTAATAACCGACATTTTTGTCACAAAAATCCGGTTAAAAACTAAAAGAATTCCGTGTAAGAAAAATACCTGCTGGAATAAGGATCAAGAAAATCAGATTAAATCTTAAGGACGCCATTGTTCTGTATAAAGATAAGATCATGTCCTATCTTGATATCTATATCAAACCATTTAACACAAAGGAATCAACCATTAAAGGTTTAACAATAATTTACTTAGAACCATTCTGACGAAAAAAACAAATCAAATTGCTATGTGTACAAACTGCATGATCCATCAATGGAAGAATTTAGGAGAAGTAAAATCTAAGGATTTATTAGGGTAACAAATCCAACAAAAGGCAAAACCTTAAACTAATGTCTTATTTCTATTTGTTTGTCTTTGAAATTTCGTATGCTTCCGTCGATAAAACAACAGCCAAGTAAAAAGTTACACACCCTTCGGTCTGCATTAAACTCAGTAGTAAAACTGTACACTCTGGCAGCAGTTTTCTCGTAGATGCCAATTTAAACACACACCATGTGGTTTCTTCAAGTTGCATAATAAAAGTGTTCTAGTAAATAAAGTGCATTATCAATTACGACTGCGATCATAGAACAATTAAATAGAGTAAGAGACACATAGTTTAATTTGAAGACATGCTTCAGGAAATTAAGATACTATCAAATTTGTATTTAGATTTCAAACTAGTACAATGAATATGCTTTCCATCTGGCATATTTGCGATTTACTTTAACATTTCACTTTTATTTAAATCAATTTCAAAACAGACTCCTTACTTATATGCATCAAATGATATGCTATTTAGAATTGCTGCAGTCATAACTTTATAAGTAATAAGAAACAAACAGACGATAGATACTGACTGCATATACCATAATTTGCATACAAACTGAATATAGCATTGACTGAATGTATCCACTTGACTTAACTAATGAAAATCAACCAATGAATGTGTAGATTGCAAAGTAAACGAATGTGTATGTAGATCGCAAGGTGAATGAAATGAACGAATGTGTGTGTATATTGCGAATTGAATTAAATGAACGAACCTGTGTGAAGATTGCAAAGTGAATTAAATGAACGAATGTGTGTTTAGATCGCCAATTAAAAGTGACTAAAATGAACGAACGTGTGTGTAGATTGCGAAGTAAATGGTTAGAAACAATGCGCGTGAAGATAGCAAAGTGAACGAAATGAACGAATATGTGTGTGGATCGCAAAGTGAACGAAATGAACGAATGTGTGTGTGGATCGCAAAGTGAATGAACGAATGTGTGTGAAAATCGCGAAGTGAATTGTTAGCAAGAATGCGTGTGAAGATAGCAAAGTGAATGAAATGAATAAATATGTGTAAAGATGGTGTTGTGAATGAAATGAATATATATGTGTAAAGATGGTGTTGTGAATGAAAATAAAATCACACAAATACTGAACTCCATTGAAAGTTTGAAAAATAAAGCCCTTTTCACACGACCAAACAAACAGCTCATATACAACAAACGAATGGATCACAACTATTATATTTCTGACTTGGTACAGGCATTTTTGTATGTAGAAAAGGGTGAATAAAACCTGGTTTTAAAGCTAGTTAAACTGTTCACATGTATGACAGTTGCATCAAATTCCATTATATTGACAACGATGTGTGAAAAAAACAAACAGACATAATAGGTAAAAATGTAAAAAAAAAATAGGGGTACAGCAGTCAACATTGTGTTATAGTCTTAATACAAACAAACAAAGAAGTCACAAAAAAGCACAAAATGGCATATAAACCAAGCATATTAGTAGAATTAAAGACTTGAATAAATAAATTCACGATAGAACAATACACAATGATGGGATGTGTAGGTACAGAGCCACGTCTTATACATGTTATATGTATCAAAGAAACTTAAAAAGTCATAAAGACAAAACTCATTAGCAAAATTGAAACACAAGAATACAAAAATGTTTTACCATAGCACAGTAACGCGATAAATAAGTACATAGCCAGCCATATGTATCAAGGAAACATCAAAAGGCATATAGAAAAAGCACATTAGCAAAAATGAAAGACAAGAATACGAAAATAATCAAAGAACAAAAACACAATGACGGGATGAACAAGTACCGAGCCACGTCAAACAGATATCAATAAAACACTTAAAAAGTAAAAGTAATATTAATAAAGACAAACAAAAGAATAGTATAACACGTTGTTAATGTGAAACGTGAATGAAATGAACGAACGCGTGTGCAGATGGCGAAATAAAATAAAACCTCATTTACGTTGTAGAAGACACACAGCAATTGTAGTCTTGCAGTTTACATTCATAAATAATGTGTATTCAATATCAGTGGTGATTTTTTTTTTAAATCTTGGTACAGACATCATTTGTTTTCACAAATTTGTAAGTACCAATCGACGAATAGCCTGATTCAGAGGACAGATATGTTCTCACCAGAAAGTCTTCCGAATAGCCTGATTCAGAGGACAGATATGTTCTCACAAGAAAGTCTTCCGAATAGCCTGATTCAGAGGACAGATATGTTCTCACCAGAAACTGATTCAGAGGACAGATATGTTCTCACCAGAAACTGATTCAGAGGACAGATATGTTCTCACCAGAAAGTCTTCAAATCTTTTTAGCCTGATTCAGAGGACAGATATGTTCTCACCAGAAAGTCTTCAAATCTTATTAGCCTGATTCAGAGGACAGATATGTTCTCACCAGAAAGTCTTCAAATCTTATTAGCCTGATTCAGAGGACAGATATGTTCTCACCAGAAAGTCTTCAAATCTTTTTAGCCTGATTCAGAGGACAGATATGTTCTCACCAGAAAGTCTTCAAATCTTTTTAGCCTGATTCAGAGGACAGATATGTTCTCACCAGAAAGTCTTCAAATCTTTTTAGCCTGATTCAGAGGACAGATATGTTCTCACCAGAAAGTCTTCAAATCTTTTTAGCCGGCGAAAATTTAAGACGGGTAGCTCGGCGAAGGTCTTGGAAAGGTTAAGATTTTCGATTTCCAATTTTTGTAGAAAAGGTGTGATAACTTAGAATGGTAAATCCGGACTGACGGGACTCTTTTGTTGACTTTTATCTTTTAAGGTTTGTACCTAAGTTAGTTTACACTTTATTTAGTATTAAAACATCTAATATTGAAAGAGGACAATGTAACATAGCAGTCAAATTGATGGATAATCGGAAAACAGTTTAAAAAAATATTCAATCCGTTTCTGGTATACTTGGCAGTTCTTTTGTCATAATTCAATCTTGTGTAGCCGTAATGATTAACATGATATAAGTCTATTGAATGTCCATAGTTCATATCGGTGCTGTTTAAATACCATGAATATGTTAATCCTTGATTTTCAATAACCGTAGTATTTACATTAAAGAATAACTCCTTTGGTTTTAAAGTAACAAAAAAAAATCTAAAACTTCATCTAAATTAATTACCAATGCAGAATATTACTGGGGATGTGAACTCTTTCCCGATACCTAAGGAATACTTCGGTACCTCGCAAAAAAAAGGAATTGCTCATGTTAATTTACTGTTTTACTAGAGTGTTTATATTCGCTGCATCATTTGAGATTTAGATCAGAAGGGTCATTATTGTCTACGTTTATAAACCTTCCTATGCAGTCATCCATGTGACGTGTTATTACACAAAGATATCATAATATAAGCCGGGTAACAATTCTAATATTGGCATTTGTTAAATCAATGTTTACTTTTAACGATCAACAAAGTTTTAAATTCGATTTAAAATAATATTTTGTTACACAAATACAGTCTATATAAGATGTGTTAATCGTATCGATCTATAACGGAGAGAAAATATTTGTATACAAATAGAAAGAGTACAGTGTGACGTTTTTAAAGTGTCCAAAAGTGTTTTTATAAAGAAATCAATACATGTAAACATAGCCGGATTAAAGGTGCTGGCACAGATCAATGATAGGATTATAGAACTGACTACCTATTTATTCTAACTCGGACAGGATATAGCTTTAATCATAACTAAAGGTAAGAAAAAAATACACAAAATACATCATTACATGTGTTAACAAATGCACATTATTATTTTACAAAATAACACAGATTCGCCATATTTAAAAAAGTAAATTACTTAACAAATTTGATATTATCTTGTAAACTTTCCTTTGTGAATTTTCGAATACCATATTTATTTAGTTATTTTTGTATCACATAAAACATAAATCATATTACAGGTAAAAATGGACGCGCCAGGTGTTAGAAAAAGGTAAACCCGTATCATTGTATGGATTTATTATTTTTTATTTAGGAATTCTGTTCATTTTTAAAAGTGTATGAATGTTTAATGAAACACAGTGCTGTAAAAACCGGAAATAGTAATAACAAGCTGTATGAAGCAATCACTAATCATTCCTTGTGTAGAAGAAAACAACCACGAAATATTCCTTGACAGAGCAGTTAAAATTTGTAAGCTCTCTAATAAAAGTAAGCTAGATTGGATCTAAACATCGATTTAAAACATTACTTACTCAGTTGAGCATTTCATACTGATACCAAACCGACGGTTAGGGTTTGAAAATAGGTCATTGCTATCACATTTCATTTCAACTACATGTATAAGATAGTTTTTATTAATAAGAATTTACATTGTCTAGTCTGCTAACGTCTTTTCGTCGTTTCAAGGCAAAAAGGTGCATGTCAAAATTCTTGCTTTTTCTATGCTTTAAACTACAGAGTTTGTAAAAGCCTGCATCGCTCACCTGTCTATATATGTATCGAATGTCATCGCTCACCTGTCTATATATGTATCGAATGTCATCGCTCACCTGTCTATATATGTATCGAATGTCATCGCTCACCTGGCTATATATGTATCGAATGTCATCGCTCACCTGTCTATATATGTATCGAAGGTCATCGCTCACCTGTCTATATATGTATCGAATGTCATCGCTCACCTGTCTATATATGTATCGAAGGTCATCGCTCACCTGTCTATATATGTATCGAATGTCATCGCTCACCTGTCTATATATGTATCGAAGGTCATCGCTCACCTGTCTATATATGTATCGAATGTCATCGCTCACCTGTCTATATATGTATCGAATGTCAACCCTTTTTTTGAAAAGTCATAAATAAATAGAAATGTCATATTGCCTGATAGTAATCATAATCGTCAACCAATTTACAAGATTTGAATGAAAACATCCCTCTCGACCCAATGAACACATCCCTCTCGACCCAATGAACACATCCCTCTCGACCCAATGAACACATCCCTCTCGACCCAATGAACACATCCCTCTCGACCCAATGAACACATCCCTCTCGACCCAATGAACACATCCCTCTCGACCCAATGAAAACATCCCTCTCGACCCAATGAAAACATCCCTCTCGACCCAATGAACACATCCATCTCGACCCAATGAACACATCCCTCTCGACCCAATGAACACATCCCTCTCGACCCAATGAACACATCCCTCTCGACCCAATGAAAACATCCCTCTCGACCCAATGAACACATCCCTCTCGACCCAATGAACACATCCCTCTCGACCCAATGAAAACATCCCTCTCGAACAATTTATCTGCATCATACTAAAGAACGAAAAACGTCATCATCTGAAATTTCTACCAGATTATATATTTATAAAAAAAAACAACATGTAAATGTTTTCAATTTTACGATGTTCGACGGTTTTTTGCAAGATTAATGTTGCTTTGCATTTAATTAAGAATTGCATCAAGTTCTTGATGATTTAAAGTTTCCGGGGAAACGTCTGTTAGGCGGAACAAAGATACATTGACAGATTGAGTTCTCTGCTACAAATGTAGTAAACAGACTAAAAGAGAAATGTAAGGTACGTTGACTGTTTCTACACTATATATACCTACCAAGTTCTTAATGATTTAAAGTTTCCGGGGAAACGTCTGTTAGGCGGAACAAAGATACATTGACAGATTGAGTTCTCTGCTACAAATGTAGTAAACAGACTAAAAGAGAAATGTAAGGTACGTTGACTGTTTCTACACTATATATACCTACCAAGTTCTTAATGATTTAAAGTTTCCGGGGAAACGTCTGTTAGGCGGAACAAAGATACATTGACAGATTGAGTTCTCTGCTACAAATGTAGTAAACAGACTAAAAGAGAAATGTAAGGTACGTTGACTGTTTCTACACTATATATACCTACCAAGTTCTTAATGATTTAAAGTTTCCGGGGAAACGTCTGTTAGGCGGTACAAAGATACATTGACAGATTGAGTTCTCTGCTACAAATGTAGTAAACAGACTAAAAGAGAAATGTAAGGTACGTTGACTGTTTCTACACTATATATACCTACCAAGTTCTTAATGATTTAAAGTTTCCGGGGAAACGTCTGTTAGGCGGAACAAAGATACATTGACAGATTGAGTTCTCTGCTACAAATGTAGTAAACAGACTAAAAGAGAAATGTAAGGTACGTTGACTGTTTCTACACTATATATACCTACCAAGTTCTTAATGATTTAAAGTTTCCGGGGAAACGTCTGTTAGGCGGTACAAAGATACATTGACAGATTGAGTTATCTGCTACAAATGTAGTAAACAGACTAAAAGAGAAATGTACGGTACGTTGACTGTTTCTACACTATACCAAACCAAGTTCAGTTTATAGGTTCCATATGCATAAATATACTAAGTTAAGTTTTGTCCGATCCAACGGATTTTCTACATGTCCTACGATAAATTAATATTACGAATGGATATCTTAACTAAAGTGGTTTTATGCATACCAGCCTAAAATTCCAATAGACTTGGGAAGATTACGATTGAACTACGGATTTAAATTAAGTAAAAATCTCTTGAGAAGAAAAGTACTGTTATTCATCAATGCATGTATGGTCGGATGGAATGCATCAATAATCTAGTGATAGTGTGGCGGGATATGTTGTCAGTCAATGTTAAGTCCTAGTGCATGGCTTGTCAAGTCAATTCGTGTTAGGTCTAAATGCATAGCTTTTTGTCAAGTTAAAAAATGTTAAGTCTTAATGCATAGCTTATTGTCAAGTCAAAAAAAGGTCTTATAGTACTGCAACTGACATCGAAAAAGACGCTTAGTTAACGAGTTTAATGGTCCGGAATAACACACGGCTGCAAATTGTTTTAAATGATAGAATAATATCTATATTTTAATTTTCGTCGGGTCGTAAAAAGTTTCTATGGTCACATTTTTGTATTTTATCCCTTTAATGGGGTATCCCTCAATTTACGGTTTTGGTAGTTACCTTAAAATCCAAAATTATATATTTTGGTTAAACTTCCCGCTATTTTCGTAAATATTTTCTATGCACATATCACCAAGGATCATCAGAATGAAAAAGACATAAATTTAATACCATACCCAAGTAATTCTTTCAAACTTAAAGTTTGCTGTTATTTAGATAGAAATTTAACGCGTTTTTCTTTGAGTTAACATTTTTACCAGGATTATCCCACTAAAAATGTTCATGCACCAAACTGACTTTGTTTAACATTCAATTTTTTTTTAAACCTCGCATTCGCCTCGGGTGACTTTAGTATATTTTGTGTAATAAATGCTCTGTCCAGACTTTGCAAATACACAGTTTGTATTTATCTATAACTAGATACTAATTTTTACAAAATACGCAACCTTTAAGATGCCGAATTAAAAACATTGTTTCAGCGCCTGATTTTTGTTTTTTCAAAGATAAAACAAATATTGAATTAATTTGATAAACTGGTGTTTAATAGTTTAGAAAATAATTCTGTTATATACTATAGTGAAACACTATACACAATATGAAAGTTTATGGATGTAAAAAGGTCAAGGCCACTTCTTCTTTTGCTATATATATATGTCTTAAATGGAAATCAGAAGGTTCCAAATCAACGCCATTTTGTAATGGCAGCTCTTCTTATAATTAGTAAAATTTGTCATTTTAACACCGTTTATAGCTTATGCTTATGATTGAATCGTTTTTTTTAGCATTCTATTGAATAAATCTCAGAACATTTCTCCTTTTTGTCCTTGTGGTTGAAACATCGAAATTTTTAGATCTGACCTTTGACCTCAATTTTACAAAATTGTGACCGACCACTTTGCATTTTTACGACCCAACTTTTCTTATTGTACACGTTTTCCTTTTTCCATCGATATATAATGTAGGTGTGTGTTCTTCCGGACCATTAAAGTTTTAAAAAATGAACTCTGGTTGCAGTACTATTAATGCATAGCTTATTGTCAAGTCAAAAAATGTTAGGTCTTAATGCATAGCTTTTTGACAAGTCAAAAAATGTTAGGTCTAAATGCATAGCTTTTTGTCAAGTCAATACGTGTTAAGTCTTAATGCATAGCTTTTTGTCAAGTCAAAAATATAAGGTCTTAATGCATAGCTTTTTGTCAAGTCAATACGTGTTAAGTCTTAATGCAAAGCTTTTTGTGAAGTAAAAAATATTAGGTCTTAATGCATAGATTTTTGTCAAGTCAATACGTGTTAGGTCTTAATGCATAGCTTTTTGTCAAGTCAATTCGTGTTAAGTCTTAATGCATAGCTTTTTGTCAAGTCAAAAATGTTAGGTCTAAATGCATAGCTTTTTGTCAAGTTAAAAATGTTAGATCTTAATGCATAGCTTTTTGTCAAGTCAAAAGTGTTAGGTTTTAATGCATAGTTTTTTGTCAAGTAAAAAAATGTAAGGTCTTAATGCATAGCTTTTTGTCAAGCCAATACGTGTTAAGTCTTAATACCTAGCTTTTTGTCAAGTCAAAAATGTTAGGTCTGAATGCATATAGCTTTTTGTTACGCCAATACATATTAGGTCTTAATGCATAGTTTTTTTGTCATGCCAATAAATTTTACGTCTTAAAGCTTTTTGTCCCCCCAATTCGTGTTAGATCTTTATGTCACGTCAATAAATGTTAGTCAAAATGCATAGCTTTTTGACACGTCAATAAATGTAACGTCTTAGTACATAGCTTTATCTAGACTTATGTCAATTCAAAAGTATTAATGCACCCGCTATTTCCATTATATATATATATATCATGTATATATATCATGTATATATAGTGAAATGAATTCTTGATGTTTCAATAGAGCAGCTTAATTTTTGACAAATCCTTTTATTATATTTTTTTGATTACTTCCCAATAAGTTTTTATATAGTAAATCTGTTGAAGTTAATTTTTCTTTTGAATTGATATATATTTTTTGTAAGTTCTATGAATTAAGGCTACAGCAGCTTGTTTTGTAATAATAACGGTTTTGTTGAAGTATAATATGTTAATTTAGACCAAAGATCTATTAATGTCCCCTCACCGACATTATGACACATACGGTTGTATTGATATAATCCAAATGATTAAAGAACATTCTTCAACCCTTTATTAGGGAGGCGTGTCTGCAGTTCAATACTGAATACCTTGTTGAAATGAAATAAGTTTAATATGATGTGAAATAATGAAAATTCTGTGACTAAACAAAAAATGTACCACACGTTATTATATTCACAGGAACTATAGTATACTCAGCTAAACTATAAAGTAACACACACTGGAATATTCTGTGACTTAACAAAAAATGCACCACACGTTATTATATTCAAAGGAACTATAGTATACTCAGCTAAACCATAAAGTAACACACACTGGAATTACTAAATTATACTCAGCTATAAAAAAAAATAAACTACACACTGGAATGATTCACATGGATCCTATAGATTAGTCAACTAAATAAAAAATTAGCATACATTGTAATATTCACAAGTATACTCAGCTCAGCTAAACTATAGATAAACACGTAATATTACATTCACATGAATACTTAAAGTATACTCAGTTAAACTATAAATAAACACATACTGTTACATTCACATGATTACTAAAGTATACTCAGCTAAACTTTAATCAAACACACGTTCTTTAGGGGAAAACTACTCAGTAACTTATTTATGACTTATACAGTAGCAAGATAAAACCAACTGTACACTGTGATTTTCGGGGGGGGGGGGGGGGGGGGAGAGAATACTCAGCAACTTATACAGTAGCAAAATAAAACCAACCACACACCGTGATCTTCTTGCGTAAAACAAGAAAACAAGTATACTTAGCAAATAAAAAAGTAGAAAAAACACATTGTGATGTTCTCGGGCATACATAAATACACTCCGTAACTTATGGAGATATCACATAAATTCTAACCATTTTATTATCATCAGTGATAGTAAGATAAACTCAGCTACGTACAACATTACAACAACAAAAACCAGCCACGCATATGATATTCTGAGAAATATAACAAAAGTATTTTCAGCTACGTACAAAGTAACAAATGCAAATAATAAAACCAAAAATTTGAATATTATTTAATAGTTAATTGTATTCAGCGACTTACAAAAGTAACAAAAAAGAATATAAAAGTATACTCAGCAACTAAAATACTACTACTACTACTTTATCTTTTAACAAGTACAATGTATCAGTCCAAACGTTGGATTGTCAGACCTCACCTTATACTACTACTACTACTTTATCTTTTAACAAGTACAATGTATCAGTCCAAACGTTGGATTGTCAGGCCTCATGCAAATACATACATCATGGTTATTTGTTTTGTTCTTTACATAGACCTGAACTACACTTATTTACTGTCCACATTATTGCAATCTTAAATATATGCATTCGATATATTTTTGTATTTTTGTATTTATTCGAGAATCCTCCATGTTGACTGACTTGTGCTGTATTTGGTTTGGCGCTGTTTTGATGAAAACACATATTGAACACAATGGAGATCGGTACATTCGGATTTTTTCAAATATTAAAGATTTTTGTTGTTGTCATTTTAAATTAAGAATGTCATCGAGTTGTGAATGGGTGTTATAATGAATTACATAGCCGTATAATGACTGATGTGGTTCTATTGTTGTCCCTTTAATAGCGTCGTCACAGCAATGTACGTAGTTATCATTGTCATCATTGTAGATATCCACATTTAGCCACACAAACTGCATGTATCTGAATAATCTATTGTCAGGTAAAATGCCACTCGATAATTGTATTTACAAACAAGTAATTTGTTCACAACGGGAAGCCATATTAAAGGTAAGATTGTAGTGATAACGACCTATTATACTGAGGTCGGATAGACAATATCATTAACGGATGAAAGGTCATTTCATATACAATATATGTCGAACAACGGTAGCCGAAGATGTATTGAGATTATGTGAAGTTTCATTGCACACTTTGATGCACTTTAAAGGTAATATATTATTTTACCTGAGCATTATTTGGAAAGACGAAAGGAAATTGTAAGGTATGCTTCAATTCAACATAACATGTTTAACAATATATAACTAAATACTACATATTCACCAATTCTATATAACATATTCAACTATTTATAACTTAATAATCCGATAGGTTTTCTGCACCACTTGTTCAGACACTACTTATTGTATTTTTCTGTTCTGACACTACTTATTGTATTTTTCTGTTCTGACAATACTTATAATAGCTATCTAATCAATTCAAAATCATGCACGATTAGATGTGTGAAAATGTAAAGCAGTTACAGTAATTGTTGTTATTATATAATGCGCTCTTTGAATAATGTATTAATTATTTATTATCCGAACTTATCAAGTCTTCCTCCTATAGTAATCCATGCATTTGATGTGTTTGATCTTTTGATTTTGCCATTTGATTAGGGACTGTCCGTTTGAATTTTCCTCGGAAGTCAGTTTTCCCCCATATACAAGAAGTAGAGAAAGGCTCATATAAAAAAGAAGATGTGGTATGATTGCTAATGAGACAACTATCCACAAAAGACCAAAATGACACACACATTAACAACTATAGGTCACCGTAATGCCTTCAACAATGAGCAAAGCCCATACTGCATAGTCAGCTATAAAAGGCCCCGATAAGACAATGTAAAACAATTCAAACGAGAAAACTAACGGCCTTATTTATGTAAAAAAAAATGAACGAAAAACAAATAGGTAACACATAAACAAACGAAAACCACTGAATTACAGGCTCCTGACTTGGGACAGGCACATACATAAATAATGTTGCGGGGTTAAACATGTTAGCGGGATCCCAACCACCCCCCTAACCTGGGACAGTGGTATAACAGTACAACATAAGAACAAACTATAAAAATCAGTTGAAAAAGGCTTAACTCATCAGATAGACAAACAATAAAAGTGGACGTGGCCGGGTACTTATACATCCCGACACAAAAAGACACAATGAACAAATCTGAGAGTACTCGCAGTTATCTGACAGCTAGTTCAAAGCCACTAACAACTAATAAAAAATCATGCCTCTAAGACTAAACACTCAACTCAGTCTTTTTTAATCCTTTCCCAGATATAAGGGGTAGAGAAAGGCTCAACATATATTAATCCTTTCTCATATAGGAGTGGAGAAAGTAACTTATCAAGTCATCTTCTTGTTTGCTGGTTAAACCAAGGATCACTTGTTTCTTTCATGCACAATACACAAATACTACGCGATAGATAATCTTGTAAAATATTACCGGCTCCACAAAATATGAAACCTCAAGTTAAGACAGACATATGACATAAAGCTTTATTTAGAGTCGGTTTAAGCAATACAATTACAAACATAATCTCTGAAGAACCTTTAAAACCTTCAGAACATTCCGCCATATCTCATCACATGTGTGTCTCTGTAAACCGACAGAACATTCCTACATATCTCATCACATGTGTGCCTCTGTAAACCTTCAGAACATTCCGCCATATCTCATCACATGTGTGTCTCTGTAAACTGACAGAACATTCCTACATATCTCATCACATGTGTGCCTCTGTAAACCTTCAGAACATTCCGCCATATCTCATCACATGTATGCCTCTGTAAACCGACAGAACATTCCGCCATATCTCATCACATGTGTGCCTCTGTAAACCTTCAGAACATTCCGCCATATCTCATCACATGTGTGCCTCTGTAAACCGACAGAACATTCCTACATATCTCATCACATGTGTGCCTCTGTAAACCTTCAAAACATTCCGCCATATCTCATCACATGTGTGCCTCTGTAAACCGACAGAACATTCCTACATATCTCATTACATGTGTGCCTCTGTAAACCGACAGAACATTCCGCCATATCTCATCACATGTGTGCCTCTGTAAACCTTCATAACATTCCGCCATATCTCATCACATGTGTGCCTCTGTAAACCGACAGAACATTCCGCCATATCTCATCACATGTGTGCCTCTGTAAACCTTCAGAACATTCCGCCATATCTCATCACATGTGTGTCTCTGTAAACCGACAGAACATTCCGCCATATCTCATCACTTGTATGCCTCTGTAAACCGACAGAACATTCCACCATATCTCATCACATGTGTGCCTCTGTAAACCGACAGAACATTCCGCCATATCTCATCACATGTGTGCCTCTGTAAACCGACAGAACATTCCTACATATCTCATTACATGTATGCCTCTGTAAACCGACAGAACATTCCGCCATATCTCATCACATGTGTGCCTCTGTAAACCGACAGAACATTCCTACATATCTCATTACATGTATGCCTCTGTAAACCGACAGAACATTCCGCCATATCTCATTACATGTATGCCTCTGTAAACCGACAGAACATTCCGCCATATCTCATCACATGTGTGCCTCTGTAAACCGACAGAACATTCCGCCATATCTCATCACATGTATGCCTCTGTAAACCGACAGAACATTCCGCCATATCTCATCACATGTGTGCCTCTGTAAACCGACAGAACAATCCGCCATATCTCATCACATGTATGCATCTGTAAACCGACAGAACATTCCGCCATATCTCATCACATGTGTGCCTCTGTAAACCGACAGAACATTCCGCCATATCTCATTACATGTGTGCCTCTGTAAACCGACAGAACATTCCGCCATATCTCATCACATGTATGCCTCTGTAAACCGACAGAACATTCCGCCATATCTCTTCACATAGAAACATAACCTCTGAAAAACCTTTAAAACCGATAGAACATTCCGCCATATTTCATCACATGTGTGCCTCTGTTCCAAATAAAAATTTAATTTACCAAATAGAGGTAAAATAAAATAAAATGAATGGTAATATCCGACTTTCATGTAGAAGAAACAAGACAATAATTCGTTAAAGACAACCTGCTCTCCATCCTATTGTGTCTGACAGTTTTTAGAAGATGTTAAAGCAGTTGGTTCTTGTAAGCTTTATTTTGATCTCTTTTATAAAGAAGCAAACATTCTTAAGATAACAAAAACAGAAACAGAAACCACGATACTATTACTGACGATAATTTATGTTAATTCTAGTTCTGTTTTTTTTTATTAAGCTGATTATTTCAGTCACTGAGTCAGTTTGTTGTTCATGAAAGGTAAATTTGAAACGAAATTGATAATCATTTAAAAAAATCTAACAAAGACGCCAAAAAAGTAATATTGTATTTATATCTACATAAAAATCAACTGGCTCATTTAAATATGGGAAATCACAAAGTACACGTTTGTGTGGTTTATAATATTTGTACCTTGGTACATATTAGTATTTATATCATATCAGTAGGGACCATCTATGTAACATTATATCATCAATGGAGGATTGATCACTCATGTGGTATACAAACACTTTCCGCAGGTAAATACATTCCATTTTTCGAATCATTTCTTTCATTAGCTCTCGTTATCGAAATACATGAAATACTTACAACTGGACGCGTGGTCATCTTACTCACGTGTACATGAATGAATCCGTGTTACATCAAGACAAGGCATCTATTACAGCTAATTTCCTAATGCTTGTAGAGTAAAACTTTGGTATGTTTGCTTGCTCTGTGTGTATAAAAGCTGTTTCAAGCTTTGTAATTAAGATCGACATCTTCAAACAATATATAGGCATATCTGTGATTTTTTATGATTTTTCATCTTTTACGCAAAAATTAGGTTAAATTCTCCAATAAGTCCAAAAATTTAGTCTGAATACTAAGAGATGTTAGTTTGTGTTAATTTCAACTAACTGCCAATTATCGAAATTGAATATTTAAGAAATTAAAATTATTTTCCAGAAATCAGCGTATTTTAATGTTTTTTTTCATTATTTACCCTAAAATGAAAATGTATGGATTTATTTGTTAATTTCATGTGTTTTCATACTTCATATATCACATACAACTATTTAGTCACAATAGAAAAATTGTTTAGAATGGGGCCATTTTCACTAGCTAGTGAACCTTCTCCTTTGATCATATATGTTATCCCAATTCATAGGCGGAACCCGGGGGGGGGGGGGGGGGGGGGGGGGCTTTTTTTGTGGGGAAAATTTGGTTGATTAAATAGGGAATCATTGAATCATGACTGGAGCCCCCCCCCCCCCCCCCCCTTTTATGAAAAGTTTTGGATCCGCCACTACTGAATTAAAAATACAATGGTACAATATACAAATAAAGCAAACAAGCTAGCCAAAGTCTTGCTTTGCATGCATTCAGAAATTAGCCTTTATCTGGTGTAAAAACGCAATCATGTACAGGTAAAAACATACTTCAAGATTATTAAATTTATCTATTAAAGAACCAGGGTAACACGGGGAACCAGTTGTCAACCAGGAACGTCCTGGCTTATCTCTGTAAAATAAACAACTCCGTAAAGTTAAACATAATTTAATTTAATTTAGAATTTATCATTGTTTGTTTTAAATATTTAGTGAGTATTTGATAAAAGTCCATCTCATAATTAACTTGTGCTGTATTGCTTTGGAAAGTTATGAAGATATTTTTAGGTAAGCACCCTGTTTTAGATGTTATACTCGTAGTCTTGATTAAACAACGCTATTATAGTTTTTACTTCCCCGTTACGTTAGTTACATGTACTTTTACGTGTATACCTAATCTTCGCTGCTAACTTCTTTAGTTTTGTAAACAACTTATTCCGACATTTAACTTCAATGTTATGTAAACTTAACTTTATTGACAATTTCTTCATGAGGTCATTAGGTAAGGAACTGGATTCAAAATTACCAATGTAGTTGATTCCGAGTGAACAATTTGTATAGTGTCGGAGAACACACTTTCTCTTTGCTATTTACATCAAACCCATGTACATCTAAATATTGCCTATGTCTTTCAATGCAGTTCTAAATCCAAGAACTGTATTGGCCGACGATAATGATTTTGATGGGTTGTTCCAATCCCTGATGGTCATTGGAAAGGAAAGATTAGTAGAAGGCATCTGTTATGGTTCTTTCTTGGTAAAAATGTTTTTTTTTATCTCTGCCCTGGGTCTTTTAAGGGTCAAATATTGTTGGCGAACTATGTCAATCAGGTCAAGTTTGAATCTTGAGGTACATGCGAAATCTGTTTGTTTTCTTACGATTGCAAGGCTTTTCCATGTTAATGTGTTGACCATATGTGTGACACAGCCGCCCTGGTGTTCGGGTTTGTAAGCTGTTGTGCAGAACTCCTGTTGCTCGAGACCTGTTATATTGCATTGATCTTATGTCGGTTTGTTGGGTCCGATATTGTTTATGAACATTCCATTGTAGGTTTCATCATGGATATAATGTAGCTGTCTTTACAAGTTTAATTAAGACTAAAATATTTCTAAGGATAATTCCTGGTGCTTTGTTTCCTTTTTAAACTTTACAATGTTTCTATCCTAATATTTAGTATAAAACAGGGAGCTGTTTTGAAAGGATCTTGAGTAAATACCAAATATGGAGAAGGATAAAAAAAAATCATATAATAAAACAATTGTTGACTTTTGATTTCAGTTGATACATCAAAGTCAATAATCATATATTGAAATAAATTCATTTCCATCCAGACCAACAGGATAATGGTATTTTATGTTTCGATACTGACTCGGGCTAAAGACAGACACTATTCTATGTTTGATAGTTTACGTTCATGATGTATTAGGCGTTACATGCGTTAGTCTTGCATGAGTTTTGGGGAGGGACATGACTAGGTATATATATATATATATACATCTTCATGCCTTATATATCATGTACTGTAGTACGCCGCTAGATTAAAACTGACGTGGAAAGGTAACACATGGCCAGCGAAAGCTGTTTTTTTGAGAGCCCAGGTGGTCGTGTGGTCTAGCGGGACGGCTGCAGTGCAGGCGATTTGGTGTCACGATATCACAGTAGCATGGGTTCGAATCCCGGCGAGGGAAGAACCAAAAATTTGCGAAAGCAAATTTACAGATCTAACATTGTTGGGTTGATGTTTAGACGAGTTATATATATATATATATATATATATCTTGTTTATTGCTAATTATTTATATATTCCCGATGTATATTTCATTATACTAACACACGAGAACATTGAATATTTGGCTGTCAACACCTACCTTGTTTAATATCGTTTCAGCCACTGCCTGATAAGAGCCAGTGTTTTATTATTTAAATAGAATTGTACAAGGAACACTGAATTTTTATATTTTGATGGCAAAACAGTGAAGTGAAATCTTACACACACTTCAATATAACACGTTTCAGTTGACTGAATATCTCGGGCTATCAACTATTGTTTAAAGTCACATAAAACATGAAAAAATATTTAAATGTCGTCATGGAATTGTATGTTAAGAAAACACACGAAAAAGACTCTGCCATTGTTATGATAAGTAGTAATGTATACTCTACATACCACCTCTAGATTTATCTTGTATTGTATATTTATATAAACAGCTATGTAGGTGACCTTTGACCTCCTACAAGTAACCGGTAAAGCTTTGATGCTTTTGATGTGACTGACACGACTAACTTTGCAGTCAGTGTAATAATATACTTAGGTCAGGATATGTTTAATATATCCAATTTTATTACTATTTTATTCATACTGGCCCTTATTATGGAATATGATACGTTATTAACACAAACTACATATTATTTAAAAATGCAAATCGTCGGTTGCTAGAACAGGACATTGAAGGTTTTAGTTTAAATGCTTTGATAATAATCACACATAGTTAAATGTATTCAGAACTCAATCAGATATATTTTTCTTCTTTATTTCAGGTATATCAGATAACTGACTTGATTGTGTCACGGTGCTGTTGGATGACGAAAGTTGACGAACATCTCATCTTCGACAAGGCATCATACTACATGGTATATATTTAGTCAATAACTTGTCGAGCATACAATGGAAAATATTTCCTTGTTAAACACTATTGTAAACTCGTCCCGAGTGGTGGATTGATTTACGCCTGCATGTTCGTTCCAGGGTAATGTGAATTTAGTGTATTCTTGTCATGGATAAACTGTGTCGTTATTTAGTCAATAGTTCTACGATGGAAACGACAACTTGATACCAAAAATAAACTTACTCGATACCTGAGTGTTTGATATGAACACTTCTACTTCAATTATGTAAATTCCAAACGTGATACAGTTAACCTCTTCTACTTACTCGACCAAGAACATTGTTACACGTAACTTTTCTCCAGAACGCGAACTTTAAACGGCACCATAACTGAATGGGGTATTATAGTACGTATAGTGGCAACATATCTTCTGTCTGTGACATGAGTACAGAGTGATATACGCTACACTTCGTGACAGGAGTAATACTACACTGGCAGGAGTACATAGTCATTGACACTACTGACAATGCTACGACAAATCGAGTAACCCAAAGCTTTCACACATCTAGCAATGCTAGGTATAGTGTTGTCAATAACTAGCATGGTATTATACCTGGCAGAAACAGGTTTAAATATACACTTATGTCTAACCCGAATTACCTCAGACTTCACGTCATCGGTTATAATTTTATCTCTAACCGCCGGACCATTAATTCTTGTGAACGTCATATCTACCATCCTGGTGCTAAGGACCATGGACTTCAGCGGTCGAGGATGTGCTCGTACAATCTGCATCTTACTCCATTTTCTACAAGTAGGACTTATTTGGCGATGTTTAAAGTTGCTTCTATTGTTTGATGAACATGATTGGAGGGAGTTTATGATACTCAGGTTGATACACACATCTATGCAAAGTTTCCCAATCTTACTCTTGAAAGGCAGTCATTTCTTCAGTGGCCACGATACCACTTCAGAAGTAATAATTCTTGTAATTATAGGCGTAATCGCTAATTCTATTGTGTTTTCAATGTACAATACACAAAAGTTTCTCTTTGAAAACGACGACTTTTCTAAATTAAGTGTTCGGATAAGAAAACCGGTTGGTATCATAATGTTAACATTTGGTACCATCTTTCTTATGTTCTCAAGATGTGGATCCATTATGTTATTTCAAGCTGTTATACCACGTTGGCTTCCTCTGCCATTAGGATTTCATTTTCTAGTATATTTATTTTCCACCACTATTTTAACTTTTTGCAATGGCAAAGGCAGCATTTTACAAGTTTTTAAGAATATATGTTTATCTTATTTTAACATTTTTGACATTTTCAACAAAGAGAATCAAAAGATAATGTGCGTGAATGTTCTTCTGTATAGTGGACTTCTTGTAGAAAATGTGATTATGACAGGATTCTGGATGATGAACAATACATGGGATTATAAATACCAACTAGGAACTACTGTCTCAATTATACTGACGTTTGTATGTGGAATGTTCCTTAAATGTTGCAGTTGTAGTTATCTGCAGAATGAAACATTCAAACCATTCTCTGACGCTGTTTACCAACTTGAATTAGAAATAGCAATGAAAAATACAGCTCATGATTTCTCTGTAAAACACGGGATTGAGATACAAAATCATGAACAATATGGGGAAAATCATTGTTCAATTATTAGTTTACAAAATGGATATATTCATAAAGTTCCACATAACGGAAACAATAAGAATGGAACATCCGAAAATTTAAAGGGGGAAATATCAATTGAAAATGACGATTCCACACCTTCAAGGAAAAAGCGAAGAAAACATAGTAGCAATGTAGATTTAGCATCTAGTAATAGTCGGAATACAAACACTTTAAATGTTAGTGACCCAAGTAATATATTCTGTCATATAAACAACTCTCATTTACATAATGCTCAAACAATGCCCTGTCTAACAGTCAAAAGACGACCCGAACTGTCTGTTCGAACATCTGATCGAAAACCAAATAATTCGGAGATAAAGCGATCGTTCTGTAAAAGTCCACCAAAAAATAGAAAATCGCCCCTTCCATTATTTCCAAACGAGTGCTCTGATTTTGTTTCAAATAAAACTTTTGAAACAAAGCATGTGCTTAGTAACTCTGTTGACGAGTACAACGTCGGTAGCAGTGACACGTCATATTCTGTCAGTTATAGTTATTACGCGGACACCAGTGATTGGTCATCTATGTCATGTGATTCCAGTAGTGCGATGACATGGCCCCCGTCAAATCCTATATCATTTATAAATCTTCACTGCTTGCCGAAAGAGAAGATAGCGCCCACCGATAGTGTTCAGCATTGGTTGACCCAGTTAGACGAATGGGACCAATCCATTGAAAACGATTCATTTGAAATATCATCCAAAGACAGAACTTTATCCCCAGTGCCGTCATCAGAATACACAGACAAAAGTTCAAGATACCAAAACGTCTTGATAGGAACACAAGCAAATAGACATACTCTTGCACACAGAGAGTCGGACATTTTACTGAGACCAAAGGACGCATTATTACAATTCAGAGAATCAAAACGTTTAAGTTACCTCCCCTATGATCCGTCGGATTATAAGAAAACGCAGCAGTCAGCTAACGAGAACTCAATTGTTATATGGCATGAGAGAGAAACGACTCCGACAAATACAGTTCAGGAATCTATGGTATAGAATAAAAACAAGTTAATACTTTGTCTATCTTTTAAAAGTAATGTGCATATGTATATATTAAATAACCAGTCCTATAAGGGTTATATATATATATACTTTTATAATTCGTTAAGTTAAAACTAATCTACGAAGAGGATTTATTACGTTTTGTAAAGCAAGAAAAGTAATGGTCACCGTATGGCCTTCAACAATGAGCAAAGGCCAGGCCACATGATAGCATGAAAAGCAAACAATATTTGAATAAACAAAAATAAAAATATGTTAACTTATACTTATATTTTTCATCGAAATCGTTGTCAAATGTTTATTTTTGTCCCCGACTAATCTTCACGAGGACGATATTGTTCGCCGGAAAACGTTTTAAAAAAGTACAATTGTATACTCCACTGAGACCAAAGGTATGGTTTATACGTAGTGAGAATTGTATACTCCACTGAGACCAAAGGTATAGTTTATACGTAGTAAGAATAATTTACCATTGTTTGAAGCTTACCATAATAAAATTGCCTCTTCGCTTTGCGAATTAGAATATGCTTGCGAGGATGTCAACTGATAGTTGCTTTCCAAAGCACGTAGTGAATAAAATTGAGAATGGAAATGGGGAATGTGTCAAAGAGACAACAGCCCGACCATAGAAAAAACAACAGCAGAAGACCACCAACAGGTCTTCAATGTAGCGAGAAATTCCCGCACCCGGAGGCGTCCTTCAGATGGCCCCTAAACAAATATATACTAGTTCAGTGATAATGCACGCCATACTAATTTCCAAATTGTACACTAAAACTGAAATTAAAATAATTCAAGACTAACAAAGGGCAGAGGCTCCTGACTAGGGACAGGCGCAAACATTTACTTCTGATGGACTACTTTTCCAAAAATTTCATGATTTATAGGATTACGGCCTTACAACCAGTAACGCTCGTTTTGCGACAATAAAATATTGTTTAACGTATTTGTCAACTAAACAGTGTGATTTATATGAATGCTCTCAGCTTCAAATGTGAACACCTAAAGTTTCAAGCTTCTGATACTCCTCAGATCAAAATACAATTAAATAAAAAGAACTTTTTTAGGCGTAACAATATAATTTGTAACTGTCTCGCCTGCGACTAGAATGCGAGACATATGGATTGTAATTTGGCTGCGACGGAACCTATATCAAAAGGTAGAACACCTGGATCCTGGCTGATTGATACCTTGTACATAGTGTTACGAAGCTATATCAGAAGGTAGAACACCTGGATCCTGGATGATTGATACCTTGTACATAGTGTTACGAACCTATATCAGAAGGTAGAACACCTGGATCCTGGATGATTGATACCTTGTACATAGTGTTACGATCCTATATCAGAAGGTAGAACACCTGGATCCTGGATGATTGATACCTTGTACATAGTGTTACGAACCTATATCAGAAGGTAGAACACCTGGATCCTGGATGATTAATACCTTGTATATAGTGTTACGAACCTATATCAGAAGGTAGAACACCTGGATCCTGGATGATTCATACCTTGTACATAGTGTTACGAACCTATATCAGAAGGTAGAACACCTCTATCCTGGATGATTGATACCTTGTACAGAGTGTTGCGAACCTATATCAGAAGGTAGAACACCTGGATCCTGGATGATTCATACCTTGTATATAGTGTTACGAACCTATATCAGAAGGTATAACACCTAGATCCTGGATGATTCATACCTTGTACATAGTGTTACGAACCTATATCAGAAGATAGAACACCTGGATCCTGGATGACTCATACCTTGTACATAGTGTTACGAACCTATATCAGAAGGTAGAACACCTGGATCGCGGATGATTCATACCTTGTACATAGTGTTACGAACCTATATCAGAAGGTAGAACACCTGGATCCTGGATGATTCATACCTTGTACATAGTGTTACGAACCTATATCAGAAGGTAGAACACCTGGATCCTAGATGATTCATACCTTGTACATAGTGTTACGAAGTTTCCGTCTGTCTTATGATCTATGTCCATTGTATTTGAACTAATTTTCATTGTTCATTGACAACCTGAACGAAATATATTTTGTTATATCACTTATTATGAGTAATAATGTACCTATGTTTGCATGGTATATGGGTTCTCCTCAACGTATAAATGTCCTTCACTTTACTTCGACATTATTTCATGGAACATATGATGAAGTTTAAAGTGAAGTTGCGTGGTCAAGTCCGTTTCTCAAATACTATAAGCAATATGTCGACTATATTTGGCGTTTGGCACGATTGTAAGTTATACATATTCGACTACCATGTTTTATCTGACCTTGACCCTTATTTCATGGTTCATTGAACAATTTTTAGTTTTGTGTTTCATTAATTTCTCAGTTACTATAAGGTATAAGGCTATTTATATAAGATTGGTATATGGCATTATTTGTAAAGTTTAAAAGAGGGACGAAAGATACCAAAGGGACAGTCAAACTCGAAAACAAACTGACAACGCCATGGCTAAAAATGAAAAAGACAAACAGAAAACAATAGTACACATGACACAACATAGAAAACTAAAGAATAAACAACACGAACCGCACCAAAAACTAGGGGTGATCTCAGGTGCTCCGGAAGGGTAAGCAGATCCGGCTCCACATGCGGCACCCGTCGTGTTGCTTAGGTAGCACTCCACAGTTAGGTGTGTAGTTTCGCATTTTGGCCCCTGTGGATTTTTCAAATATGAGAGCTAGTGTGCAATAAAATTCATTTTTGGATAGCTGAGTATTAAAATAGCCTTTGTATTGGGTTTATATGAACATCAAGATTATGTAATGTATGTAATATAGGCTGTTTTCTGTATGACAGTCCGTATTTGCATGTCCCTACCATACATTGGTCCGGCAATTATTGCAATGTTTTTTTCCAACTTTTTATCGCACGAACTTTGTGATTGGATTTTACGAAAAAATGAGGCGAAAGACACCCATTTTTTATTTGATCATTAGGAAGATTTATGAAAACAGTTTCTAAAAAGATACCACTCAAAGGCATTGAAATTCTAGTTGGATCAAAATTTTGGGGGGATATGTGACATGTCCACCCCCCTTTTTGCAATATTTTATGGTAAATAAATGCAGAATGTTGCCATGGATACACAGAAAAGGAATTAATTTTCACTCTTTCAACTTTTGAAAATCAAATCTATGGAATATACTGATTACATACATATGCACATGTACAACACAAACAGTTAGGTTAATGTATTAGAAATCCAGGAATAGGAGATGATAAAACATTTTGTGGCTCATTTTTAATTTTATTTTCTAACTGTGGAGTGCTACCTTATGTGATTACAAATTCGGTAAATAGTCTAATTCGGTAGGTCAAATTCATGAAAGGGAAGGGGATTGTAGTTACGACGTAAGGAACATATCCGATATCATTTGTGAAACGGTTATTCCATAACGGTCAACCAACTCGTGATGGCGTCCGTACAATTTACGAAGGGATGATTTCAACTTCACCATTTGGAACTCTTGGTTTAATAGCTTCCTTGTGAGCAGTAACCCTCTATCAAGAAAATCATGATAGGAAATGCAAGCACGGGAATATCGTATCAATTGGGAGATATATACCCCGTATGCAGGTGCTGCTGGAATGTTGCTACTTAGAAATGGAAAATTCACAATTGGAAAGCTGAAATCATCTCTTTTGTCGTAAAGTTTCGTCTTCAACCGACCCTCATTGTCAATTTCTAGATGTAAGTCAAGATATGAAGCCGACTTAACTGTATCTGTAGTATCCTTTATCTCCAATTCGATGGGATAGATGCGATCCACATAGTCACCAAATTTTGAATTGTTTAGTGAAAGAACGTCATCTATATAGCGGAAAGTAGAGTTAAAGGATATTGCTAACTTCTTATCTTTCTTCCTAAGAAGTTCCTGCATGAAGTCAGCCTCATAATAATAAAGAAACAAGTCAGCAAGTAGAGGGGCACAGTTTGTTCCCATTGGGATGCCGACAGTTTAACTGTCTGTCTTGCAGGCTTTAATTGACCTTGACGTATTGGTTAAGGTAAAGTGTTCATGGTTATGTCAGTTCATTAAATACTATAAGTAGTAGGAATACAGACAAAAACAAACACAAGAACACTTTATAATCACGGGGAAACGCATAAATGAAGGATATACAAGTCGTTACAAATAATAACGTACATCTTCCATTAACAACAGCAAATATACAATTCAATCCTGGTATTCATTATAATGTGTATTTACGGAGTGTCATGTTTTAATCTTTCCTCCTCATAACTTTGTCGGAGCAGTTTCTGCGTAAAAAGCACAATCCTGCGACTGTTATGCAAGTGAGAAGTTTATCGCTATAAAACCAGGTTCAATCAACCGTTTTCTACGTTTGAATATGCATGTACCAATTGAGGAACAGTTGTTGTCCATTTGTTTAATGTGCTTTATCATTTGATTTTACCAATTGATTGGGGACATTCTGCTTAGAATTTTCCTCGGAATTTCCTGCAAAACAGCTCGTATAGTGTGGACATGCACAAGCATAATGTATCAGTTGGGATATGTAAACAGATACAATGGAGCAGAGGGTATGTTACAGTTGAGAAATGGGAATTGAGAAGTTAAAATCATCCCGTTAATCATAGATTTTATTTTAAAGTCGTCCATCTGTGTTATAATTGAGGAAATAATCAAAAGTAAAACTCCGAGGTAAATTCAAAACGCAAAGTCCCTAATCAAATGGCAAAATCGAATGATAAAACACATCAAACGAATGGACAACAGCTGTCTTGGTACAGATGTTTTCAAATGTAGAAAATGGTGGATTGAACATGGTTTCATAGCACTAAACCTCTCACTTGTATGATAGTCGCATCAAATTATGAAGCAATCGTTCTTGTATCAGTAGTATCCTTAATTTCAAGTTCACTGGGATATATATAGTTATCAAAAGTACCAGGATTATAATTTAGTACGCCAGACGCGCGTTTCGTCTACATAAGACTCATCAGTGACGCTCATATCAAAATAGTACTAAACCAAACAAATACAAAGTTGAAGAGCATTGAGGATCCAAAATTCAAAAAAGTTGTGCTAAATACGGCTAAGGTAATCTTTGCCTGGGATAAGAAAATCCTTAGTTTTTGGAAAAATTCAAAGTTTTGTAAACAGGAAATTTATAAAATTGACCACATAATTGATATTCATGTCAACACCGAAGTGCTGACTACTGGGCTGGTGATACCCTCGGGGAAGAAACGTCCACCAGCAGAGGCATCGACCCAGTGGTGTAAATAGTTATCAAAAGTACCAGGATTATAATTTAGTACGCCAGACGCGCGTTTCGTCTACATAAGACTCATCAGTGACGCTCATATCAAAATAGTACTAAACCAAACAAATACAAAGTTGAAGAGCATTGAGGATCCAAAATTCCAAAAAGTTGTGCCAAATACGGCTAAGGTAATCTTTGCCTGGGATAAGAAAATCTTTAATTTTTGGAAAAAATCAAAGTTTTGTAAACAGGAAATTTATAAAATTGACCACATAATTGATATTCATGTCAACACCGAAGTGCTGACTACTGAGCTGGTGATACCCTCGGGGACGAAACGTCCAGCAGCAGAGGCATCGACCCAGTGGTGTAAATAGTTTTCAAAAGTACCAGGATTATAATTTAGTACGCCAGACGCGCGTTTCGTCTACATAAGACTCATCAGTGACGCTCATATCAAAATAGTACTAAACCAATTAAATACAAAGTTGAAGAGCATTGAGGATCCAAAATTCCAAAAAGTTAGCCAAATACGGCTAAGGTAAACTTTGCCTGGGATAAGAAAATCCTTAGTTTTTGGAAAAATTCAAAGTTTTGTAAACAGGAAATTTATAAAATTGACCACATAATTGATATTCATGTCAACACCGAAGTGCTGACTACTGGGCTGGTGATACCCTCGGGGACGAAACGTCCACCAGCAGAAGCATCGACCCAGTGTTGTAAATGGTTATCAAAAGTACCAGGATTATAATTTAGTACGCCAGACGCGCGTTTCGTCTACATAAGACTCATCAGTGACGCTCATATCAAAATAGTACTAAACCAAACAAATACAAAGTTGAAGAGCATTGAGGATCCAAAATTCCAAAAAGTTGTGCCAAATACGGCTAAGGTAATCTTTGCCTGGGATAAGAAAATCCTTAGTTTTTGGAAAAATTCAAAGTTTTGTAAACAGGAAATTTATAAAATTGACCCCATAATTGATATTCATGTCAACACCGAAGTGCTGACTACTGGGCTGGTGATACCCTCGAGGACGAAACGTCCACCAGCAGAGGCATCGACCCAGTGGTGTAAATAGTTATCAAAAGTACCAGGATTATAATTTAGTACGCCAGACGCGCGTTTCGTCTACATAAGACTCATCAGTGACGCTCATATCAAAATAGTACTAAACCAAACAAATACAAAGTTGAAGAGCATTGAGGATCCAGAATTCCAAAAAGTTAGCCAAATACGGCTAAGGTAAACTTTGCCTGGGATAAGAAAATCCTTAGTTTTTCGAAAAATTCAAAGTTTTGTAAACAGGAAATTTATAAAATTGACCACATAATTGATATTCATGTCAACACCGAAGTGCTGACTACTGGGCTGGTGATACCCTCGGGGACGAAACGTCCACCAGCAGAGGCATCGACCCACGGATATATGAGATGTAAGTACTGACCTATATATGGGTTCAAAATTCCGCGGGTCTATATACAATAAAATCTAACCAAACTGGACCACTTTCTAGAATGTTTTCAGGTCATTCAAAGAGAGAATACATAATATTTCGAAAGATATGTTTGAGTATATCTAATCTGAGCCTGTTTCCTCTTGCAATAGTATTAGCGGTAACACATTTGACTATTCTATCCTTTACATAAATATTCCCTATTTCAAAATAAAGCATTGATTTCCAGAATTTGTCATTCTTTGTTGGATACAAAAAAATGCCAATGTAGATACAAGTATCTTGTTTTAGGGAGGGAAAATCGTACTTTCTTATATATCACTCTGATTCAAACAAACATATTTTAATCCCTCGATTAATAACATATTTCATTCAATTGGAGGACGTGTTTTGCAACTATTGTCATTCCCATGAGAACTTACTTAATTTCTCTTCTGTTCAATGTGTTCCTTAATCGTGTGAATCTGAATACACGCACGCTTTTTAGCGAGAATAAAGAAGCGAGCGTTATCTTTTAACTTTAGCGATAGAAATAATGTCCTCTCAAAAAAAATTCAAAACGTTGAAATGAGGGATACAACAAATACAGTTAATTCTACCTCATATCTTGAAACACATTTAGAATTTGACAATAAGGATAGTTTGAGATAAAACTTTATGATAAAAGAGATGATTTTTGCTTCACAATTTTGCTTGTGAAATTGCCATTTCTATGTAGCAACACACCAACAGTGCATGCATAAGGCATATCAGCTCCTAGTTTAATATTCAGCTATTAAACCAGGAGGTTCAAGGAGTTATGGTGAAGTTATCTCTTCGAATTTTTTTCAAGTCTTCATGTATTTGTCTTGAGTCTTGAAAAGTTAGAAGAAGTAGAAAGATGTGGTATGAGTGCCAATGAGACAACTCCATCCATTTAGGAAATTTTAATAATAAATCTTCTATTCAAACGAATTCGTTTGTTTGTGTCTGATTGTAAAACAATGCGATAGTTTTGAGTGCAAATAGTAACATCCATGCAGCATCCTGGTTATGCAACGGCAATGAAGGTTTTGCCAGGTGAGCTTAAGTTTTTGTCAAAAAGCAATTTCGAGGCAAGATAATCAGAAAATTCAAATCCTAAAATAACTGATGATCACAAATTCAAATCATTCTGTTCTTTTCAAACATAGTTACCTAACACTATTATGTCGGATATCTATTTTCAAGGGCGAGTGAGCATCCAGTCGCAAGGGAATAAATAATTCAATACTGACAATTGAGTATCAGTATCATGTTTACAAATTGTATACAAGGAAGAAAACAGTCATTATCTAGAAGTTGAAACATAAATTTTCGTTAATATTAGGTATCGGAGCATCAATCCATCTAGTATATATTACATAAATAGAAATGTTTATCAATAAATCACGGGTTCTTAGTTAAGTTTAAAATACTAGAAGTATCATCAAAATAGGACTTATTCATGCACGTTAATGTTATCTTAAAATATAGATTAGGTATATAGATAAAGTATGATTTTGTTATAGATTATACAGGTCGTGATTTTTTAACAACCGAGGACAATTGTTTGTCAATTGAGCAATGGTTCTTGTCAGTTTGTCTCCGACTTATGAGTTTGAATATCCATGTGTAATCTCCTGTCTTTCTTGTACCATTAAAACAAACAAAACTACAGAAATCTGTGTAAAAACTAGATTTGTAAATTCTTCAGCAGATTTTCCTTAGGCTTTGATGCAGATTAACAACATGTTTCAACCTAGGTCATGTTGTACTCGAAAGATACTGTACATTTAAGTGCCAGTCTTTGTAAGAATCAGGCAATTTAGGTGAAAATCAAACATGATCATAAAAAACCCACCGAGCTATTCATGCTATTTAATACTAACCATCGTCCTGAGTTTAAAATAATTGGTCTTTCGTTTGTGTGTGTCTTGTAATATCAAATAACTTGGTTAGAAAATTGGTTAGAATGATAGCAAATTATAGCAGATTACAGAGTTATCTTCCCTTATTCGTTAATTTCTAGTGCATTTCAACCAAATTGTATCTTTATTACCAGAACAGAAAACGGGAATAAATGTTATTTTTGTGCATATCTACATTTTATGAACTGAAATCAATGTCAAATTGGGTGGGTTTTTTTGGTCATGTTTTCACCACTGCCTGATTCTTAGGCAGACTGGCACTTAATTACACTTATATTTTCTTAATTGAGATTGATAGTTACCCTACATCTAAATTTAAATGTTGACAATTACTCAAAGATGTTTTGTCAGATTTATACTAATAATAATTAAATAAAGTCCGTCCGACTCTACCATTAGCAATGTTGGTTTATGGTCTGTAAGAAGGATCTATATAATAAAATGAAACTAAACTTATATACTAGACCTTTGAATTTGCTGTTTGAGCTGCTTTACAGTAGTAATTTCGGGGCTGTTTATACATTGTCATGGCTTGATGTTCGTTTGAACTGCTTTATAGTAGTAATTTCGGGGCTGTTTATACATTGTTATGGCTTGATGTTCGGTGTGCGCCAATGCTCCATGTGGAATGGGTATTAAATTATAATTCTGGTACCTTTGACCTTAACTATTTACACCACCTCGTCGCCTAGGGTATCTCCATCTCAGTAGTCAGCCCTTTGGTGTGGACACGAATATCAATAATATGGTCATGCTAATAAATTTCCTGTTGACAAAACTTTTAAACTTTTCAAAAAACTAAGGATTTTCTTATCCCAGGGATAGATTACCTTAGCCGTATTTGGTGCAAAATTTTGGACTTTGGTCCTCAATGCTCCTCAACCTTGTATTTGTTTGGCTTTATAACTATTTTGATCTTGGCGTCACTGATATATAGACGAAACGTGCGTATGAGGTATTGAATTATAATCCTGGTACCGTTGATAACTATTGAATGACATACTTTGACCCATAAAGAAATACATTTTACAAATTCTAACTTGGAATGAGAGTTGACTCATTTGAACTCATACCACATCTTCTTATATCTATATAGACATCTACGAGAAAAGTACACGGAAGCACTCAGTTTAACGCCGACCAAAACTTAAGCTATAAGCATACGTTTAATGGAGTATCGTTATTTACGTCTCACGGTACTCAATCCATCCTTAAATTCAAAATTTATAATTGTGACGTTAGGAGCCACATCGTAATTAAAAGAGGCAAATGTTAATTGTGTAATTTAAGCAATACGGATAAACTTAGATTACATATTATCCTACATACATATATTTTACAAATTTTGACAGAAATGTTATACAAGACATTTGATATAATTGACGTAGACGATTCCGTTATTCTCGTTAATAAGGATGATGACGAAATTGTAGAGTCGTTACTTTATGTGTTTGCAAACCATGCAAGCCCTAAATGCTGATGTGTGAAGCTTCTTGATGTGCTACATAGCAGATTATATAATTGAACTATATTAGGTCTTCAAAAAGTTAAATGATATTAAAACGAATTCTAAAGACAACTTTAATTGGAATGATCCTTATCAATTATCAAAAAGTTCGAACTTATCAAACGAAAGGAAAACAATTGTCATAAAATTGAAATGACACAAGCATTTCCTTATGTAGAAAATAGTGGCTCTAACCTGGTTTTATACCTACCTAACCCTCTCACTTTTACAGTCGCTTAAATTCTAGTATACTGACCATAATGTGTAAACAAAACTAACAGACAAAATAGGAATACAGAAATCAACGTTGTGTCATAATTCTATAAAATCAAACAAAAAAGGTTTAAAAAAAAACGACAATGGAATATAAACAAAAACATGAGCCAAAAAAGGCAACAGTAGTATACCGCTGTTCGAAATTCCTAAATCGATCGAGAAAAAAAACAAATCCGTGTTACCAACAAAAACTGAGGGAAACGCATGAAAGATAAAAATACAAAAAATGACAGCATCACAACAATACGATTGCGAGATGAATACGTACCGAGCCAAATTTTATCTAAGTTAATGTTAATGCTTTGTCTAAACTTTGGATGCGAAGAGAAATGAAAATGTATATATTTCTCAATATATGTAATTTGCCTTCGTGATTGAGATAACATTAAGATGTTGTTAAGCATATATGTTTGTGTTATGTTTTTGATATTGTTCATATAACATAAACAGTATAATAGTTCAATATATTTATAATTAGGAAATACAGATAGTCAATAAATAAACCAAATAGTCTTTGAGCTGTTTTTATCAAACAATTGTTGATATTAATGATGTATTTTGCTATTTTTAGTTCTTTCAATCAAACTTTGTGAAGTATCATGACCAAAACATGTTTTTGATTTAATATATTTGTACAACAGATAAATTTGTATACGTATCATCACTGTTGCATTTGCAAGTCTGGAAAAGGACACTTGTTTTTTTTTTTTCATTTCATGTTTTTGAGCTTTTGATTTTGCAATTTGATGAAGGAAATTCCGTTTTTGTTTATTACTTTGTCTGTTAGAATTTGAGGTCATTCGTTACAAGGATTTGATTGATTTTTGTTTTACTTTCAGTGTTCCTACCTCTCCGGAGATAGTTATCTGTAATAAAATTGTACACAACTTGACCACTTCTAAAATGTAGTCATGTTATAAGAAAGAGAGGCTTAAGAAAGCGTAGGGATCTTCAAAATGATTAGCTGAAAAAAAATGACAATGCAATGGCAACATAAGATCGAAAAAATACCAAAAGATAGACAGCCTAGAAAACATTTGATAGAAAACCATAGATAATCTATTTAATGTATTGTGTGAACCGATGAAATCTGACAAAAATACCATTGATTACTATACGAACGAAAGACTTTTTGCATGTCACAATTGAAAATTTAAGAAATTGATAATGTTATTAATATGTATATCTCAAGAATTAAAAAAACACTTTTAATAACTTGAATTCATTCCTTTTGCAGTTAAAATTACCACAAAGCAACCAACAACATGTTAGTGGTATGACATTAAAACTTCAAGGACATTTAAAACACTTATATCTACATTCAAGACCGTGCGCTATAAGTGAAATAGCAAAACAATCATTATATTGTAACATCTCAAGAAAAGGCTTATGAACTATTTAATGCCATTTTCCTAGCATGTGACCTATTTTGCAGACATCAGCAAATTAATTCATTGTCGGAAGGTGCAGATTAGACTGGAAATTAACACATTTCAAAGATTCATTAGAGCATATACAACCAGTCCTTTAAAACGATGGAAATATACCTTTGACAATAACGTTCCCCATTTTAGAAAAAAGTAATAAAATTGTTCCTTCTTCGTTACATATGAAGTCAAATATTTTTTTCAAGGGAGAGGTAAATCGTACATTGTATAAAAAAATAATTCTGATTAAAAATAATCTCTGAAACTGCTTCAAGATCCTTGCTTTTTTTAAGGGACGTGTTTTTTTCTATTAAATCATTGGCATTCACATGGGAACCTCCTGTGTTCCTATCCTCGTCTGTATCCTTGATTCTTATGAGGCTCGATTCTACGACATCAGATCAGAAGTCAGTACTTCCATCCTGACATTATTTACTAGTATAACATTCCTGTCTAAAATTGTCCGTTTACAAATGTGGAAATTATAAAGAAACCAAGGTTTCAACCCACTCAGGCAAAGTTGGAATCCTTTCTATATCTGCACTGAAACAAATGTAACATTCTTTGGTACACATAGTAACACCCAAGTAGCATCATTATATTCTATTCATTCCTATCAAGCATAGTTGCTAATAGTTATCAAAGGTACCAGGATTATAATTTAGTACTCTATACGCTGTTATGATCGAGTCATACACATTTTCAAAGACGATGTTGACTCAGTCGCAAAATTATAAATAATTCTACACTGTCAACTGTTTACATGTATCATGTTTACAGATCGTACAACAGCCATTATCTAGAAGTTACTAATTATATTTTTTTATTAGAGACTTTCCATATGGAAATTTTCCTCGGAGATCAGTATTCTTGTTGTGTTTTTTATTCATATCAGGTAACGTAACTTCAATTTATCGGGTATTTGTAACATATAATATATGTAAATGTTTATTAATAAATAACGTGTTCTTGGTACAATTTAAAATACCAATATCATTAACAGAGTAGATAAATGTGCCCAGTTTTGGGTGGGTTTCGTGCTTCTTATCTTAAGTTTGGCATATTATGTTTAGTGTACCGTTGTTTTTCTTTAGATCTTTTCCATTCTTTTGCCATGGTGTTATCAGTTCATTTTCGAGTGTCAATTTGTTTTTCCAGTGTTTTGATATATAACAAAAAATTTGACTGCTGTACCCCGATCTTTGACAGTTTTACTGCTTATGTCTGTTTGTTTTGTTCACACATCATTGTCAATATAATGGAATGTAATGCGACTGCAGTAATATGACTTCCGTTTTGACATGAATAATCATTGATATAGTTATAAATTAGCTGTTAACAAAACAAAAGGAATTTTTTTACGTCACATTATGGTCATATGGCAAAATGTTTGGGAATTTGGGGTTCGCAATGCTCCTCTACTTCGTAACTTATTTTGCCTTTTGAACTTTTTAATTCTAGCGTCTCTGAGAAATTTTTTGTAGTCCAAACGAGCATCTGGCATTTACGATTTCAATCCAGGTATCTATGAGTTTATTCACAAGATACCATTGTTTATGAATGCAATTATTCTGGAAACCAAAATGGATAAAATCTTCCCTCCACTTCATCTGAACTCTGGTGGATAGTAGCACTCAGACCACACACCCTTGTTTCTACGTCGAAAGACTGAGTGATGGATGGACAGATCTATGAACGAATAGCCTTATAGCAGACTTGTTTTGAAATTGTTATGGATCACTGTTTATGACCAACTCAAACTCAAAATTAGTCTAAATTGCAATTTATTTATAAATTCAACAACACTTACTGTTATCTTGATGATAATTTTCGTGAAATAATCAAGGACTTACCAACTATACTGCCGAACAAGGAACTTACTTCAAATGAATCAAATTTAAACGGCTAAAGTTGTCCTTTCCTAGATTTAGATATTTCAGTTTACACGGGAAAATCCACACTAAAATTTACGAAGAAAGGGACGAATGTTCGTCCCCTAAAGTAAGTGTTATATTTCACAACTCTATCGGTATGCCTGTGTTTATTATGACGTTTTGATTTTAACGAACGTATTTATATGTTTTACTGGAAAATTATTAAGCCACGGATTTTCGCTACCATCAATCAATTTAAACCTTTATCAAATTCTTCCATAGATATAAATATTAGGTTTTGAAGTTTGGTTGTATGTAGAAAAGTTATTTCAAACGGGAGAGCACACCACATTTTTACGGGAAATGTTGTTTATCGTGCCCGGAAATTTAGAAAAGATCCTGGTAATCGTATCGATCATTCAAAATGAAATCTATTCTAAAAGATGACCAGTTCAACACTGTTATTATATAATTGATTATTGTTTTAATGGTGTTATCAGTTATCAGTTAACTAAAAGGGTTTTGCTCATTGTTGAAAGCCGTACAGTGTACTTTCATTGGCAATCATACCACATCTTATTTTTTATATTGATTATCTTAAATACCTTTATATAAATACTACCTCACCTAGGCCTATTTTGATCAAAACCTTCTGTAATTGATCAGGATCCCTAAATGATCTTAAACTTTGTATATTATTTTGCATATTAGCGTTTCTTAGCATGTGACTGGCACAGATCAAGATGGTCTGGTATAAAAATTATGACCAGTTAAAATGTAATTTTAAAAAAATGTCTGCAATTTAGGATGTCATATGTGAATTTGGCCTACAACTTGTCGAAAGTGGATAATAGCAAATATAAAAAAAAAATTCATCTGAATTTTGTTCAAATTTTGAGCCAAAAGTTCTGCATAACAACAATAAAAGTGGTGCTTCAAATTGATCTTAGTACATACTTTCGTTTCACCTGTAAACAAATTGTCTGCATGACAATATTGAAAAAGATGTTTCAATATGATCAATGTACCAGTAAACAAAGTTCTGTATAACAATAATAAGGATAATGATTCATTGTGACATTGAATCATACTGTCGTTTATGTGCTTGTCCCAAGTCAGGAACCTGTAAATAAAGGCAACAGTAGTATACCGCTGTTCAAAACTCATAAATCCATGGACAAAAAACAAAATCGGGGTAACAAACTAAAACAGAGGAAACGCATTAAATATAAGAGGAGAACAACGACACAACACCGAAAAACACATATAACATCTAAACCAAATACATGAATTTGGGATAAACAAGTACCGTGCCACGTCTTATCTTAATATCTCAAAAATAAGAGAAAACAAACGACACAACATTAAAATGCAACACACACAGAAACGAACAATAATATAACAATGGCCATCTTCCTGACTTGGTACAGGACATTTTTAAATGGGAATAAATATGGTGGGTTGAACCTGGTTTTGTGGCATGCCAAACCTCGCACCTTAATGGCAAAGTTAAATATAACATCGAAATGACAACACAACATACCAGGACCACAACACAAACAAACAGGAGAACACATCAGACACGCCAAAAACGCGCCCCGTCAACACAAGACTCACCAGCGACGCCCAGACACAAAAGATCGAAAGTGAAAAAAAGTACAAAGCCGCACTGCACTGAAGATAAAAAGTTGAAAAAGGCCGTGCCAAATACGGCGTAGCTCTTATGCATGGGTTCAGTGATTGTTATTTGTTGATGCGTTACATATTTGTTTTTCGTTCATTTTTGTCTATAAATTAGGCTGTTGGTTTTCTCGTTTGAATTATTTTACATTTGTCATTTCGGGGCCTTTTATAGCTGACTATGCGGTATGGGCTTTGCTCGTTTTTGAAAGCCGTATAGTGACCTATAGTTGTTAATTTCTGTGTCATTATGGCTCTTTTGGAGATAATACCACATTTTCTTTTTTTAAATTGTCAGTACAGATCATGTAACAAAGTTCTTGATGTCAACAATAAAAAAATTGCTTCAATGTGATGCTAGTACATTTCGTCTAAAAAGTTAAATACAGGTAATAACAAATTCTTTACATCAAGGAAAATTCAATAGAAAAGACCCTTAACAAATGGCGATATCAAAAGCTGAAACACATCAAACGTAAGGAAAACAATTGTCATTTCCTGACTTTTACATTTCTTATGTAGAAAACAGACGATAAAACCTGTCTTTATAGCTAGCTAAACCTCATCAAACCTGTTATTGTAGCTAGCTTAACTCATCAAACCTGTCTTTATATCTAGCTAAACCTCATAAAAAACCTGTCTTTATAGCTAGCTAAACCTCATAAAACATGTCTTTATAGCTAGCTAAACATCATCAAACCTGTTATTGTAGCAAGCTAAACCTAATCAAAAAGTTAAATTAAAAAAATACTGAACTTAGAGGATAATCAATTCGGAAAGTCCATAATCACATGGCAAAATCAAATAACAAAACGCATCAAAAACGAATGGACAAGAACTGTCATATTCCTGACTTGATACCGGCATTTTCGAATGTAGAAAATGGTGGATTAAACCTGGTTTTATAGCGCTAACCCTCTCACTTTAATGACAGTCTCATCAAATTCCGTTATATTTACATTGATGCGTTAAATAAACAGACACAATAAATAAAATAGTCAAAATATGGATACATCAGTCATCATCGTATAACAATTTTAAAAGGAACAATTTAACTGAACACAAAAACATCTACTATCTACGAACACATTCATTGATTTGAGTGTCTGATGTCAGAAAATTTTATACGTCACATAAATTTGTCGTTCAATGTGCATACAAAAAATATTTCAATTCACATAGGCAATGTTAGCATACAGGGTTAAAAAATCAAAAGTATGTAAGAAAAATTTCAATAATAGACCGAGATTTAAACTAGTCCAAAAGTTATGTATAGAATTTATAGGAATCCACTACACGATTGAATGATTTCGACGTTTTTGTTTTAACGTATATTGTAATTCATAATAGAAATATATCATAATGACATATAATAGAACAATATCAACTGACGGGATCTTTTAAAGTACAGAGTCACGTTATAAGAACAAAAGAAATACAAAAAGTCGCATGTACAAAACAAACCACCAAAAAATGAAAGCCAATACAAACACATTGACGAAATGTATAAGTACCGAGCCACGTCAAACAGATATCACATTAAAGCATTCAACAGTAAAAGTAATATTAATAATAGAACAAAGACTAATGAAAGAACTATAGAACACGTTGTTAAAATGATAAACAATATCAGTACGCAGTACATATACATCAAGACCATCGTGTATTATTTGAGAAGTTGATACGGAATATTTATCAACAAGGTCTTGATACCTTCCGATGAACTTTTTAAACAAGAGACTCTCAATATCATGAATTGCTAACCTTAATTTTTTTGGTTAAATCTCTCATCAATGATTATTTTGGCTTTTCAATTTATTTAAATGTTCTTTGAATCTTCCTATTTTCTTCAAAAGCAAAAAAAAATATCATTTTTTCCTATGTTCTATTTAGCCATAGGAGCTATGTTTCTTGACATACAAAAAAATAAAATATAAAATTTATACTAGATACTCTGAAACTCATTTAGCCTAAATTTGGCTGAAATTGATACAGCAGTTTCAAAGGAGAAGATTTTTTAAAGTAAGTCAACATGAACAAATTGTGATAAAAGTCTTTAAAGGGCAATAACTCCTTAAGGAGTCAATTGACAATTTTGGTCATATTGACTTATTTGTAGATCTTACTTTGCTTAACATTTTTGCTATTAACAGTTTATCTGTATCTATAATAATATTCAAGATAATAACCAAAAACTGAAAAATTTCTTTAAAATCATCAATTCAGGGGCATTATACCTGAAAAACCAGTTACCCAATTCGGCTGAAAATTTCAGGACAGGTAGACCTTGACCTAATAAATACTTTAACGTCTTGTCTTATTTGCTCTAAATGCTGGAGTTTTTGAGATAAAGGCCAAAACCTGCATTTTACCCTGTGTTCTATTTTTAGCCATGACGGCCATGTTTTTTGACGAAATAGAAAATAAAACACAAACTTTATTTTATACACCCTACTGATCATTCAGTTGAAGTTTGGTTGAATTTGGTTGAGTAGTTTTAGAGGAGAAGATTTTTTAAAGTTAGCAAATATGATGAACAAATTGTGAAAAATTGTCATTAAAGGACAATAACCCCTTAAGGGGTCAATTGACAATTTTTGTCATATTAACTTATTTGTAAATCTTACTTTGCTGATCATTTTTGCTGTTTACAGTTTATCTTTATTTATAATAATATTCAAGATAATGACCAAAAACTGCAAAATTTCCTTAAAATTACCAATTAAGTGGCAGCAACCCAACAATGGGTTGTTTAATTCATCTTGAAATTTCAGGGCTGATAGATCTTGACCTAATGAGCATTTTTACTCCATGTCAGATTTGCTCTAAATGCTTTCGTTTTTGAGATAAAAGCCAAAAACTGCATTTGACCCCTATGTTCTATTTTTAGCAATGGCGACCATGTTTGTTGATAGATCAAAACTTCGGATACAATTTAAAAACTAGATACCCTAAGGAACATTCAGTTAAAGTTTGGAAGTATTTGGCCTAGTTGTTTCAGAGGAGAAGATTCTTGAAATAGTTTACGACAGACGACGACGACAGATGACAGACGACGGACGCCAAGTGATGGCATAAGCTCACATGGCCCTTTGGGTCAGGTGAGCTAAAAAAAGGACGAGACGTTCTTTGACATACCCCTGGTTCATCAACTTTCTACTCAGACACTGATGACGATTTACAAAGTCTGAGTAGGATCTGCAAGCTCTTGAATATCGAATAAGTTGGGAAATATATATCCCATATGCAGGTGAAGTTGGAATATTGCTATTAAGGTGGGGGAAATTTATAATTTCAAAATTAAAATTGTCTTGTATGTCATAGACTCAAACGTGTCTTTAAAGTTAGCTACATTTCATCAAACCTGTCTTTAAAGCTAGCTTAACATCATTAAACTGGGCTCTATAGCTAGGTAAACCTTATCAAACCCGTTTTAATAGCTAGCTAAACCTCATCAAACCTGTCTTTATAGCTAGCTAAAACTCATCAAACCTGTCTTTATAGCTAGCTAAACCTCATCAAACCTGTCTCTATAGCTAGCTAAACCTCATCAAACCTGTCTCTATAGCTAGCTAAACCTCATCAAACCTGTTTTTATAGCTAGCTAAACCTCATCAAACCTGTCTGTAAAGCTAGCCAAACCTCATCAAATCTGTCTTTATAGCTAGCTAAACCTCATCAAACCTGTCTTTAAAGCTAGCTAAACCTCATCAAACCTGTCTCTATAGCTAGCTAAACCTCATCAAACCTGTTTTTATAACTAGCTAAACCTCATCAAACCTGTCTCTATAGCTAGCTAAACCTCATCAAACCTGTTTCTATAGTTAGCTAAACCTCATCAAATCTGTCTTTATAGCTAGCTTAACCTCATCAAACCTGTCTTTATAGCTAGCTAAACCTCATCAAACCTGTCTTTATAGCTAGCTAAACCCCATCAAATTTTTCTTTATAGCTAGCTTAGCCTCATCAAAACTGTCTTTATAGCTAGCTAAACCTCATCAAACCTGTCTTTATAGCTAGCAAAACCTCATCAAACCTGTCTTAATAGCTAGCTAAACCTCATCAAACATGTCTTTATAACTAGCTTAACCTCATCAAACATGTCTTTATAGCTAGCTAAACCTCATCATGAGACAATAGCTAGATAATGTTGAAACATTTTGAAGTTTTTAGAAATGTTGATTCAAACACATCTAATTTAGACATAGAGGGTATCACAATAATCACTCAAATTGATAAAAAAGTAAAGTGAACTTTAATATTTTAAACTTTTATTGACATTAGATTTAAGTTCAATATTACAACATCATGATTGCAATACATTATAGTAGGTACCACTAAACACAGATATTATTAAAACATTTAACACAGTTACCATTAATTCATTAAATACATATATAATAAATACATTAAACACATATATAATAAGTACATTAAACACATATATAATAAATACATTAAACACATATATAATAAATACATTAAACACATATTTAACTAGATATCATTGAGATGGGAGCTATCTCTGTGGGCCCCGCTGTCAATAACGTAAGGTAAATAAGTTGTATGGATAATCTGATATGAAGCATTATTTAAAGTTATTACATAGTCTCACGTGTGATTTTAATCTAAGATTTTAAGTTAAAACTGTAAAATATTCTCAACTTACTTTCATAGTATAATAGTGATATGACTGCATGATGTGAACTCATTGTTGACTACTCTAAGGTGACTTCTGGATATATGGATTGATGTTTGAACAATATGTTTAAAGGTGCTGCCCAATTGATATTTGTCACATATTTTTAGAATTATGCCTTCAATATATTATGACCCACCAAGTATAAAGAATGAAATATTAACGGTTCTCGAGAGGTAGAGCGGACACAATTTGTTAAGAACAACGAACGGATGGACAGACCAACGGACTGACCTTTGAACTAGGATGCATACATTATGACACATTCTCTGGTGTTGGTTAATATATATGTTAAGTTGAAAATGTTTGTCAGGTATAAAGTATGAAATAATAACAGCTGTCCTCTCATTTCCATCTACATATACTAAATATCATGTATTCACACTGAGGATTATTCATTTCAATATACCTTATCGCTAGTCCCGGCTGACCCGGCCGCTTGAACTTTTGACGCATACAACAATCACTTTTCCATTGTGGTGTCAGATATTTTGTTTTGTGACGTCAAAATTTTACGGGAACCTGTGTGATATCCAGTAATGGCCGACAAATAGCGATAAGGTGTATTTCACCAAGGACCATTCATTAAAATCTTTTACACACTAAATATCATTCACTTAAATCTACGCATTCTAAATATCCTTCATCAAATTTACACACCAAGAATCGATCACTAAAACTCACACACTGAGGATCATTCATTAAAATCAATACATACTTATGGTAGAGTCATGGTATACAGCCATCTTGGATTGTAAATCTGCAAATGTGCAGACAGATGTGCAATTTTATTAGATATATCATTCCATATCATTTTAAGGGGAACACTTTAATGAATGATATTTAGTGTGTAAAGATTTTTATGAATGGTCCTTGGTGTAATTGAAATGAATGATCCTCAAGACTGTTAATTTGTATGAGGAAAACTTGCTGATTTATTGCATTATACTAGAAAAACAAATACCAAACAATTGTGTTTAGAAATCATTTTTTTTCAACTAAGTCATTTAAGGGGAGATAACTCTTCAAGTACAAAAAACAAGTTCAATGACACCATTTTTTCTTTTCTTTTCTTGAAACATACTATGAAACACATCTTCTAACATTTCATTTCAAAATTCTATCTCACAGATTTCTTTTTATGCACAAAATGTGTTTTTTTCATGATCATTCTGAGCAAATTTAGGCAATTTTCAATGACTCATAGCTCAAAAAAAAAGAATAGTGACCCATCTTTTTTATTATATTTTTGAAAAGCACATAATTAAATCTTCATTTTGTCAAAGTACTAGTATAAGAAAATTCTATCTTGGGAAACATATACTTATAATCTACCTTAACATCATTCATTGAAATCGACATAAACAACAATATGTCAATAAAATCACACACACAGAGGAATATTCATTTTAAATATTAACAAACAAATTTAAATAATTAATGAGTACACAAAGTTATTTAAGTGGAACATTTCAAATAAACAGTCAACTGACAGTTCAGGTAACATAGGAAAAGCCTTGATGATCATGTTGGCTTAAATAGTCTATCTGTCTATACTACATTTCAACTAAAATACAAAACGACTTCCATTTACCAATTATATTTATCAAAGATCCATTACTCCTATAAGATGTCAATTTATGGTTTCAGTATTATTGGCACTTTCATCTAAGATTTTACTTTACTGGTCAGTTTGTTAACAGTTCAGGAAAAATATTTCAATTGGTCAAATATTGTTATAAAAGGGTAAATGCTTCTATAAGAAGTCATCTGATAATTAAGATAGAAATGCAAAACATGTAAACTCTGAGGACTTTTTGTTATACCAAAATCTTTTTCATCTTTAGATTGTTCTGTTCATATAATAAGTGGTGTTAACATCAACTTTGTACAGGAGGATGAAATAGATAATTATCTAATCCCCTCTGTCTTACAATAAATATGTATTTAATCCACTCTGTGTTTGTTAATCAATACATTTTACCATCACCATGTATCTGATAAACTAACTTATATAATGCATATTAATAATTATTCTTGACAACATGTTATCTTACAAAATCATTTTATAATCTCACTTTAAACAGTCAACATAGACATTTGACATCTGTAATCGGATAGTAAACAGAGTTCCATCAATAAACAAATAATTCAGGAAACTGCATATCATACACTGGTACCACATTGTCACTGAATGCTTTCCTATTCCTCTCTGGACTCTCTGGAGGTTTGGACACCATGTCTAAAATCTCACTTAGTTTGTTACGGAAATGATTGGACTGAAACAGTAACGTTATAAATGTTAACAAACACTCAAATCAGATACTTAACTATGTAAACTTGTCTTAACATTGTTTTAGTATTATCTAAACAGAATCCTAACAAAGTCCTCTTACTAATAATATAAGGAAACCTTTTCAGATTATTTTTTCTTCAGATGCAATGAATGTGTTTGTCTAAGTTCAGTAGCATCCAAAGAAGAATTTCTGTCTACTTTTTTTAACTGGAGACTGCAGTAAATAGACTTTCTTTAAATAAAACACAGAAATTAAATCAAATATTTTTTACTTAGCTCCAGTCTTAATCAAAGAGCTGAATAGCTCTGAGGGGAAAGACGGCCCTTGTTTCTATTTAATTATGTTTTTGGAAAGGGAGGTATCTTTTGATAGTTTTCATATGAAAAATGAAAAAGAGAACAGCTAGAACATGTAGAAAGGTTGACAATATTGAAATCAATTGTTGTTTATGTAATTTCATTTCCTTAGTTTAGGATTCAATTTGGACCAATGGAAGAGATCTGCATCTTCTAAATCTAAACATTTGATTAAAGTTGATAGCTAATTATCTAAAACTCAAATGAATTCTGTCATTTCACAACAACTACAATATTTTTTGAAATCTTGATTGTGTACCACTGAACTGCAGGCTAGGGCCATTTTCTATTTTTTGTGACAGTACTCTTGGATTTTAAAGTTTTTTCTTTAGAAAGTGTGGACTGAAAAATCTTTTCAGTTTTAAATTTCCATTGTTAAAGTTCCGAGTTACAACACTCATCACAGGGAAACAGGTACAAATAAAAAAAACAAACAATATGAGTGATGTAAACTGTGTGAAGCTTGTTTCCAAATCTTAATTTTGAAATATTTGTAAACAATAAATATGTTTAAACTACAAAATGCATTTTTTTTTTCAACCTTTACAATGATTATGTAGGTACACAAAAATTTAGTTTTAATAGAAGACTACTAATCCAATGAAATGTCACATTTGAAGTGTTTAAATACATTAACTTTTATTTTAGTGGATAATTAGTCATCAATTGAGGTGCTCCTGAATTGGAGGAAGATTCTCAGAATTTTTACAGAAAAAAGTGGTCTCACTAATTAGCGACAAGAAGAATTTTAGCGACAAGAAGCGATAAGAAGAATATTTTTTTCTTGTCGCTAAATAGTCTTCTTGACGCTTCTTGTCGCTTTTTGACGCTTTTTGTCTCTAATTAGTGAGACCCGAAAAAAGTTATAAAATCGTTTCTTTCCCCTGTCTCATGTAACCCCACGATCTTTGTTTATTTTGAAAGTTGTTGACCTAAAAATTAAAGTATCGTATGTTGATGTTTAAATCATCTACAGTAAACAATATTATGTTTAGATTTAACAAATACAAATTTGTAATTAGTGCACGATCTCTAAGAATGATTTAAATAACCAGTGAACTGGTGAAGGATATCCCTGCTTCTTCCAAGAATGACGTCACTATAAAATACAATGTAGGTTGGATATATTTAGAATATCTCGTCATACTAATTTTTCCGGATTGTAAATTAAACGTATATAGTGTAAAGGAGAGTTCAAGATACGATAATTTCATGAGAAACAGAAGGGAAATGTGTAAAAAGTGTTTAAAGTCAAACTATTCATTCCTGGGTCTCCTTCTCTTCAATCTAAGTAAGATTTGTTGGGGGTTTTCCACACTATAACATGTATAAAAACAAAATGAATGATGTGAGGGAGTGTCACTCTGGTCAACCACATAGGGGATTGACGGCTTGAAGCCGTCTTTCCCCAAAAATTTTGTACTATCAAGCGTTGCTCATGAATTATATTCATTATATAACCAGAAGAGGTTGCCTGACATTTTTCTAAATTGCAAGTTAAGTACCTTGTGTTATATAAATGTTTATAGGATTGTTTTTTCTGAGACAAGTGCCTGTGTAGAAATGGCTGAAAAAAAGCAACAGAACCATCATACAGACAGACAAATGTAAACCAGTACTTAGTTCCTAATGAATAATAATAATCTTAATATCTCTGTTAAATGTGTTTACCTTGGCCTCAGAATGAGCTACAATGTTAGATTTGATAACCTTGGCCTCAGAACGACCTACTATTGTAAGATTTGTTTACCTTGGTCTCAGAAGAAGCTACTGTTGTAAGATTTGTTTACCTTGGCCTAAAAACGAGCTACTATTGTTAGATTTGTTTACCTTGGCCTCAGAACAAGCTTCTATTATAATTTGTTTACCTTGGCCTCAGAATGACCTACTATTGTAAGATTTGTTTACCTTGGCCTCAGAACGACCTACTTATGTAAGATGTGTTTACCTTGGCCTCAGAACGACCTACTATTGTAAGATTTGTTTACCTTGGCCTCAGAATGACCTACTATTGTAAGATTTGTTTACCTTGGCCTCAGAATGAGCGACTATTGTAAGATTTGATAACCTTGGCCTCAGAACGACCTTCTATTGAAAGATTTGTTTACCTTGGCCTCAGAACGAGCTACTATTGTAAGATTTGTTTACCTTGGCCTCAGAATGAGCTACTATTATAAGATTTGTTTACCTTGGCCTCAGAACGAGCTACTATTGTAAGATTTGTTAACCTTGGCCTCAGAATGACCTACTATTGTAAGATTTGTTTACCTTGGCCTCAGAAAGAGATACTATTATAAGATTTGTTTACCTTGGCCTCAGAACGAGCTACTATTGTAAGATTTGTTTACCTTGGCCTCAGAATGACCTACTATTGAAAGATTTGTTTACCTTGGCCTCAGAATGACCTTCTATTGAAAGATTTGTTTACCTTGGCCTCAGAAGAGATACTATTATAAGATTTGTTTACCTTGGCCTCAGAACGAGCTACTATTGTAAGATTTGTTTACCTTGGCCTAAGAATAAGCTACTATTGTAAGATTTGATAACCTTGGCCTCAGAACGACCTTCTTTTGAAAGATTTGTTTACCTTGGCCTCAGAATGACCTACTATTGTAAGATTTGTTTACCTTGGCCTCAGAATGAGCTTCTATTGTAAAATTTGTTTATCTTGGCCTCAGAACGACCTACTATTGTAAGATTTGTTTACCTTGGCCTCAGAATGACCTACTATTGTAAGATTTGTTTACCTTGGCCTCAAAATGAGATATTATTATACGATTTGTTTACCTTGGCCTCAGAATGACCTACTATTGTAAGATTTGTTTACCTTGGCCTCAAAATGAGATACTTTTGTAAGATTTGTTTACCTTGGCCTCAGAATGACCTACTATTGTAAGATTTGTTTACCTTGGCCTCAGAATGACCTACTATTGTAAGATTTGTTTACCTTGGCCTCAGAACGAGCTACTATTGTAAGATTTGTTTACCTTGGCCTCCGAACGACCTACTATTGTAAGATTTGTTAACCTTGGCCTCAGAATGACCTACTATTGTAAGATTTGTTTACCTTGGCCTCAGAATGAGCTACTGTTGTAAGATTTGTTTACCTTGGCCTCAGAATGACCTACTATTGTAAGATTTGTTTACCTTGGCCTCAGAACGAGCTACTATTGTAAGATTTGATTACCTTGGCCTCAGAACCAGCTACTATTGTAAGATTTGATTACCTTGGCCTCAGAACGAGCTACTATTGTAAGATTTGATTATCTTGGCCTCAGAATGAGCTACTATTGTAAGATTTGTTTACCTTGGCCTCAGAACGAGCTACTATTTCTTCAAATGGTGCTGTCCTAAATGTATGTACAATCTCAAGTCGTCTCTTCTCTTCTTCTTCCTTCTTCTCTCTACTGTCTTCAGCTTTATAAATTAGAAAAAAAACATTTTACACACGGCCTAGACAGACCTTACAATGTCAAAATAATAAACATGCCATCATCAAACAAATATATACTACATAAAAATGTGATCCATAAATGTATAGCATTAGCACTTTTGATATAAATACTTTTCCACAGTCCAAGTTAATGTTCACAATATTCCTTATTTCTTTAATATAAACACAACACACTAACAGTTTAACATTGCAAAAGTTTTAATGATTCCTGGCCCAAAATATTTGCATACATGTCCTTGTCTAAAATGTGCATTGTTACCTTTCAGTTGGGTTATCATGATCATAAACAATATATCAGTTAGAATAACCTAACATTACAGACAATACATCAGTCAGAAAATTTAGCAATACAGACTATATTTCAGTCAGAAAAAATCATTGTTGGGAATAAATTCTTATACACATAATTAACACTGGCTAGATTAGCATCCTCAAACAATAGCATTACAAACTCATCATAGATACCAGTCTTCAAATTTTGTATACCAGACAAACCTTAGTTGTCTCCTCTTAATATGCTGTATACCAGACAAACCTTAGTTGTCTCCTCTCAATATGCTGTACACCAGACAAACCTTAGTTGTCTCCTCTTAATATGCTGTATACCAGACAAACCTTAGTTGTCTCCTCTTAATATGCTGTACACCAGACAAACCTTAGTTGTCTCCTCTTAATATGCTGTACACCAGACAAACCTTAGTTGTCTCCTCTTAATATGCTGTACACCAGACAAACCTTAGTTGTCTCCTCTTAATATGCTGTACACCAGACAAACCTTAGTTGTCTCCTCTTAATATGCTGTATACCAGACAAACCTTAGTTGTCTCCTCTTAATATGCTGTATACCAGACAAACCTTAGTTGTCTCCTCTTAATGTGCTGTATACCAGACAAACCTTAGTTGTCTCCTCTTAATGTGCTGTATACCAGACAAACCTTAGTTGTCTCCTCTTAATATGCTGAATACCAGACAAACCTTAGTTGTCTCCTCTTAATATGCTGTATACCAGACAAACCTTAGTTGTCTCCTCTTAATATGCTGTATACCAGACAAACCTTAGTTGTCTCCTCTTAATATGCTGTACACCAGACAAACCTTAGTTGTCTCCTCTTAATATGCTGTACACCAGACAAACCTTAGTTGTCTCCTCTTAATATGCTGTATACCAGACAAACCTTAGTTGTCTCCTGTTAATATGCTGTACACCAGACAAACCTTAGTTGTCTCCTGTTAATATGCTGTATACCAGACAAACCTTAGTTGTCTCCTCTTAATATGCTGTACACCAGACAAACCTTAGTTGTCTCCTCTTAATATGCTGTATACCAGACAAACCTTAGTTGTCTCCTCTTAATATGCTGTACACCAGACAAACCTTAGTTATCTCCTCTTAATATGCTGTACACCAGACAAACCTTAGTTGTCTCCTCTTAATATGCTGTACACCAGACAAACCTTAGTTGTCTCCTCTTAATATGCTGTATACCAGACAAACCTTAGTTGTCTCCTCTTAATATGCTGTATACCAGACAAACCTTAGTTGTCTCCTCTTAATATGCTGTATACCAGACAAACCTTAGTTGTCTCCTCTTAATATGCTGTACACCAGACAAACCTTAGTTGTCTCCTCTTAATATGCTGTACACCAGACAAACCTTAGTTGTCTCCTTTTAATATGCTGTATACCAGACAAACCTTAGTTGTCTCCTCTTTATATGCTGTATACCAGACAAACCTTAGTTGTCTCCTCTTAATATGCTGTATACCAGACAAACCTTAGTTGTCTCCTCTCAATATGCTGTACACCAGACAAACCTTAGTTGTCTCCTCTTAATATGCTGTATACCAGACAAACCTTAGTTGTCTCCTCTTAATATGCTGTACACCAGACAAACCTTAGTTGTCTCCTCTTAATATGCTGTACACCAGACAAACCTTAGTTGTCTCCTCTTAATATGCTGTACACCAGACAAACCTTAGTTGTCTCCTCTTAATATGCTGTATACCAGACAAACCTTAGTTGTCTCCTCTCAATATGCTGTACACCAGACAAACCTTAGTTGTCTCCTCTTAATATGCTGTACACCAGACAAACCTTAGTTGTCTCCTCTTAATATGCTGTACACCAGACAAACCTTAGTTGTCTCCTCTTAATATGCTGTATACCAGACAAACCTTAGTTGTCTCCTCTTAATATGCTGTATACCAGACAAACATGCTGTATACCAGACAAACCTTAGTTGTCTCCTCTTAATATGCTGTATACCAGACAAACCTTAGTTGTCTCCTCTTAATATGCTGTATACCAGACAAACCTTAGTTGTCTCCTCTTAATATGCTGTATACCAGACAAACCTTAGTTGTCTCCTCTTAATATGCTGTATACCAGACAAACCTTAGTTGTCTCCTCTTAATATGCTGTACACCAGACAAACCTTAGTTGTCTCCTCTTAATATGCTGTATACCAGACAAACCTTAGTTGTCTCCTCTTAATATGCTGTACACCAGACAAACCTTAGTTGTCTCCTCTTAATATGCTGTATACCAGACAAACCTTAGTTGTCTCCTCTTAATATGCTGTATACCAGACAAACCTTAGTTGTCTCCTCTTAATATGCTGTATACCAGACAAACCTTAGTTGTCTCCTCTTTATATGCTGTATACCAGACAAACCTTAGTTGTCTCCTCTTAATATGCTGTATACCAGACAAACCTTAGTTGTCTCCTCTCAATATGCTGTACACCAGACAAACCTTAGTTGTCTCCTCTTAATATGCTGTATACCAGACAAACCTTAGTTGTCTCCTCTTAATATGATGTACACCAGACAAACCTTAGTTGTCTCCTCTTAATATGCTGTATACCAGACAAACCTTAGTTGTCTCCTCTTAATATGCTGTATACCAGACAAACCTTAGTTGTCTCCTCTTAATATGCTGTATACCAGACAAACATGCTGTATACCAGACAAACCTTAGTTGTCTCCTCTTAATATGATGTATACCAGACAAACCTTAGTTGTCTCCTCTTAATATGCTGTATACCAGACAAACCTTAGTTGTCTCCTCTTAATATGCTGTATACCAGACAAACCTTAGTTGTCTCCTCTTAATATGCTGTATACCAGACAAACCTTAGTTGTCTCTTCTTAATATGCTGTATACCAGACAAACCTTAGTTGTCTCCTCTTAATATGCTGTATACCAGACAAACCTTAGTTGTCTCCTCTTAATATGCTGTATACCAGACAAACCTTAGTTGTCTCCTCTTAATATGCTGTACACCAGACAAACCTTAGTTGTCTCCTCTTAATATGCTGTACACCAGACAAACCTTAGTTGTCTCCTCTTAATATGCTGTACACCAGACAAACCTTAGTTGTCTCCTCTTAATATGCTGTATACCAGACAAACCTTAGTTGTCTCCTCTTAATATGCTGTATACCAGACAAACCTTAGTTGTCTCCTCTTAATATGCTGTATACCAGACAAACCTTAGTTGTCTCCTCTTAATATGCTGTACACCAGACAAACCTTAGTTGTCTCCTCTTAATATGCTGTACACCAGACAAACCTTAGTTGTCTCCTTTTAATATGCTGTATACCAGACAAACATGCTGTATACCAGACAAACCTTAGTTGTCTCCTCTTAATATGATGTATACCAGACAAACCTTAGTTGTCTCCTCTTAATATGCTGTATACCAGACAAACCTTAGTTGTCTCCTCTTAATATGCTGTATACCAGACAAACCTTAGTTGTCTCCTCTTAATATGCTGTATACCAGACAAACCTTAGTTGTCTCCTCTTAATATGCTGTACACCAGACAAACCTTAGTTGTCTCCTCTTAATATGCTGTACACCAGACAAACCTTAGTTGTCTCCTCTTAATATGCTGTACACCAGACAAACCTTAGTTGTCTCCTCTTAATATGCTGTATACCAGACAAACCTTAGTTGTCTCCTCTTAATATGCTGTATACCAGACAAACCTTAGTTGTCTCCTCTTAATATGCTGTATACCAGACAAACCTTAGTTGTCTCCTCTTAATATGCTGTATACCAGACAAACCTTAGTTGTCTCCTCTTAATATGCTGTATACCAGACAAACCTTAGTTGTCTCCTCTTAATATGCTGTACACCAGACAAACCTTAGTTGTCTCCTCTTAATATGCTGTACACCAGACAAACCTTAGTTGTCTCCTCTTAATATGCTGTATACCAGACAAACCTTAGTTGTCTCCTCTTAATATGCTGTACACCAGACAAACCTTAGTTGTCTCCTCTTAATATGCTGTATACCAGACAAACCTTAGTTGTCTCCTCTTAATATGCTGTATACCAGACAAACCTTAGTTGTCTCCTCTGCGTTACAACTAGTGCTGTATACCAGACAAACCTTAGTTGTCTCCTCTTAATATGCTGTATACCAGACAAACCTTAGTTGTCTCCTCTTAATATGCTGTATACCAGACAAACCTTAGTTGTCTCCTCTTAATATGCTGTATACCAGACAAACCTTAGTTGTCTCCTCTTAATATGCTGTACCAGACAAACCTTAGTTGTCTCCTCTTAATATGCTGTATACCAGACAAACCTTAGTTGTCTCCTCTTAATATGCTGTATACCAGACAAACCTTAGTTGTCTCCTCTTAATATGCTGTTACACCAGACCTAGTCCCAAACCTTAGTTCTCACCTTAATATGTTATACCAGACAAACCTAGTGTCATCCTCTTAATATGCTTATACCAGACAAACTAGTTGTCTCCTCTTAATATGCTGTATACCAGACAAACTTAGTTGTCTCCTCTTAATATGCTGTACCAACAAACTTAGTTGTCTCTCTTAATATGCTGTATACCTAACAACGTTAGTTGTACTCCTTTAATATGCTGTAATACCAGACAAACCTTAGTTGTCTCCTCTTAATATGCTGTATACCAGACAAACCTTAGTTGTCTCCTCTTAATATGCTGTACACCAAACAAACCTTAGTTGTCTCCTACTTAACTAGCTGTAACCAACAAACCTTAGTTGTCTCCTCTTAATATGCTGTACACCAGACAACCTTAGTTGTCTCCTCTTAATATGCTGTAACCAAACAAACCTTATTTGTCCTCTAATATCCTTTATAGACAAACCTTAGTTGTCTCCTCTTAACTATGCTGTTACCAGACAAACCTTAGTTGTCTCCTCTTAATATGCTGTATCACCAGACAAACCTTAGTTGTCCTCCTTTTAATATGCTGTACTACCAGACAAACCTTAGTTGTCTCCTTTAATATGCTGTATACCAGACAAACCTGTTGCTACCAGACAAACCTTAGTCGTACACCTTAATTGCTTATACCAGACACAACCTTAGTTGTCTCCTCTTAATTGCTGTATACCAGACAAACCTTAGTTGTCCTCTAATTATGCTGTATACCAACAAACCTTAGTTGTCTCCTCTTAATATGCTGTATACCAGACAAACCTTAGTTGTCTCTTCTTAATATGCTGTATACCAGACAAACCTTAGTTGTCTCCTCTTAATATGCTGTTAACCAGACAAACCTTAGTTGTCTCCTCTTAATATGCTGTATACCAGACAAACCTTAGTTGTCTCCTCTTAATATGCTGTACACCAGACAAACCTTAGTTGTCTCCTCTTAATATGCTGTACACCAGACAAACCTTAGTTGTCTCCTCTTAATATGCTGTACACCAGACAAACCTTAGTTGTCTCCTCTTAATATGCTGTACACCAGACAAAACCTTAGTTGTCTCCTCTTAATATGCTGTACACCAGACAAACCTTAGTTGTCTCCTCTTAATATGCTGTACACCAGTACAAACCTTAGTTGTCTCCTCTTAATATGCTGTACACCAGACAAACCTTAGTTGTCTCCTCTCAATATGCTGTACACCAGACAAACCTTAGTTGTCTCCTCTTAATATGCTGTATACCAGACAAACCTTAGTTGTCTCCTCTTAATATGCTGTATTACCAGACAAACCTTAGTTGTCTCCTCTTAATATGCTGTACACCAGACAAACCTTAGTTGTCTCCTCTTAATATGCTGTATACCAGACAAACCTTAGTTGTCTCCTCTTAAATATGCTGTATACCAGACAAACCTTAGTTGTCTCCTCTTAATATGCTGTATACCAGACAAACATGCTGTATACCAGACAAACCTTAGTTGTCTCCTCTTAATATGCTGTATTACCAGACAAACCTTAGTTGTCTCCTCTTAATATGCTGTATACCAGACAAACCTTAGTTGTCTCCTCTTAATATGCTGTTACCAGACAAACCTTAGTTGTCTCCTCTTAATATGCTGTACACCAGACAAACCTTAGTTGTCTCCTCTTAATATGCTGTATACCAGACAAACCTTAGTTGTCTCCTCTTAATATGCTGTACACCAGACAAACCTTAGTTGTCTCCTCTTAATATGCTGTACACCAGACAAACCTTAGTTGTCTCCTCTTAATATGCTGTATACCAGACAAACCTTAGTTGTCTCCTCTTAATATGTTGTATACCAGACAAACCTTAGTTGTCTCCTCTTAATATGCTGTACACCAGACAAACCTTAGTTGTCTCCTCTTAATATGCTGTACACCAGACAAACCTTAGTTGTCTCCTCTTAATATGCTGTACACCAGACAAACCTTAGTTGTCTCCTCTTAATATGCTGTATACCAGACAAACCTTAGTTGTCTCCTCTTAATATGCTGTATACCAGACAAACCTTAGTTGTCTCCTCTTAATATGCTGTATACCAGACAAACCTTAGTTGTCTCCCCTTAATATGCTGTATACCAGACAAACCTTAGTTGTCTCCTCTTAATATGCTGTATACCAGACAAACCTTAGTTGTCTCCTCTTAATATGCTGTATACCAGACAAACCTTAGTTGTCTCCTCTTAATATACTGTATACCAGACAAACCTTAGTTGTCTCCTCTCAATATGCTGTATACCAGACAAACCTTAGTTGTCTCCTCTTAATATGCTGTATACCAGACAAACCTTAGTGTCTCCTCTTAATATGCTGCAGGTTAAATCCTCCTACTGTGAAAGTACTTTAATTCATGGGTATCAATTTTCGTGGTTTAACCAATTTTTACATGTCTGTGGGTTTTTAAATTTGTGGATTTTTGTTTTAAAAAATAGAAAAATCAAAGCCTTTAGAAATGAAGGTTACAAATAGTCTGAATTGAAGGAAATGGCAAAGTAAACATTGATCCTGTAGATCGAAGTGACAACACTAATTAACCCATGATAAAGTGATCAACAGATTAAAGACCATCAAAGGTGTTAATTAGGCAATAAACATGTCACATTGGCACTCACACCACATCTTCCTATATCCACCTAAAGAAATCAGTATAATAAACAAGTGCTGTAAGCGTATCTATAATTGTCAAATAATTCTTATCAAAATCAAGCCCAACATGAAATTATTATTTCCCATATGTACGAGAACTATGAGGATATGAAATGAACACTTTATCATACTTTCAAATCAATACCGGAAATCTTGACTTTCATCGAAAAAAAACATTTTTTTTATTAGCAAAAGTTGTACAGCTTAGGTTATCAAAGATTAAATTGGTATAATCCTGCATGCAGTTGTAGTTTTGTTCCTGCTATTAAAGTATTCTTAGATTCGAGGTTATACAATATATTCTCTAGACTTTCATATCAGTAGTCAAACCTTCATGGATATCTTTCCATGTTTTAATTTGGACAATGGTTGTTTTATTTCGTTGGACACTTAAATTCGTGGATTAAGTAATCCAGGAAAACCGTTAAAATTGGTACCCCACGAATAAAAAGTACTTTCACAGTATATCATCAAAAACTGCAGTCATTTTCAACCAGGCTTAAAAATGTTAATGCCAGATGCAAATTTCGTTTACAGATGATTAATCAGTGTATAGATGGAATAAAAATACTCAAGAGTCAAAAAAAGTGCAAAGATGAGGAGCATTAAGGACATTAAATTACTAAAGGTTACAGCATGTATATGTTATACAGAGAGAGACAGTTAGAAGCTACCTACAAGTTAACTTACCCAACATTTTCTTTAAAGACTCAACTGTAATTTCCTCTTTCACAGATTTCTGCAAAAATAACAATAAAGTACATAGATTATACATAGTTATAAGATTATCCTTTTTTCTATCAAAAATAAAAGGCTTCCAAGAACTGAATAGCACAAAACTGTCAAAAATAGATCTTTTATTGTTACCATTTTCCTGTTTACTAATTTATCTAAATTTTCAAAATATAAATAACAAGAATGTGTCCAAAGTACACCGATGCCCCACTCGCACAATCATTTGCCATGTTCAATAAACTGTGAAATTGAGTAAAAAATGTTATTTGGCATTAAAATTAAAATGATCATATCATAAGGAACAGTGTACTAAGTTTCAAGTGGATTGGACTTCAGTTTAATCAAAAACTACCTTGACCAAAAACTTTAACCTGAATCGGGACAGACAGAAGGACCAACAGACTAACGAACGAACAAACAGACAGACAGACAGATGGAGGAATGCGCAGACCAGAAAATTAAAAAAAAAACTACTATCGTAGGTGGGGCATAATAAACAAAAAACTGCAAAAAATATTATAAAAGGTAGCAGGATCATAATTTAATATGCCTGACGTGAGTTTCGTCTACATAAGACTCATCAGTGGCGCTCAGATCAAAATAGTTATAAAGCCAAACAAGTACAAAGTTGAAGAGCATTGAGGACCCAACATTCCAACAAATTGTGCCAAATACGGCTAAGGTAATCTCTTCCTGGGATAGGAAAATCCTTATTATATCAAATTTAAATTTTGTCAACAGAAAATTTATTAAAATTACCATATAATTGATATTCATGTCAACACCAAGGTACTTGGCTAATGATACCCTCTGAACAAAACGTCCACCACCAGTGGCATCAACCCAGTGTGACTTACCTAAGACATCATTGGTGAAGTTTCAGCTCTCTCTACCTCAAGCTGTATAGATCCTATGTTACACTTACCCTAGACATCATTGGTGAAGTTTCAGTTCTCTCTACCTCAAGCTGTTTAGATCCTATGTTACACTTACCCTAGACATCAGTGGTGAAGTTTCAGCTCTCTCTACCTCAAGCTGTATATATCGTATGTAACACTTACCCTAGACATCATTGGTAAAGTATCAGCACTCTCTACCTCAAGCTGTATAGATCCTATGTTACACTTACCCTAGACATCATTGGTGAAGTGTCAGCACTCTCTACCTCAAGCTGTACATCCTATGTTACACTTACCCTAGACATCATTGGTGAAGTGTCAGCTCTCTCTACCTCAAGCTGTATAGATCCTATGTTACACTTACCCTAGACATCATTGGTGAAGTTTCAGTACTCTCTACCTCAAGCTGTATAGATCCTATGTTACACTTACCCTAGACATCATTGGTGAAGTTTCAACACTCTCCACCCCAAGCTGTATAGATCCTATGTTACACTTACCCTAGACATCATTGGTGAAGTGTCAGTACTCTCTACCTCAAGCTGTATAGATCCTTTGTTACACTTACCCTAGACATCATTGGTGAAGTTTCAGCACTCTCTACCTCAAGCTGTATAGATCCTATGTAACACTTACCCTAGACATCATTGGTGAAGTTTCATCACTCTCTACCTCAAGCTGTATAGATCCTTTGTTACACTTACCCTAGACATCATTGGTGAAGTTTAAGCACTCTCTACCTCAAGCTGTATAGATCCTATGTAACACTTACCCTAGACATCATTGGTGAAGTTTCAGTACTCTCTACCCCAAGCTGTATAGATCCTATGTTACTTACCCTAGACATCATTGGTGAAGTGTCAGCTCTCTCTACCTCAAGCTGTATATATCCTATATGTTACACTTACCCTAGACATCATTGGTGAAGTGTCATCACTCTCTACCTCAAACTGTATAGATCCTATGTTACACTTACCCTAGACATCATTGGTGAAGTTTCAGCACTCTCTACCTCAAGCTGTATAGATCCTATGTTACACTTACCCTAGACATCATTGGTGAAGTTTCAGTTCTCTCTATCTCAAGCTGTATAGATTCTATGTTACACTTACCCTAGACATCATTGGTAAAGTTTCAGCACTCTCTACCTCAAGCTGTATAGATTCTATGTAACACTTACCCTAGACATCATTGTTGAAGTTTCAGTACTCTCTACCCCAAGCTGTATAGATCCTATGTACATAACACTTACCCTAGACATCATTGGTGAAGTTTCATCACTCTCTACCTCAAGCTGTATAGATCCTATGTTACACTTACCCTAGACATCATTGGTGAAGTTTAAGCACTCTCTACCTCAAGCTGTATAGATCCTATGTTACACTTACCCTAGACATCATTGGTGAAGTTTCAGTACTCTCTACCCCAAGCTGTATAGATCCTATGTTACACTTACCCTAGACATCATTAGTGAAGTTTCAGCACTCTCTACCTCAAGCTGTATAGATCCTATGTCACACTTACCCTAGACATCATTGGTGAAGTGTCAGCTCTCTCTACCTCAAGCTGTTTAGATCATATGTTACACTTACCCTAGACATCATTGGTAAAGTTTCAGCACTCTCTACCTCAAGCTGTATAGATCCTATGTTACACTTACCCTAGACATCATTGGTAAAGTTTCAGTACTCTCTACCCCAAGCTGTATAGATCCTATGTTACTTACCCTAGACATCATTGGTGAAGTGTCAGTACTCTCTACCTCAAGCTGTCTAGATCCTTTGTTACACTTACCCTAGACATCATTGGTGAAGTGTCAGTACTCTCTACCTCAAGCTGTATAGATCCTATGTTACACTTACCCTAGACATCATTGGTGAAGTTTCAGCTCTCTCTACCTTAAGCTGTATAGATCATATGTTACACTTACCCTAGACATCATTGGTGAAGAGTCAGTACTCTCTACCTCAAGCTGTATAGATCCTATGTTACACTTACCCTAGACATCATTGGTGAAGTTTCAGCTCTCTCTACCTCCAGCTGTAAAGATCCTATGTTACACTTACCCTAGACATCATTGGTGAAGTGTCAGCACTCTCTACCTCAAGCTGTATAAATCCTATGTTACACTTACCCTAGACATCATTGGTGAAGTGTCAGCACTCTCTACCTCCAGCTGTATAGATCCTATGTTACACTTACCCTAGACATCATTGGTGAAGTTTCAGCTCTCTCTACCTCAAGCTGTATAGATCCTATGTTACACTTACCCTAGACATCATTGGTGAAGTGTCAGCACTCTCTACCTCAAGCTGTATAGATCCTATGTTACACTTACCCTAGACATCATTGGTGAAGTGTCAGCTCTCTCTACCTCAAGCTGTATAGATCCTATGTTACACTTACCCTAGACATCATTGGTGAAGTGTCAGCAATCTCTACCCCAAGCTGTATAGATCCTTTGTTACACTTACCCTAGACATCATTGGTGAAGTGTCAGTACTCTCTACCTCAAGCTGTATAGATCCTATGTTACACTTACCCTAGACATCATTGGTGAAGTTTCAGCTCTCTCTACCTTAAGCTGTATAGATCATATGTTACACTTACCCTAGACATCATTGGTGAAGTGTCAGTACTCTCTACCTCAAGCTGTATAGATCCTATGTTACACTTACCCTAGACATCATTGGTGAAGTGTCAGCACTCTCTACCTCAAGCTGTATAGATCCTATGTTACACTTACCCTAGACATCATTGGTGAAGTTTCAGCTCTCTCTACCTCAAGCTGTATAGATCCTATGCTACACTTACCCTAGACATCATTGGTGAAGTGTCAGCAATCTCTACCTCAAGCTGTATAGATCCTATGTCACACTTACCCTAGACATCATTGGTGAAGTGTCAGCTCTCTCTACCTCAAGCTGTTTAGATCATATGTTACACTTACCCTAGACATCATTGGTAAAGTTTCAGCACTCTCTACCTCAAGCTGTATAGATCCTATGTTACACTTACCCTAGACATCATTGGTAAAGTTTCAGTACTCTCTACCCCAAGCTGTATAGATCCTATGTTACTTACCCTAGACATCATTGGTGAAGTGTCAGTACTCTCTACCTCAAGCTGTCTAGATCCTTTGTTACACTTACCCTAGACATCATTGGTGAAGTGTCAGTACTCTCTACCTCAAGCTGTATAGATCCTATGTTACACTTACCCTAGACATCATTGGTGAAGTTTCAGCTCTCTCTACCTTAAGCTGTATAGATCATATGTTACACTTACCCTAGACATCATTGGTGAAGTGTCAGTACTCTCTACCTCAAGCTGTATAGATCCTATGTTACACTTACCCTAGACATCATTGGTGAAGTTTCAGCTCTCTCTACCTCAAGCTGTAAAGATCCTATGTTACACTTACCCTAGACATCATTGGTGAAGTGTCAGTACTCTCTACCTCAAGCTGTATAGATCCTATGTTACACTTACCCTAGACATCATTGGTGAAGTTTCAGCTCTCTCTACCTTAAGCTGTATAGATCATATGTTACACTTACCCTAGACATCATTGGTGAAGTGTCAGTACTCTCTACCTCAAGCTGTATAGATCCTATGTTACACTTACCCTAGACATCATTGGTGAAGTTTCAGCTCTCTCTACCTCAAGCTGTAAAGATCCTATGTTACACTTACCCTAGACATCATTGGTGAAGTGTCAGTACTCTCTACCTCAAGCTGTATAGATCCTATGTTACACTTACCCTAGACATCATTGGTGAAGTGTCAGCACTCTCTACCTCAAGCTGTATAGATCCTATGTTACACTTACCCTAGACATCATTGGTGAAGTGTCAGCACTCTCTACCTCAAGCTGTAAAGATCCTATGTTACACTTACCCTAGACATCATTGGTGAAGTTTCAGCTCTCTCTACCTCAAGCTGTAAAGATCCTATGTTACACTTACCCTAGACATCATTGGTGAAGTGTCAGCACTCTCTACCTCAAGCTGTATAGATCCTATGTTACACTTACCCTAGACATCATTGGTGAAGTTTCAGTACTCTCTACCTCAAGCTGTATAGATCCTATGTTACACTTACCCTAGACATCATTGATGAAGTTTCAGCTCTCTCTACCTCAAGCTGTATAGATCCTATGTTACACTTACCCTAGACATCATTGGTGAAGTGTCAGCACTCTCTACCTCAAGCTGTATAGATCCTATGTTCACTTACCCTAGACATCATTGGTGAAGTTTCAGTTCTTTACCTCAAGCTGTAAATCCTATGTTACACTTACCCTAGACATCATTGGTGAAGTGTCAGTACTCTCTACCTCAAGCTGTATAGATCCTATGTTACACCTTACCCTAGACATCATTGGAGAAGTTTCAGCTCTATCTACCTCAAGCTGTATATATCGTATGTAACACTTACCCTAGACATCATTGGTGAAGTTTCAGCACTCTTTTGATTAAGCTGTACATCCTATGTTACACTTACCCTAGACATCATTGGTGAAGTTTCAGCTCTCTCTACCTCAAGCTGTATAGATCCTATGTTACACTTACCCAGACATCATTGGTGAAGTGTCAGCACTCTCTACCTCAAGCTGTATAGATCCTATGTTACACTTACCCTAGACATCATTGGTGAAGTGTCAGCACTCTCTACCTCAAGCTGTATAGATCCTATGTTACACTTACCCTAGACATCATTGGTGAAGTGTCAGCTACTCTCTACCTCAAGCTGTATAGATCCTATGTTACACTTACCCTAGACATCATTGGTGAAGTTTCAGTACTCTCTACCTCAAGCTGTATAGATCCTATGTTACACTTACCCTAGACATCATTGGTGAAGTTTCAGCTACTCTCTACCTCAAGCTGTATAGATCCTATGTTACACTTACCCTAGACATCATTGGTGAAGTGTCAGCACTCTCTACCTCAAGCTGTATAGATCCTATGTTACACTTACCCTAGACATCATTGGTGAAGTTGTCAGTACTCTCTACCTCAAGCTGTATAGATCCTATGTTACACTTACCCTAGACATCATTGGTGAAGTTTCAGCTCTCTACCTCAAGCTGTATAGATCCTATGTTACACTTACCCTAGACATCATTGGTGAAGTGTCAGCACTCTCTACCTCAAGCTGTATAGATCCTATGTTACACTTACCCTAGACATCATTGGTGAAGTGTCAGACTCTCTACTCAAGCTGTATAGATCCTATGTTACACTTACCCTAGACATCATTGGTGAAGTTCCATTCTCTACCTCAAGCTGTATAGATCCTATGTTACACTTACCCTAGACATCATTGGTGAAGTTCAGACTCTCTACCTCAAGCTGTATAGATCCTATGTTACACTTACCCTAGACATCATTGGTGAAGTTCAGTACTCTCTACCTCAAGCTGTATAGATCCTATGTTACACTTACCCTAGACATCATTGGTGAAGTTCAGCCTCTCTACCTCAAGCTGTATAGATCCTATGTTACACTTACCTAGACATCATTGGTGAAGTTTCAGCACTCTCTACCTCAAGCTGTATAGATCCTATGTTACACTTACCCTAGACATCATTGGTGAAGTTTCAGCTCTCTACCTCAAGCTGTATAGATCCTATGTTACACTTACCCTAGACATCATTGGTGAAGTTCAGCACTCTCTACCTCAAGCTGTATAGATCCTATGTTACACTTACCCTAGACATCATTGGTGAAGTTTCATCTCTACCTCAAGCTGTATAGATCCTATGTTACACTTACCCTAGACATCATTGGTGAAGTTCATCTCTACCTCAAGCTGTATAGATCCTATGTTACACTTACCCTAGACATCATTGGTGAAGTTTCAGCACTCTTTACTCAAGCTGTACATCCTATGTACACTTACCCTAGACATCATTGGTGAAGTGTCATACTCTCTACCTCAAGCTATATAGATCCTATGTTACACTTACCCTAGACATCATTGGTGAAGTGTCAGTACTCTCTACCTCAAGCTGTATAGATCCTATGTTACACTTACCTAGACATCATTGGTGAAGTGTCAGCACTCTCTACCTCAAGCTGTATAGATCCTATGTTACACTTACCCTAGACATCATTGTGAAGTGTCAGCACTCTCTACCTCAAGCTGTATAGATCCTATGTTACACTTACCCTAGACATCATTGGTGAAGTGTCAGCACTCTCTACCTCAAGCTGTATAGATCCTATGTTACACTTACCCTAGACATCATTGGTGAAGTGTCAGCACTCTCTACCTCAAGCTGTATAGATCCTATGTTACACTTACCCTAGACATCATTGGTGAAGTGTCAGCACTCTCTACCTCAAGCTGTATAGATCCTATGTTACACTTACCCTAGACATCATTGGTGAAGTTCAGCACTCTTACTCAAGCTGTATAGATCCTATGTTACACTTACCCTAGACATCATTGGTGAAGTTTCAGCACTCTCTACCTCAAGCTGTATAGATCCTATGTTACACTTACCCTAGACATCATTGGTGAAGTTTCAGCACTCTTATACTGTATCCTATGTTACACTTACCCTAGACATCATTGGTGAAGTTTCAGCTCTCTACCTCAAGCTGTATAGATCCTATGTTACACTTACCCTAGACATCATTGGTGAAGTTCAGTCACTCTTAACTCAAGCTGTACATCCTATGTACACTTACCCTAGACATCATTGGTGAAGTGTCATCACTCTCTACCTCAAGCTATAAGATCCTATGTTACACTTACCCTAGACATCATTGGTGAAGTGTCAGTACTCTCTACCTCAAGCTGTATAGATCCTATGTTACACTTACCCTAGACATCATTGGTGAAGTGTCAGCACTCTCTACCTCAAGCTGTATAGATCCTATGTTACACTTACCCTAGACATCATTGGTGAAGTGTCAGTACTCTCTACCTCAAGCTGTATAGATCCTATGTTACACTTACCCTAGACATCATTGGTGAAGTGTCAGCACTCTCTACCTCAAGCTGTATAGATCCTATGTTACACTTACCCTAGACATCATTGGTGAAGTGTCAGCACTCTCTACCTCAAGCTGTATAGATTCTATGTTACACTTACCCTAGACATCATTGGTGAAGTGTCAGCTTTATCTCACTGTTAATCCATGTTACACTACCTAGACTCATGGAAGTGTCATACTTCTACCTCAAGCTGTATAGATCCATGTACACTTACCCTAGACATCATTGGTGAAGTGTCAGCACTCTCTACCTCAAGCTGTAAAGATCCCATGTTACACTTACCCTAGACATCATTGGTGAAGTGTCATCACTCTCTACCTCAAGCTGTACATCCTATGTTACACTTACCCTAGACATCATTGGTGAAGTGTCAGCACTCTCTATCTCAAGCTGTATAGATCCTATGTTACACTTACCCTAGACATCATTGGTGAAGTGTCAGTACTCTCTACCTCAAGCTGTATAGATCCTATGTTACACTTACCCTAGACATCATTGGTGAAGTGTCAGCACTCTCTACCTCAAGCTGTATAGATTCTATGTTACACTTACCCTAGACATCATTGGTGAAGTGTCAGCACTCTCTATCTCAAGCTGTATAGATCCTATGTTACACTTACCCTAGACATCATTGGTGAAGTGTCAGTACTCTCTACCTCAAGCTGTATAGATCCTATGTTACACTTACCCTAGACATCATTGGTGAAGTGTCAGCACTCTCTACCTCAAGCTGTAAAGATCCCATGTTACACTTACCCTAGACATCATTGGTGAAGTGTCATCACTCTCTACCTCAAGCTGTACATCCTATGTTACACTTACCCTAGACATCATTGGTGAAGTGTCAGCACTCTCTATCTCAAGCTGTATAGATCCTATGTTACACTTACCCTAGACATCATTGGTGAAGTGTCAGTACTCTCTACCTCAAGCTGTATAGATCCTATGTTACACTTACCCTAGACATCATTGGTGAAGTGTCAGTACTCTCTACCTCAAGCTGTATAGATCCTATGTTACACTTACCCTAGACATCATTGGTGAAGTGTCATCACTCTCTACCTCAAGCTGTACATCCTATGTTACACTTACCCTAGACATCATTGGTGAAGTGTCAGCACTCTCTACCTCAAGCTGTATAGATCCTATGTTACACTTACCCTAGACATCATTGGTGAAGTTTCAGCTCTCTCTACCTCAAGCTGTATATATCCTATGTTACACTTACCCCAGACATCATTGGTGAAGTGTCAGCACTCTCTACCTCAAGCTGTACATCCTATGTTACACTTACCCTAGACATCATTGGTGAAGTTTCAGCACTCTCTACCTCAAGCTGTATACATCCTATGTTACACTTACCCTAGACATCATTGGTGAAGTTTCAGTACTCTCTACCTCAAGCTGTATAGATCCTATGTTACACTTACCCTAGACATCATTGGTGAAGTGTCATCACTCTCTACCTCAAGCTGTATACATCCTATGTTACACTTACCCTAGACATCATTGGTGAAGTTTCAGTACTCTCTACCTCAAGCTGTATAGATCCTATGTTACACTTACCCTAGACATCATTGGTGAAGTGTCAGTACTCTCTACCTCAAGCTGTATAGATCCTGTTACACTTACCCTAGACATCATTGGTGAAGTTTCATCACTCTCTACCTCAAGCTGTATAGATCCCATGTTACACTTACCCTAGACATCATTGGTGAAGTTTCAGTACTCTCTACCTCAAACTGTATAGATCCCATGTTACACTTACCCTAGACATCATTGGTGAAGTTTCAGTTCTCTCTACCTCAAGCTGTATAGATCCTATGTTACACTTACCCTAGACATCATTGGTGAAGTTTCAGTACTCTCTACCTCAAGCTGTATAGATCCTATGTCACTTGCACTGCCACTAGTTCCAACATCTATAATAAAGCAAAATAGAAACTAGCACACACTAACATATTATTTTAAAACATCTAAAACTCCTTTTAAAGTTCATAAAAAGTGATTGTTTAAGATTATTGGAATAATTTCCCTTTATATCCTTTCTCAGCTATTAGCAGAAGCCCTGGAATAATATGTTTTGGCCTGTTGATCTAGCTCATGCAAGAACTGTAAAATAATCAGCTTTTCAGACAAGATAAAAAAAAAACAATAAGAAAACTATAAAAAGTCCTTTGTTCATTCCATATTTTCTGAAATAATAATCTGAGACAGTTTACGTGATTGAAAAAGTGGGAAGTTTTGAATTCTTTGATCAATAATGCCTACAAAATGTACTTTAATAGCTAAGTAAATGTGAATAACTATTTTAACTACCACCTGGTTAAATTTTTTTTTACATATAACAGTGTATATACATGAGATGATACATGCTATATATTTGTGTCCACCAATTGTACAGGGTATAGGCATGCTGATATAACAGTGATTAATGCAAGTTACTGTGGTTTCATTATTATTTGTTGGATACCAGGTACAGGTGAACAACAAATTTAAGCGTTCAACAAACTATAAATTTTTTATAGGCTTTGTATGCAGAGATTTACAAAACCACGAAATAAAATATCCATGCAATGTAAGTATTCCTCCACCCAGGAAAAATTGATACCCAGGAAAATAAAGTAATTAAAGGAATATTAGGTAAATGTTTAGAAAGGACAGAGTAATCTTTTATTTTAAATGTTCTGCATTCATTTGGATAATATTGAGTTTTCAATAAAAACAAGAACGAGTTCATGGCACATGGATGCCCCACTAGCACTATCATTTTCTATCATAAGTGGATGGCGGAAACAACTTAAATTTAGCACTAAAACAAGTGAAACTGCGAGCTACTGCTCACTGATGATACCCCTGCAGCAAGTGGATAATATAAATAGTGTAAAAATATGCAAGTGTTCGGTAAACAGGAAGTTGTCAAGTGATCAATCTGAAAATGCATCACACGGTATAGCTGACTTAGATAAACCCTGAAACCAAATTTCAGAAATCCTTGTATTGTTGTTCCTGAGAAAAATGTGGCGAAAATTTTCAACTTGGCTATCATGTGTAAAATCATACAAGTGTTCGGTAAACAGGAAGTTGTCATGTGATCAATCTGAAAACACATCACAGGGTATAGCTGACTTAGATAAACCTGAAACAAAATTTCAGAAATCCTTGTATTGTAGTTACTGAGAAAAATACGACGAAAAATATTCATGGGACGGACGGACTGACTGACAGACTTACGGAAGGACAGACAGAGGTAGAACAGTGTACCCCCCCTTTTTTAAAGCGGGAGTATAATTAAAAAGATCATATAGGGAACATGTGTACGGAGTTTCAAGTTGATTGGACTTCAACCTCATCACAGACTTCTGTGACCAAACACTTTAACCTGAGTAAGACAGATGGATGAACACCTGCTCAAAAATGACGGACATATAGACAAATGAATGGTTTACCTTTTTTTTTCAAATTGTTATTTGGATGGAGAGTTGTCTCATTCACACTCACACCACATCTTCCTATATCTAAATGATTGGAGGCACAGACCAAAAAACACAATGCCCCTAAGTCATTTTGTGTAAGTAGGGCATAAAAGTAATAGCTAAATCAAAACAAGAGTGCACACACTGAAATGTCTCGCCTTCTTTACTAATCATTGATATTATGTTGATAGACCTAAATATAAAGCTTTATTTCAACTGTCACATTAACTCATTATGAACAAAGAAAACGAAGAATTAAACAATGAACCATGAAAATGAGGTCAAAGTCAGATGAACCGTGCTAGACAGACATGTACCGGTAACAATTCTTCAATACAACAAATATAGTTGACTTATTACTTATAAATTAAGAAAAACAGACCAAAACAAAAACACTTAACACTTAGCAATGGACCATGAAAATGAGGTCAAGGTCAAATAAAACCTGCGTAACAGACATACAGATCAAAAAATATTTCCATACACCAAATATAGTTGACCTAATGCATAAAATATTAGAAAAACGGATCAAAACACAAAAACTTAACTATAACCACTGAACCATGAAAATGAGGTCAAGGTAAGATGACACCTATCAGTTGGTCATGTACACCTTACAGTCCTTCCATACACCGAATATACTAGACCTATTGCTTATAGTATCTGAGATATTGACTTGACCACCAAAACTTAACCTTGTTCACTGATCCATGAAATGAGGTCAAGGTCAAGTGAAAACTGTCTGACAGGCATGAGGACCTTGCAAGGTACGCACACACTAAATATAGTTATCCAATTACTAATAATAAGAGAAAATTTATCATTACAAAAAATCTTAACTTTTTTTTCAAGTAGTCACTGAACCATGAAAATGAGGTCAAGGACATTGGACATGTGACTGACGGAAAGTTCAAAAAATGAGGCATCTATATACAAAGTATGAAGCATCTATGTCTTCTACCTTCTAAAATATATAGCTTTTAAGAAGTGAGCTAACACTGCCGTAGCCGCCGGATCACTATCCCTATGTCGAGCTTTCTGCAACAAAAGTTGCAGGCTCGACAATGACATTGTAAAGCTAACCATATTTTATGTCTCCAAATTCTGTAATGGTCTGTTTAAATTATATTAAAATTGACAATTATACTTGACCAAAAACTTTAACCTGAAACTCGCTCTTTAATTTTCTATGTTCAGTGGACCATGAAATTGGGTCAAAAGTCTAATTTGGCTTTAAAATTAAAACGGCTCTTTATCTATCATCTAAAAGTTCAAACATGGATCTTTATCCATCCTCTTAAAGTTCACACATGGATATTTATCTACCATCAAAAAGTTCACACATGGATCTTTTTTCATCCTCTAAAATTTGACACATGGATCTTTATCTATCATCTAAAAGTTCATACATGAATCTTTATCCATCCTCTAATAAGTTCACACATGGATATTTATCTACCATCAAAAAGGTTCACACATGGATATTTATCCATACTCTAAAAGTTCTCACATAGATGTTTATCTACCATCAAAAAATTCACACATGGATATTTATCAATCATCTAAAAGTTAACACATGGATCTTTATTCATCCTCTAAAAGGTCACACATGGATCTTTATCATTCATCTGGAAGTTCACACATGGATCTTTATCCATCATCTAAAAGTTCACACATGGATCTTTATCTATCATCTAAAAGTTCGCACATGGATCTTAATTCATCCTCTAAAAGTTCACACATGGATCCATCCTCTAAAAGTTCACACATGGATATTTATCCATGTGTCTAAAAGTTCACACATAAATCTTAAACTATCATCTAAAATTTCACACATGGATCTTTGTCAATCATTTAAAAGTTCACACATGAATCTTTATCTATTCTCTAAAAGTTCACACGCGGATATTTATCCATCCTCTAAAAGTTTACGCATGGATCTTTATTCATCATCTGAAAGTTTAAGATCTTTTTTCATCCTCTAAAAGTTCACACATGGATCTTTATCTATCATCTAAAAGTTCACACATGGATCTTTATCTATCATCTAAAAGTTCACACATGGATCTTTATCCATCCTCCAAAAGTTCACACATGGATATTTATCCATACTCTAAAAGTTGACACATAGATCTTTATCTACCATCTAAAAGTTCACACATGGATATTTATTAATCATCTAAAAAGTTCATACATGGATCTTTATTTTCTACCATCTAAAAGTTCCCACAGGGATCTTTATCTATCGACTGAGAGTTCACACATGGATATTATCCATCCTCTAAAAGTTCACACAAGGATCTTTATTCATCATCTAAAAGTTCACACATGGCTCTTTATCTATCATGTAAAAGTTCACACATAGATCTTTATCTACCATCTAAAAGTTCACACATGGATATTTATCCATCCTCTAAAACTTCACACAGAGATCTTTAGCTATCATATAAAAGTTCACACATGGATCTTTATCCATCCACTAAAAGGTCACACATGGCTATTTATCCATCCTCTAAAAGTTCACACATGGCTATTTATCCATCCTCTAAAAGTTAACACATGGTTCTTTATTTAACATCTAAAGTCCCCGATCTTTATTACTTCTAAAAGTCCCACATGACTTAAATACCATTTAAGTTCAACTGGTCTTTATTATTAAAATTCATTATCTTTATCTCCTCTAATTCACATGACTTTATCTAATTTAAAATTCAAATCTTTATCTACATCTAAAAGTTCCCACATGGATCTTTTCACTCTAAAGTTCACACATGGATTTTATCTACATAAAAAGTTCCCAACATGATCTTTTCATCTCTAAATTACACATGGATCTTTATCTATCATCTAAAAGTTCAACATGGATTTTATCACCTCTAAAAGTTCACACATGGATATTTATCTACCATCAAAAAGGTTCACACATGGATATTTATCCATACTCTAAAAGTTCTCACATAGATGTTTATTACCATCAAAAAATTCACACATGGATATTTTCAATCATCTAAAAGTTAACACATGGATCTTTATTCATCCTCTAAAAGGTCACACATGGATCTTTATCATTCATCTGGAAGTTCACACATGATCTTTATCCATCATCTAAAAGTTCACACATGGATCTTTATCTATCATCTAAAAGTTCGCACATGGATCTTAATTCATCCTCTAAAAGTTCACACATGGATCCATCCTCTAAAAGTTCACACATGGATATTTATCCATGTTCTAAAAGTTCACACATAAATCTTAAACTATCATCTAAAATTTCACACATGGATCTTTGTCAATCATTTAAAAGTTCACACATGAATCTTTATCTATTCTCTAAAAGTTCACACGCGGATATTTATCCATCCTCTAAAAGTTTACGCATGGATCTTTATTCATCATCTGAAAGTTTAAGATCTTTTTTCATCCTCTAAAAGTTCACACATGGATCTTTATCTATCATCTAAAAGTTCACACATGGATCTTTATCTATCATCTAAAAGTTCACACATGGATCTTTATCCATCCTCCAAAAGTTCACACATGGATATTTATCCATACTCTAAAAGTTGACACATAGATCTTTATCTACCATCTAAAAGTTCACACATGGATATTTATTAATCATCTAAAAGTTCATACATGGATCTTTATTTTCTACCATCTAAAAGTTCCCACAGGGATCTTTATCTATCGACTGAGAGTTCACACATGGATATTATCCATCCTCTAAAAGTTCACACAAGGATCTTTATTCATCATCTAAAAGTTCACACATGGCTCTTTATCTATCATGTAAAAGTTCACACATAGATCTTTATCTACCATCTAAAAGTTCACACATGGATATTTATCCATCCTCTAAAACTTCACACAGAGATCTTTAGCTATCATATAAAAGTTCACACATGGATCTTTATCCATCCACTAAAAGGTCACACATGGCTATTTATCCATCCTCTAAAAGTTCACACATGGCTATTTATCCATCCTCTAAAAGTTAACACATGGTTCTTTATCCATCCTCTAAAAGTTCACACATGGATCTTTATCTACCATCTAAAAGTTCACACATAGATCTTTATCTATCATTTAAAAGTTCACACATGGATTTTTATCTATCATCTAAAAGTTCCCACATAGATCTTTATCTACCATCTAAAAGTCCCAACATAGATCTTTATCTACCTTCTAAAAGTCCCCACATGGATCTTTATCTACCATCTTAAAGTTCACACATGGATCTTTATCTACCATCTAAAAGTTCCCACTTGAATCTTTATCTACCATCTAAAAGTTCACACATAGATCTTTATCTACCATTTAAAAGTTCCCACATGGATCTTTATCTACCATCTAAAAGTTCCCACATGGATCTTTATCTACCATCTAAAAGTTCACACATGGATCTTTATCTATCATATAAAAGTCCCAACATAGATCTTTATCTATCATCTAAAAGTTCACACATGGATCTTTATCTATCATCTAAAAGTTCACACATGGATTTTTATCTACCATCTAAAAGTTCACACATGGATCTTTATCTATCATCCAAAAGTTCACACATGGATCTTTATCTACCATTTAAAAGTTCACACATGGATCTTTATCTATCATCCAAAAGTTCACACATGGATCTTTATCTATACCATCTAAAAGTTCACACATGGACCTTTATCTATTATATAAAAGTTATAGTGCTTTATTCTTTGTTTTTTGGCTAGTGGATTTGTTTGTGGATAAGGGAATTCAAACCATTTCTAACTACAAAAACTCAGTCATGTAAGTGAAGTTTGTTAAGTTTGTTAAGAGAGAAAAGCAAAACAAATAGAATGATTTACCTTCCTCGCCTAAAACAAAGTATCAATCTAGCTTATTAACACTACATGGTTGTCATAGCAGTTAAATGTAGTTCAATTACAACTTCTAATAAAACACAACAATCATGCTGTTATAAAACAGTAAAATCAGTGAGACCTCCACCTCCAATGGACATGCAACAACATACACAATATTATTTATAGTTTACTTGCTATTGACCATGGATATTGTATATTATATATTTGTTTCTATATACGTAAAAATACAAGAGTTTTCCTTTTTTCAATGAATCCTTCCTAGTATGTTATGCCTATTTTTTTCCCAGCAATGTGTTGAACAAGATAAATGAAAGTCCCTTAAATAACTTGAAATTGTTAAATTTGTAGCTTTATCTATCTGAATGTAAAACCAAATTTACCAGATAAACAATTATTTCTTTTAGTATATTAAAGCATCATCATCTTCAAAATCAATAAAATTTCTAAGCATCTACCTAAAGTACCAAAGTATTACTATCCATGATCAGAAAATTACATCAAAATACCTACCCATTGCACTGTATGGTTTCTGTGCCAAGGAGACATCTAAAGTACCAAAGTATTACTATCCATGATCAGAAAACTACATCAAAATACCTACCCATTGCACTGTATGGTTTCTGTGCCAAGGAGACATCTAAAGTACCAAGGTATTACTATCCATGATCAGAAAACTACATCAAAATACCTACCCATTGCACTGTATGGTTTCTGTGCCAAGGAGACACCTAAAGTACCAAAGTATTACTATCCATGATCAGAAAATTACATCAAAATACCTACCCATTGCACTGTATGGTTTCTGTGCCAAGGAGACATCTAAAGTACCAAAGTATTACTATCCATGATCAGAAAACTACATCAAAATACCTACCCATTGCACTGTATGGTTTCTGTGCCAAGGAGACATCTAAAGTACCAAGGTATTACTATCCATGATCAGAAAACTACATCCTAATACCTACCCATCACACTGTATGGTTTCTGTGCCAAGGAGACATCTAAAGTACCAAAGTATTACTATCCATGATCAGAAAACTACATCAAAATACCTACCCATTGCACTGTATGGTTTCTGTGCCAAGGAGACATCTAAAGTACCAAGGTATTACTATCCATGATCAGAAAACTACATCCTAATACCTACCCATCACACTGTATGGTTTCTGTGCCAAGGAGACATTTACTATCCATGATCAGAAAACTACATCATAATACCTACCCATCGCACTGTATGGTTTCTGTGCCTATTACTATCCATGATCAGAAAACTACATCATAATACCTACCCATTGCACTGTATGGTTTCTGTGCCTATTACTATCCATGATCAGAAAACTACATCATAATACATACCCATCACACTGTATGGTTTCTGTGCCAAGGAGACATTTACTATCCATGATCAGAAAACTACATCATAATACCTACCCATCGCACTGTATGGTTTCTGTGCCAAGGAGACATTTACTATCCATGATCAGAAAACTACATCATAATACCTACCCATCGCACTGTATGGTTTCTGTGCCTATTACTATCCATGATCAGAAAACTACATCCTAATACCTACCCATCGCACTGTATGGCTTCTGTGCCAAGGAGACATTTACTATCCATGATCAGAAAACTACATCATAATACCTACCCATCGCACTGTATGGTTTCTGTGCCAAGGAGACATTAAGACGTGAAGCATCTTGTCCACATTCAACCAATAACTCCTGTAACATGACCTGATCAAACAACCATTCATCCCTCATTGTGTCGCTGGATGGGTAGCTGTAACAAATAACAAAAAATTGTGTTACTGGGTGAGTAGCTTTTACAAAAACAACGCATTGTGTTACTGGTAAGAAGACATCAAAACATGAGAATCTTAGAAAGTTACATTTGGCAAGAATATATTCAATGCTTATCTGTCCATTAAATTTATTCCAATACATTACTCTGAAGAATGTTCATTTTAACTTAATATAGCACATGTGAATAATCTTACAAATGCTCATGTGCATATCTTAAAATCAAACTTGTGTGTTCTCTATTAATAAAGGGCTGCGCTTTAGCGCATGATACGCCCGTTGCTCTTTTAACTTGTCTTTTATGCTTTAAATGAATTTATATGATCAACTAGAAATAGTGTGAGCCCTGTCAAATACCCCCCCCCCCCCCCCCCCCCAATAATAAATAAAAATGCACAAAAATATTGGCACTTTTAAGGCTACCTCAAATTTAACTGAGTTTGTTGTCTTAATTTTTCATCCATACATTCTATCTTGTTCACAACACACTTTCTGAGTACCAAGTACCTTTTATATTTATTAAGGCATATACATTATATAAAAGTTATAGATGAGATAAAATAGACTTAGTAAGTTATTCTAAATATTACAGAATCACAAACCATTTTATGCTGATAATAAAGATAGCCTATATGTCAATAGATAAACAATTTATCAAAGTTGCATAAAATTTTGTGAAAGTGATAGTTATTGTCCCAAAATTGAAAAATACCCCCTTTTTTAAGCATAAAAATTCATAACACGGAAATGTAAAATCTGAAATTTATAAAAATTGAAAGGGACCTTACATCAATAGATATAAACAATTCACCAAAGTTTCATGGACATTGGTGAAAGCCTTTTTAAGTTATTGTCCGAAGTGCTAAAAATCCCCCTTTTTTATGAATAAAGCCCCATAAATCCAAAACTTAAAATCTGAAATTTATAAAAATTGAAAGGGAGCTTACATCAAAAGATATTTACAATTCACCAAAGTTTCATGGACATTGGTGAAAGCCTTTTTGAGTTATTGTCCGAAGTGTTGAAAATCTCCCCTTTTTTATGAATAAAGCCCCATAAATCCAAAACTTAAAATCTGAAATTAAAAAAAAACCAAAGGGAGCTTATGGCAATAGATACAAACAATTCACTCAAGTTTCATGGAAATTGGTGAAAGTGTTTTTGAGTTATTGTCCGAAGTGTGGACGACAGACGGACAGACGGACGGACGGACAGACAATGGTATACCATAATACGTCCCGTCTAAAAGACGACGGGCGTATAAAAACCTATGATAACAGTTTCATAATAATCTGACACTAACTGTACACATGAGAGCGCAAACCAGACTGGACCGACAGATGCACAGAGGATGGACAGATTCCAAGTATTTCTATGTCCCCTGCAACGTGTTACTCAGGGGAACATTAAGAGTGTTATAAAAGTACAATTGTATATGTTGTTAACTGAGCTGAGAAAATGAGGTTAAGGGTGTACTTAGGTGAGGTTAGGTGTAAATTAATAAATTAAGAAGTTAAAATTGATACTATAAGCTGGTAGAGCATCAATTAAGGATAACAATAAGCTAAAAATATTGATAGGTCATGGACCTCCTTTTCGAGATTTTTTAGATTTAAAATATGGCGGGAAAAGGCTGACTCAGACTTTTACCTTGTATTTTTATTGGTATTATTAGACCTCAAAACAAAAGAAACAAAATTAAGAATCTTCTAAAATTTTGGTAAATGACCTTTCATGAGCTATTAAGTCTTGTATGAAAAAATAAATGGGTGTTATGGGGCAAAACATTTTACATTGTATTGTATGGAAAAACACCAAGGAGTCCGAACATTTGACACAAATTCCAAAACCTCACCTAAGTACATCCTTAAGGAAAACTGACATTTGCAACATGGGATACTTTAGACAATAAGGCATCTATATATTAATTAGTATAACAAATAATATCTCATAATATAAATAGGATGTATGTTTACATTTACATCTGTTGTAGAGTTGTCACTGACTCAGACCTACTTATGAATATAATTATTTTCTGTGACTGTATCTTACATGAATTTGTAGGATCCTTTACTATAGATAATTTAGCTGATCTGTAACAATAACATCTACATGCCTTATATATCATGTACTGTAGTACGCCGCTAGATTAAAACTGACGTGGAAAGGGAACACATGCCCACCGAAAGCTTTACTTTTGTGAAGCCCAGGTGGTGGTGTGGTCTTGCGGGACGGCTGCAGTGCAGGCGATTTGGTGTCACGATATCACAGTAGCATGGGTTCGAATCCCGGCGAGGGAAGAACCAAAAATTTGCGAAAGAAAATTTACAGATCTTACATTGTTGGGTTGATGTTTAGACGAGTTGTGTTTACATTTAAATATATACACATACTGAGAATTGTCAACAGAATATACATATATATATAAGTGTACACTGGGATGTCAAGATAATATATGTAATAAATATCAATTAGAGTCAATGTTTTAAATCTATACTTACATCTCAGAACTGAATTTTAGCAACAAAATTAGATAAAACAATGTACTTAATAATTATCAGTAGAGAAGGAACAAAAACAACAAGAAGAACCCTGACACATTCTGTATGTACCTGTCCCAAGTCAGGAGACACATTCTTTATGTACCTGTCCCAAGTCAGGAGACACATTATGTATGTACTGTCCCAAGTCTGTCGGAGACACATTCTGTATGTACCTGACCCAAGTCAGGAGAAACATTTTTTATGTACCTGTCCCAAGTCAGGAGACACATTCTTTATGTACCTGTCCCAAGTCAGGAGAAACATTTTTATGTACTGTCCCAAGTCAGGAAAACATTCTGTATGTACTGACCCAAGTCAGGAGACACATTCTTTATGTACCTGACCCAAGTCAGGAGACACATTCTGTATGTACCTGACCCAAGTCAGGAGACACATTCTGTATGTACCTGACCCAAGTCAGGAGACACATTCTGTATGTACCTGTCCCAAGTCAGGAGACACATTCTTTATGTACCTGTCCCAAGTCAGGAGATACATTCTGTATGTACTTGTCCCAAGTCAGGAGATACATTCTTTATGTACCTGTCCCAAGTCAGGAGACACATTCTTTATGTAATTGTCCCAAGTCAGGAGACACATTCTGTATGTACCTGTCCCAAGTCTGTCGGAGACACATTCTTTATGTACCTGTCCCAAGTCAGGAGACACATTCTTTATGTACCTGTCCCAAGTCTGTCGGAGACACATTCTGTATGTACCTGTCCCAAGTCAGGAGACACATTCTGTATGTACCTGTCCCAAGTCAGGAGACACATTCTTTATGTACCTGTCCCAAGTCAGGAGACACATTCTTTATGTACCTGTCCCAAGTCAGGAGATACATTCTTTATGTACCTGTCCCAAGTCAGGAGACACATTCTATATGTACCTGTCCCAAGTCAGGAGACACATTCTTTATGTACCTGTCCCAAGTCAGGAGATACATTCTATATGTACCTGTCCCAAGTCAGGATATACATTCTTTATGTACTTGTCCCAAGTCAGGACACACATTCTTTATGTACTTGTCCCAAGTCAGGAGATACATTCTGTATGTACTTGTCCCAAGTCAGGAGACACATTCTGTATGTACCTGTCCCAAGTCAGGAGACACATTCTGTATGTACCTGTCCCAAGTCAGGAGACACATTCTTTATGTTCTTGTCCCAAGTCAGGACACACATTCTTTATGTACTTGTCCCAAGTCAGGAGACACATTCTGTATGTACCTGTTCCAAGTCAGGAGACACATTCTGTATTTACCTGTCTGAAGTCAGGAGACACATTCTTTATGTACCTGTCTGAAGTCAGGAGACACATTATGTATGTACCTGACCCAAGTCAGGAGACACATTCTGTATGTACCTGTCCCAAGTCAGGAGACACATTCTGTATGTACCTGTCCCAAGTCAGGAGACACATTCTTTATGTACTTGTCCCAAGTCAGGACACACATTCTTTATGTACTTGTCCCAAGTCTGTCGGAGACACATTCTGTATGTTCCTGTCCCAAGTCTGTCGGAGACACATTCTTTATGTACCTGTCCCAAGTCTGTCGGAGACACATTCTTTATGTACTTGTCCCAAGTCTGTCGGAGACACATTCTGTATGTACCTGTCCCAAGTCAGGAGACACATCATGTATGTACCTGTCCCAAGTCAGGAGACACATTCTGTATGTACCTGTCTGAAGTCTGTCGGAGACACATTCTGTATGTACCTGTCTGAAGTCAGGAGACACATTCTGTATGTACCTGTCCCAAGTCAAGAGACACATTCTTTATGTACCTGTCCCAAGTCAAGAGACACATTCTTTATGTACCTGTCCCAAGTCAGGAGACACATTCTGTATGTACCTGTCCCAAGTCAGGAGACACATTCTTTATGTACCTGTCCCAAGTCTGTCGGAGACACGTTCTGTATGTACCTGACCCAAGTCAGGAGACACATTCTGTATGTACCTGTCCCAAGTCAGGAGACACATTCTTTATGTCCCTGTCCCAAGTCTGTCGGAGACACATTCTTTATGTACCTGTCTCAAGTCAGGAGACACATTCTTTATGTACCTGTCCCAAGTCAGGAGACACATTCTTTATGTACCTGTCCCAAGTCAGGAGACACGTTCTATATGTACTTGTCCCAAGTCAGGAGACACATTCTTTATGTACCTGTCCCAAGTCAGGAGACACATTCTGTATGTACCTGACCCAAGTCAGGACACACATTCTTTATGTACTTGTCCCAAGTCTGTCGGAGACACATTCTGTATGTACTTGTCCCAAGTCAGGAGATATATTCTTTATGTACCTGTCCCAAGTCAGGAGACACATTCTTTATGTACCTGTCCCAAGTCAGGAGACACATTCTATATGTACCTGTCCCAAGTCAGGAGACACATTCTGTATGTACTTGTCCCAAGTCAGGAGACACATTCTGTATGTACCTGTCCCAAGTCAGGAGACACATTCTTTATGTACCTGTCCCAAGTCAGGAAACACATTCTTTATGTACCTGTCCCAAGTCAGGAGACACATTCTTTATGTACCTGTCCCAAGTCAGGAGACACATTCTTTATGTACCTGTCCCAAGTCAGGAGATACATTCTTTATGTACCTGTCCCAAGTCAGGAGAAACATTTTTTATGTACCTGTCCCAAGTCAGGAGACACATTCTATATGTACCTGTCCCAAGTCAGGAGACACATTCTTTATGTACCTGTCCCAAGTCAGGAGACACATTCTTTATGTACTTGTCCCAAGTCTGTCGGAGACACATTCTGTATGTACCTGTCCCAAGTCAGGAGACACATTCTTTATGTACCTGTCCCAAGTCAGGAGACACATTCTTTATGTACCTGTCTGAAGTCAGGAGAGACATTCTGTATGTACCTGACCCAAGTCAGGAGATACATTATGTATGTACCTGTCCCAAGTCAGGAGATACATTCTTTATGTACCTGTCCCAAGTCAGGAGACACATTCTTTATGTACCTGTCCCAAGTCAGGAGACACATTCTGTATGTACCTGTCCCAAGTCAGGAGAGACATTCTGTATGTACCTGTCTGAAGTCAGGAGACACATTCTTTATGTACCTGTCTGAAGTCAGGAGACACATTCTGTATGTACCTGACCCAAGTCAGGAGACACATTCTGTATGTACCTGTCCCAAGTCAGGAGAAACATTCTTTATGTACTTGTCCCAAGTCAGGAGCCAGTAGTACAGTGGTTTTTGTTGGTTCAAGTCTGTCATATTTGTATTTTTTCATGTTGGATTCTTTAATAGCTGACTTTAAAATAAGTGTTTTTCTCGTTTTTTCAAGAACTGCTAACTAAATATAGCTGGCACTTCATCTTAATTATTTCTAAGATTTGTCATACGAGATTGGTATGATAATTATCTGGACTGCTTACCTGTTTGGTCTGTTGGCTCTGTTGAAAGCAAACTCTGGAAGGTAGTGTGGGGCTTCTTTTCTTCTCATCTCTATAATCTAAAAATACATAAAAAACGATTACAGGGAGAGTACCTTGACTAAAGTGTTGGGGTGCAAAAATAATTTGATAATGTAAACTGAAAATTTCACAGCAGTTTTATTTTTCACTCTTTTTAAAGTAAGAATTAAAATGAGAAAATAAAATTATCATGAATAAAAGATGAAGACAATTTATGACCTTCAATCAATAGCATAATTATGCAAGTGTAAATGTAGATGTAATTGTAAATGAAAGTCATTGTTACTTGAACTCATGATAGTCACATGTAAGAAATAAATCTCAAGCAAGTAGATATTCAGGATATTGATAGATAAACAACTATTGTAACTGTTTTTAAATGAAACTGTCAATCAGTAAAACTATTCTTAGCTGGCTGTTTCTGTATTGGCCCTCAACTCTTCAAGTCTCAGGTTCCATACATCTTACCCTAATCTATTACAGAAACAGCCAGATAATAACAGTGTATTTACTATCCTTTACTTCTGAGATATACTGACAGACTGGTTGTTTACATAACTACTGACTGGCTAGGCTAGGGTTAGCTGTTAACAATACTTACTTCTGAGATATACTAACAGACTGGTTGTTTACATAACAGTTGACTGGCTAGGGTAGGGTTAGCTGTTAACAATACTTACTTCAGAGATATACTGACAGACTGGTTGTTTACATAACTACTGACTGGCTAGGTTAAGGTTAGCTGTTAACAATACTTACTTCTGATATATTCTGACAGACTGATTGTTTACATAACTACTGACTTGCTAGGCTAGGGTTAGCTGTTAACAATACTTACTTCTGAGATATACTGACAGACTGGTTGTTTACATAACAGTTGACTGGCTAGGGTAGGGTTAGCTGTTAACAATACTTACTTCTGAGATATACTGACAGACTGGTTGTTTACATAACAGTTGACTGGCTAGGGTAGGGTTAGCTGTTAACAATACTTACTTCAGAGATATACTGACATACTGGTTGTTTACATAACTACTGACTGGCTAGGCTAGGGTTAGCTGTTAACAATACTTACTTCAGAGATATACTGACAGACTGATTGTTTACATAACTACTGACTTGCTAGGCTAGGGTTAGCTGTTAACAATACTTACTTCTGAGATATACTGACAGACTGGTTGTTTACATAACAAATGACTGGCTAGGGTAGGGTTAGCTGTTAACAATACTTACTTCTGAGATATACTGACAGACTGGTTGTTTACATAAAAAATGACTGGCTAGACTAGGGTTAGCTGTTAACAATACTTACTTCAGAGATATACTGACAGACTGATTGTTTACATAACTACTGACTTGCTAGGCTAGGGTTAGCTGTTAACAATACTTACTTCTGAGATATACTGACAGACTGGTTGTTTACATAACAAATGACTGGCTAGGGTAGGGTTAGCTGTTAACAATACTTACTTCTGAGATATTCTGACAGACTGATTGTTTACATAACTACTGACTTGCTAGGCTAGGGTTAGCTGTTAACAATACTTACTTCTGAGATATACTGACAGACTGGTTGTTTACATAACAGTTGACTGGCTAGGGTAGGGTTAGCTGTTAACAATACTTACTTCTGAGATATACTGACAGACTGGTTGTTTACATAACAGTTGACTGGCTAGGGTAGGGTTAGCTGTTAACAATACTTACTTCAGAGATATACTGACAGACTGGTTGTTTACATAACTACTGACTGGCTAGGTTAAGGTTAGCTGTTAACAATACTTACTTCTGATATATTCTGACAGACTGATTGTTTACATAACTACTGACTTGCTAGGCTAGGGTTAGCTGTTAACAATACTTACTTCTGAGATATACTGACAGACTGGTTGTTTACATAACAGTTGACTGGCTAGGCTAGGGTTAGCTGTTAACAATACTTCCTTCTGAGATATACTGACAGACTGATTGTTTACATAACTACTGACTTGCTAGGCTAGGGTTAGCTGTTAACAATACTTACTTCTGAGATATACTGACAGACTGATTGTTTACATAACTACTGACTTGCTAGGCTAGGGTTAGCTGTTAACAATACTTACTTCTGAGATATACTGACAGACTGATTGTTTACATAACTACTGACTTGCTAGGCTAGGGTTAGCTGTTAACAATACTTACTTCTGAGATATACTGACAGACTGGTTGTTTACATAACAGTTGACTGGCTAGGGTAGGGTTAGCTGTTAACAATACTTACTTCTGAGATATACTGACAGACTGGTTGTTTACAAAACTACTGACTGGCTAGGCTAGGGTTAGCTGTTAACAATACTTACTTCTGAGATATACTGACAGACTGGTTGTTTACATAACTACTGACTGGCTAGGCTAGGTTAGCTGTTAACAATACTTACTTCTGAGATATACTGACAGACTGGTTGTTTACATAACAGTTGACTGGCTAGGGTAGGGTTAGCTGTTAACAATACTTACTTCTGAGATATACTGACAGACTGGTTGTTTACATAACAGTTGACTGGCTAGGGTAGGGTTAGCTGTTAACAATACTTACTTCAGAGATATACTGACAGACTGGTTGTTTACATAACTACTGACTGGCTAGGTTAAGGTTAGCTGTTAACAATACTTACTTCTGATATATTCTGACAGACTGATTGTTTACATAACTACTGACTTGCTAGGCTAGGGTTAGCTGTTAACAATACTTACTTCTGAGATATACTGACAGACTGGTTGTTTACATAACAGTTGACTGGCTAGGGTAGGGTTAGCTGTTAACAATACTTACTTCTGAGATATACTGACAGACTGGTTGTTTACATAACAGTTGACTGGCTAGGGCAGGGTTAGCTGTTAACAATACTTACTTCAGAGATATACTGACAGACTGGTTGTTTACATAACTACTGTCTGGCTAGGCTAGGGTTAGCTGTTAACAATACTTACTTCAGAGATATACTGACAGACTGATTGTTTACATAACTACTGACTTGCTAGGCTAGGGTTAGCTGTTAACAATACTTACTTCTGAGATATACTGACAGTATGGTTGTTTACATAACAAATGACTGGCTAGGGTAGGGTTAGCTGTTAACAATACTTACTTCTGAGATATACTGACAGACTGGTTGTTTACATAAAAAATGACTGGCTAGACTAGGGTTAGCTGTTAACAATACTTACTTCAGAGACATACTGACAGACTGGTTGTTTACATAAAAAATGACTGGCTAGGTTAAGGTAAGCTGTTAACAATACTTACTTCTGATATATACTGACAGACTGGTTGTTTACATAACAAATGACTGGCTAGGCTAGGGTTACCTGTTAACAAAACTTACTTCTGATATATACCGACAGACTGGTTGTTTACATAACAAATGACTGGCTAGGCTAGGGTTACCTGTTAACAAAACTTACTTCTGAGATATACTGACAGACTGGTTGTTTACATAAAAAATGACTGGCTAGACTAGGGTTAGCTGTTAACAATACTTACTTCTGAGATATACTGACAGACTGGTTGCTCACATAACAGTTGACTGGCTAGGTTGAAGTTAGCTGTTAACAATACTTACTTCTGAGATATACTGACAGACTGGTTGCTCACATAACAGTTGACTGGCTAGGCTAGGGTTAGCTGTTAACAATACTTACTTCTGAGATATACTGACAGACTGGTTACTCACATAACAGTTGACTGGCTAGGCTAGGGTTAGCTGTAAACAATACTTACTTCTGAGATATACTGATGGACTGGTTGCTCACATAACAGTTGACTGGCTAGGCTAGGGTTAGCTGTTAACCATACTTACTTCTGAGATATACTGACAGACTGGTTGCTCACATAACAGTTGACTGGCTAGGCTATGGTTAGCTGTTAACAATACTTACTTCTGAGATATACTGACAGACTGGTTGCTCACATAACAGTTGACTGGCTAGGTAGGGTTAGCTGTTAACAATACTTACTTCTGAGATATACTGACAGACTGGTTGCTCACATAACAGTTGACTGGCTAGGGTAGGGTTAGCTGTTAACAATACTTACTTCTGAGATATACTGACAGACTGGTTGTTCCCATAACAGTTGACTGGCTAGGGTAGGGTTAGCTGTTAACAATACTTACTTCTGAGATACACTTACAGACTGGTTGCTCACATAACAGTTGACTGGCTAGGGTAGGGTTAGCTGTTAATAATACTTACTTCTGATATATACTGACAGACTGGTTGTTCCCATAACAGTTGACTGGCTAGGGTAGGGTTAGCTGTTAACAATACTTACTTCTTAGATATACTGACAGACTGGTTGCTCACATAACAGTTGACTGGCTAAGTTAAGGTTAGCTGTTAACAATACTTACTTCTGATATATACTGACAGACTGGTTGCTCACATAACAGTTGACTGGCTAGGTAGGGTTAGCTGTTAACAATACTTACTTCTGAGATATACTGACAGACTGGTTGCTCACATAACAGTTGACTGGCTAGGGTAGGGTTAGCTGTTAACAATACTTACTTCTGAGATATACTGACAGTCTGGTTGTTCCCATAACAGTTGACTGGCTAGGGTAGGGTTAGCTGTTAACAATACTTACTTCTGAGATATACTGACAGACTGGTTGCTCACATAACAGTTGACTGGCTAGGCTAGGGTTAGCTGTTAACAATACTTACTTCTGAGATATACTGACAGACTGGTTGCTCACATAACAGTTGACTGGCTAGGCTAGGGTTAGCTGTTAACAATACTTACTTCTGAGATATACTGACAGACTGGTTGCTCACATAACAGTTGACTGGCTAGGCTAGGGTGAGCTGTTAACAATACTTACTTCTGAGATATACTGACAGACTGGTTGCTCACATAACAGTTGACTAGTTGGCTAGGGTTAGCTGTTAACAATACTTACTTCTGAGATATACTGACAGACTGGTTGCTCACATAACAGTTGACTAGCTAGGCTAGAGTTAGCTGTTAACAATACTTACTTCTGAGATATACTGACAGACTGGTTGCTCACATAACAGTTGACTGGCTAGGCTAGGTTAGCTGTTAACAATACTTACTTCTGAGATATACTGACAGACTGGTTACTCACATAACAGTTGACTGGCTAGGCTAGGGTTAGCTGTAAACAATACTTACTTCTGAGATATACTGATGGACTGGTTGCTCACATAACAGTTGACTGGCTAGGCTAGGGTTAGCTGTTAACCATACTTACTTCTGAGATATACTGACAGACTGGTTGCTCACATAACAGTTGACTGGCTAGGCTATGGTTAGCTGTTAACAATACTTACTTCTGAGATATACTGACAGACTGGTTGCTCACATAACAGTTGACTGGCTAGGGTAGGGTTAGCTGTTAACAATACTTACTTCTGAGATATACTGACAGACTGGTTGCTCACATAACAGTTGACTGGCTAGGGTAGGGTTAGCTGTTAACAATACTTACTTCTGAGATATACTGACAGACTGGTTGTTCCCATAACAGTTGACTGGCTAGGGTGGGTTAGCTGTTAACAATACTTACTTCTGAGATACACTTACAGACTGGTTGCTCACATAACAGTTGACTGGCTAGGGTAGGGTTAGCTGTTAATAATACTTACTTCTGATATATACTGACAGACTGGTTGTTCCCATAACAGTTGACTGGCTAGGGTAGGGTTAGCTGTTAACAATACTTACTTCTTAGATATACTGACAGACTGGTTGCTCACATAACAGTTGACTGGCTAAGTTAAGGTTAGCTGTTAACAATACTTACTTCTGATATATACTGACAGACTGGTTGCTCACATAACAGTTGACTGGCTAGGCTAGGGTTAGCTGTTAACAATACTTACTTCTGAGATATACTGACAGACTGGTTGCTCACATAACAGTTGACTGGCTAGGGTAGGGTTAGCTGTTAACAATACTTACTTCTGAGATATACTGACAGTCTGGTTGTTCCCATAACAGTTGACTGGCTAGGGTAGGGTTAGCTGTTAACAATACTTACTTCTGAGATATACTGACAGACTGGTTGCTCACATAACAGTTGACTGGCTAGGCTAGGGTTAGCTGTTAACAATACTTACTTCTGAGATATACTGACAGACTGGTTGCTCACATAACAGTTGACTGGCTAGGCTAGGGTTAGCTGTTAACAATACTTACTTCAGAGATATACTGACAGACTGGTTGCTCACATAACAGTTGACTGGCTAGGTTGAGGTAAGCAGCTACCATACCATGGACAGCACATTTATGTGTTAGGGGTAAAGATGAATTAGTCATGGCCAATTGCTAGAAAATAAAGATCAATATAAATTGTTTAACATAAAACAAGTTGTAAAAAATATGATGTAATACTCTATTTATGAGTCATGTGGCATATGAAACATTTTTCTCATGCAGCCATTTGAATTTGCTATCAAATTACAACAACCAACAATGGTACATTTCTGTACCCTGAACAGTTGAGCAAGTGTGGACACATATTAGCTCAAAACAGCTCTGAATTTGAATTGTGATTGAATACCTGGTATTTGATACAGCATAGAACCGTTGTCTATTTTAATTTTGTAGGAGGTACCCACCTGTAAATCTAAACCAAGTCTAAGTAATTCTATAACCATTTCATCACATCCTATCTCCACACATAATAAACACATTGTACAATAGAGGGATTCAAAGTTGTTCACTTTGTTGGTAGTCATCTGAACATTTTCCAATATATGCCAATAAAACTGCAGGCCATTCTGAAAAATAAATACAGATCCAAGATTAAGCCATGTAAAATTAATCTTCTGGTTACTACACCCCCCTATTTTAGCAAATAAATTGCTTCACTGATTTCTGCTGGATATGAATGCAGATGTCCAACACTGAAAAGTTGGAGCCAAAATGGACACAATATTCTCGCTTGATACAGGTCTGAATTTGGATTGTAATTAAATATTTGACGCATAATAGGTTTCTGACACAGAATAATTGTACTACAAAAAATTATAATTGGTTATATGATTTGAATTAATTTACAATGTTTTGCTTTTGTGCAATACACTATGCTGTTAATAATACACCTTATCGCTATTAGCCTACTCGGCCAGTCGACCCGGCCGCTTGACCTTTTGATGCATACAACAATCACTTTTCAATTGTGGCGTCAGACATTTTGCTTTATGACGTCAGAATTTTACGGGAACCTGTGTGATCTCCAGCAATGGCGGACAAATAGCATTAAGGTGTATTACACCCCCCCCCCCCCCCCCTTTTAAACACACACACAAAAACAAAAAAATACCCCATTTATTTTCTTTTGAGTAATACACTATGCTGTTGAACTATCACCTCCCTCAAAAACAAATATTTAAAGAAATTTTCTTTATATTTCCTGAAAGCTGAAATTAGTAAAAAATGTTCCATCCCAAATTCTTATTTACTGACCTGCCCATAGTAAATGTAAATGATTTGTTATTTTGTCCCATACATGAATATATATGGTTAAAGGGTGGGGATCTCATTGGTTTCCAAGTTGTCAAATAGGAAAGGGTGACCCAAGGGACTCTCCCCATATTTCATTTGATTTTTCATATTGTCACAAACATAAATATATATGGTTAAGGGGTGGTGTTCTCCACCGTTTCCAAGTTGTCAAACAGGAGGGGGTGGGGTGACTCCAGGAACTTCTCCTATATTTTATTTGATTTGTTATATTGTCCTATACTTGAAAATAGGGTTTAGGGGTGGGGATCTCCATGGTTTCCAAGTTTTTAAACAGGAAGGGGTAGAGTGGTCAAAAGGACGCCACCTATATATCATATGATTTGCTTACATTCAAGTATTATATAATACAGTTGCATTATTTGAGAAAATAAAGTAAGAAACTTCAATTACTGTAATTGACCCTTCAAAATGGATTTACCATGCATAGATGTAAATAAAGTAAGAAACTTCAATTACTGTAATTGACCCTTCAAAATGGATTTACCATGCATAGATGTAAATAAAGTAAGAAACTTCAATTACTGTAATTGACCCTTCAAAATGGATTTACCATGCATAGATGTAAATAAAGTAAGAAACTTCAATTACTGTAATTGACCCTTCAAAATGGATTTACCATGCATAGATGTAAATAAAGTAAGAAACTTCAATTACTGTAATTGACCCTTCAAAATGGATTAACCATGCATAGATGTAAATAAAGTAAGAAACTTCAATTACTGTAACTGACCCTTCAAAATGGATTTACCATTCATAGATGTAAATAAAGTAAGAAACTTCAATTACTGTAATTGACCCTTCAAAATGGATTTACCATGCATAGATGTAAATAAAGTAAGAAACTTCAATTACTGTAACTGACCCTTCAAAATGGATTTACCATTCATAGATGTAAATAAAGTAAGAAACTTCAATTACTGTAATTGACCCTTCAAAATGGATTTACCATGCATAGATGTACTTTTCAACTGCTTGGATTTTTTTGTAGTTGATCCCCAAAACCCAGATTTACCCTTATCTGCTTCTGGAATCAGATCTGATATTGTAAAATTTTGTCTTCACAGCAGCCATTGTTATTGTTTTTACAATGTTGTTTTTGTCAATCTTTGCCATTTTCAGTATACAGCTAGAGGTTGAACAAAATGAAGATGACTGTCATGAATATTAATGATAAAAATAATTTTTTAGATTGTTTTTCGGAGACTTTGGTGAAAAGGTTTGCAAAGTTGTTTCTTATTTTCTTTCAAATCAGGGTCTGTTCACGCCCATTTCAAGTGGCAGATGACTACGTCGGGCGTAGCTAGAAACCAAGTCGAAATTCCGCTTGCAAAAGTTGAAGGTCACGGACCTCGGACCACCTCTTATTTGCACCCTAGCCTCCTAATTGAAAAGATACAAAAATTTCTTCTTCTAATTTGAAATTGCTGCCAACTTATTATAAAATAGACTACTGACGTACAAACAATATACCTATGAATTTTGCCATTTGGGAAATCTAAACTACTTTTCTTAAGAGATTATCTGCGATTAAATATTTCATACAATTGTTCTTGGACATCTTAGACAAAAACACAGGTCATAATAATCTACACATGATTTGATGATCATTTAAGGTTTTTCTGGTCATATTTTTTGTAATCCAGAATAAAAAGTATTAAAAAAGTGTTCAATTAGTTATATATAACATAGTAGCCAGCTAGATAATAACAATGGCAAGTATTTCAGCATTTATTGGGTAGAACACAAATCTAGGGTCTTGCATAATGCAGCTAAACTGCTTAAAAATGACACTACCAAAAGGAGAAGATTCAGTAAGACTCCTTTTTGGCCCCCAAAAAATATCAGTTTAACAAATTGAAAAATGTAAACTTTTAGCTATTCTAAGGATAGAAGAATATTTTATTATAGACATCTGGGCTGTTTATGACAATACAAGGCATATGTATTGGGGACTAGCATCATTTAGTCGTGCTAAATTAATGAAATTTTCATAATTTTAGCATTTGAGTTAATTTTTAGACATGGTTTTGTCTTAAATGCATGTGGCTGCATTTATGTTCATTCTGAATATTTAAATGTAAGTTGTATTCAATGATAATACATAACATAACATATATATAGATGGAGGATGGACACAGATGCCACACTTTCATTTTTGATAAAAAAACAAAACAAAAAAAAACCCAACATATTATGGTATATTTAATTGATTCATAACATTTGAGCTTGAATATGAGAGTCTTTAATTTACATAAATTAATTGAATCTTTTAAAGTAGACACTTAAAGTCCTGAAAAGTGGTCAAAATTTTTCATAATACTTGGTTGAGACAACCTTAAGTTAGAGAAAGAAAACAAAAAGTTCAGCAATTTTTCCATTTGTAAAGTGGCATAAATCTAGAAAGGAAAAAAATCTAATTTAATCTATGTTTTTGTGGAAATAAGCATTGTATATGAGATTCATAACAATTGGTTGAGGCTAACTAAATAAAGAGAATGGAAACCAATTTTGGAACGTACAGACAAACAAAGGTAAAACTTAATGCATAAAACATAAAAATTCAGTAAAATTCCAAACTAGTCTTTGGAGCAATAACATTTAAATGCAATCTCTATATAATAATTGTTATCCTTATGTAAACAAACCTTCTTCATAAACAGGCTGTCATGTCGAGAATTCTTTTCTACAACTAGATCTAAATCACCAACATCTTTAGGTATTCTGAAATTAAACTTTTAATTAACATGCTGAATATATATCAATATATTTGATTGTTTTGGTATAATCTTTTAATATATATTTACAATATTAGGTCAATGGCATTTTCAGGAAAATATAAACTTTTTTGTATGAGGCTGAGAAACTGGGAAAGGGCCAAGTAGAACCTCCCCCTTCCCCAGTTTTGTGCAGAGTACAAAAAAGTTTATATTTTTTCTGACATTGACCTAATATTGTTTTTATACTGCAACTTAAATTAATACAGTGAAAGTTTTTTTTTAATTTTAACCCAATGTTAAATTCATTTCCATCCCTCTTAATGAACCCCTGACTGTGGAGAAAGTGCTCCATGATGAATTGACATAACCAAGATATAGCTGTGTTACTATATTACGAAGAAAAAAAAACACAATTAGTTGCAGTATAAATCATCTTAATTATGTTTTAATGACTGAACTATGACGACTTACTTACGTTTTATGTTTAAGTTTTTCCATATTGTCATGACGATCTATAAGCTTGTGTAGTATATCCTGAACTATGATGATTGACTCACGTTATATGTTTAAGTTTTTCCGTATTGTCATGACGATCTATAAGCTTGTGTAGTATATCCTGACCTATGATGATTGACTTACGTATATGTTTAAGTTTTTCTGTATTGTCATGACGATCTATAAGCTTGTGTAGTATATCCTGTACTATGACAATTGACTTACGTTATATGTTTAAGTTTTTCCGTATTGTCATGACGATCTATAAGCTTGTGTAGTATATCCTGAACGGTAGCTCTCATTGTAGCATCTGGTAATAGTGATATTCTCAGCAATGGTATTAGGAATTCAACAGGGAAAGTTTTCTGCATTTCAACTGTTTTATATTTAGTGGCAACCTGCAATGTCAAGATATATGTTGTGAAATTAACATTCAGTATCTGCAGTCTTTCCTATGAGAATGTATGGCAACACCTGATTTAGTATGTGTTTTGATAGTAAATAATCCTTAATAATCTGTGGTATATTTCAATGAGAATAATGTAAACCTGGATTTGTAATAATAGATCCCAACAAGAATGTGTCCATAGTACACTGATTTCCCACTCGCATGTTCAAAGGACTGTGAAATTGAGAAAAAAAAATATTTGGCATGAAATTAGAAATAATATATCATAGAGAACATGTAACATGTGTACAAAATTTCAAGTTGTTCGGACTTCAACTTCATCAAAAACTACTTTGACCAAAAGCTTAAATGTGAAGGGGGACAGACAAACAAACAGAAGGATAAATAAACCGAAAAATGGACACACAGACCAGAAAACATAATGCCCCTCTACTATCATAGGTGGGGCATAAAAATATAAAATTGATAATTTTTGTCAATACAAATCAAATTGTGAAAGGAAAACAATATTTAAAATCTATGCATCCTGTTACAACATTGATAAGATAACCTAAAATACTAATGAGCTTGTTTAAAGTACAATATTACCATAAAATTTAAGATGTGAAATCCCATTTTTAATAAATGTTACAGCCAACTTAACTAATCAAATCTTTGTATCTATGAAAGAATTTGGTAAAGGTTTAAAGTAATTTATGGTAACTAAATCCCTGACTTAATAGATTACAGTGATGCATTGTTAAAATTTATGACATCATTTCACACAGACATAACAAAAAAGGTTCGGATATATAAAACACCATATGATTGAGACAAAGGAACATCATCGTCTTAAAAAGGAAAATGTACAATTACTAATGGAATGAAAAATCTTCTCTTTTGTCTTAAATTTTAGTATTGAGTTTCCCGTTAGAAACTGAAATGCTAAATCTAGAAAAGAAGATAACTGATGCTGTTTATGTTAGATTTATCTAAAGTAAGTTCCTGTGGATGATTTCAGTAGTATTTTTAGAGAACTCTGGATTATTTGAAGCAGAAATATTGCCAAGATAACATGTGGTTTTGTTGAATATGTCAACCAAATGCAACAATGACCTGTCTTAAGTGAGTCTGGTCATAAACTAAGATTCATAGCAATACAGGAATAAATCTGCTATTAAAGGGGCACAGTTGGTGCACATAGGAATATCTACTACCAGTCAATACACTTTATCACAGAAAGGTAAATACATGTTGCCCAGGAGAAAATTTAATCTTCAATCATATCTTAACATTTCTGGTAAGTGTATCTAGTCTTTTTGTTGTTGTAATTTGAAGGTACAATGCAAATTTTAAATCTAAAAAGCAATATTTAAACAATTAAACTATGTAAGACATTGATAACAAGAATGTGTCCCTAGTACATGGATGCCCCATTCACATTATCCTTTTCTATGTTCAATGGACCGTGAAATGGGGGGAATCTCTAATTTGGCATTAAAATCAGAAAGATCATTTCATAGGAAACATGTGTACTAAGTTTCAAGTTGATTGGACTTCAACTTCATTAAAAAAACTACCTTGACTAAAAACTTTAACCTGAAGTGGGACAGACAAATGGACTAACAGACGGACGGACGAACAAATTGAAGCACAACCCAGAAAACATAATGCCCATAAATTGGGCATAATAAATGGGGCATAAAAACTTACTTTAAGTAATGTTTTTAGGAGCATGGTTAACTTACGTTAAGTAATATTTTTAGGAGCATGGTTAACTTACTTTAAGTAATGTTTTCAGGAGCATGGTTAACTTACTTTAAGTAATGTTTTCAGGAGCATAGTTAACTTACTTTAAGTAATGTTTTCAGGAGCATGGTTAACTTACTTTAAGTAATGTTTTCAGGAGCATGGTTGAATTACTTTAAGTAATGTTTTCAGGAGCATGGCTAACTTACTTTAAGTAATGTTTACAGGAGCATGGTTAACTTACTTTAAGTAGAGTTTCAGGAGCATGGTTAACTTACTTTAAGTAGAGTTTAAGGAGCATGGTTAACTTACTTTAAGTAATGTTTTCAGGAGCATGGTTAACTTACGTTAAGTAATGTTTTCAGAAGCATGATTAACTTACTTTAAGTAATGTTTTCAGGAGCATGGTTAACTTACTTTAAGTAATGTTTTCAGGAGCATGGTTAACTTACTTTAAGTAGTGTTTTCAGGAGCATGGTTAACTTACTTTAAGTAATGTTTTCAGGAGCATGGTTAACTTACTTTAAGTAATGTTTTCAGGAGCATGGTTAACTTACTTTAAGTAATGTTTTCAGGAGCATGGTTAACTTACTTTAAGTAATGTTTTCAGGAGCATGGTTAACTTACTTTAAGTAATGTTTTCAGGAGCATGGTTAACTTACTTTAAGTAATGTTTTCAGGAGCATGGTTAACTTACTTTAAGTAATGTTTTCAGAAGCATGGTTAACTTACTTTAAGTAGTGTTTTCAGGGGGATGGTTAACTTACTTTAAGTAGTGTTTTCATGAGCATGGTTGACTTACCTTAAGTAATGTTTTCAGGAGCATGGTTGACTTACTTTAAGTAATGTTTTCAGGAGCATGGTTGACTTACTTTAAGTAATGTTTTCAGGAGCATGGTTGACTTACTTTAAGTAATGTTTTCAGGAGCATGGTTAACTTACTTTAAGTAATGTTTTCAGGAGCATGGTTAACTTACTTTAAGTAGTGTTTTCAGGGGCATGGTTAACTTACTTTAAGTAATGTTTTCAGGGGCATGGTTAACTTACTTTAAGTAATGTTTTCAGGAGCATGGTTAACTTACTTTAAGTAATGTTTTCAGGAGCATGGTTAACTTACTTTAAGTAATGTTTTCAGGAGCATGGTTAACTTACTTTAAGTAATGTTTTCAGGGGCATGGTTAACTTACTTTAAGTTATGTTTTCAGGAGCATGGTTAACTTACTTTAAGTAATGTTTTTCAGGAGCATGGTTGACTTACTTTAAGTAATGTTTTCAGGAGCATGGTTGACTTACTTTAAGTAATGTTTTCAGGAGCATGGTTGACTTACTTTAAGTAATGTTTTCAGGAGCATGGTTGACTTACTTTAAGTAATGTTTTCAGGAGCATGGTTAACTTACTTTAAGTTATGTTTTCAGGAGCATGGTTAACTTACTTTAAGTAATGTTTTCAGGAGCATGGTTAACTTACTTTAAGTAATGTTTTCAGGAGCATGGTTAACTTACTTTAAGTAATGTTTTCAGGAGCATGGTTAACTTACTTTAAGTAATGTTTTCAGGAGCATGGTTTGCATTCTAGTATCAACTGCTTCTCTGGAAGTAAACATTAATATTAAATATACATCCTACAGTCCTATATCTTAACAAGAGTGCACACACTGAAATGTCTCACCTTATTTACAAATCATTGATATTATGTTGATAGACTGAAATATAAAGATTTATTACAACTTTCACATAAACTCAACATTAAACAAGAAAACAAAACATTGATCAATGGACCATGAAAATGAGGTCAAGGTCAGATAAACCATGCCAGGCAGACATGTACAGCTAACAATTCTTCAATACAACAACTATAGTTGACTTATTGCTTATAAATTAAGAAAAAGAGACCAAAACACAAACACTTTAAAGCACTTAGCAATGGACCGTGAAAATGAGGTCAAGGTCATATAAAACCTGCTTAACAGACATATAGATCAAAAAATATTTCTATACACCAAATATAGTTAACCTAATGAATAAAGTATTAGAATCAAAGCGCTGTAAGCACTGTAGGCAGTTAAACAAAAACCAAGGCAAACATAATTATGAAAACTGTGGCAATGTTACTTCAACTTTTTTTTAAAGATTTAAAAGAACAAACAATAAACATTCATATATAATTGTGCATTTATGTTCATTTAATGAATTACACATTAAGGCAAATAATTCATATTTTATCAAGGTTTTCAATAGCAACGCACATGACCACGAATGGTCATTTGTCTTTCATGAGGCAGCAGTGGTACAAATTTGCAATGATTGCAGTTCTTCTAGTTGGGCGTAATTGTTCGTATTAGTTGACTGTTAGTAGTTCAAGTTGACTTTTCAAGTTGACTTTAGTACGATCTTGTAAAAGTATGAATGGACTTCCTTCCCTGGAAAGAAAACTGAGCTTGTGTTTTACTACAGGGATCAATGGTGAGGTCTTACTGACCTGTCCATAGTAAACATGTAAATGACTCCCACCTTCACCTCAAGTCCATGATGTCTAAGTTTGAAATAAAATGACAGGTGTTAGGGTCTAGCAAGTGATATGCATATGTGTCGCCTATGAGATTGACCTTGTATGTCATTCAATCTTTTTGAAATGAAAAACAGGAATGAATATGGTTTAGGGGTTGGTATCTAAATCTTTTACAAGTTCTCAAAGCACACACAAGAGGGTGTGGGATGACCCTAGGGACTACCCCTATTTTTCATTTGATTTTTTATATTGTCCCATACATGAATATATATATGGTTTATGAGTGGGGATCTCGACCGTTATCAAGTTTTCAAACAGAAGGGATGGGGGCCCCAGTGACTTCCCCTATATTTCATTTGATTTGTTATATTGACCAAAACATGAATATATATGGTTGAGGGGTGAGGATCTCATCTCTTTCTAAGTATCAAACAGGAGTGAGTAGGGTGACCCTAAGGACTCTCCCTATATTTCATTTGATTAGTTCTCATACATGAATATATATGGTTTAATTTAGAGTTGGGATCCCAACTGTTTCAAAGTTCTTTAACATGAGGGGTAGGGTGACCACAGGGACTTCCCCTATATTTCATTCGATTTGTTATATAGTCTTATACATGAGTATATATGGTTAAGGGGTAATGATCTCAAATTTTTCCAAGTTCTCAAACATGATGGTGTACAGTGACCATACAGAACCCCTTATAATTTATTTGATTTGTAATATTGTCCCATACATAAATATATATTGTTTAAGATTGTGGATCTCAACCGTTATAAATTCTCAAACAGAAAGGGGTAGAGTGGCCCCAAGAACTCCACCTATATTTCATATGATTTGTTATATTGTCCCATACAGGAATATATATTGTTTAGGGGCAGGGATCTTGACTGTTACGAAGTTTTGGTTACTTTGGTTTCTTGTGGATAGTTATCTCATTGGCAATCATACATATTTTTTTTTTTTATAAGAAACTTCCAGCTATTTTAACTGACCTATCAAAATTGAGAAGAAAAAATACCCCTTGAAATTGCAGTAATATGTTGACTTGAAAAGCATTTAACATGCATTACCAACATTTATCACTGATTAAAAAAAAATTATACTGTTACCAGGAACATATATATTGTTAGATAAACTGTTCCCAGCTGTCACTTGTATTGGATTTTGACATAAAAATTGGTGTACAAAATATTTTCTGCTTTTTCTTTCTTTTACATAATTTTGGTTTTCAATTCTAGTGTTTATATTTATTTACCATGCATAGCTGTATTTTTTCACCTGTCGGATTTTTTTAGTTGATAGCCCCAAAACCCAGGATTACCCTTATCCACTTCTGGAATCAGATCCGATATTGTAATCTTGCGGCAGCCATTTTGTTTACAATGTTGTTTTTGACAGAGAGTGAGATACGATTTTACAAGGATTTACACATTATTTATCGACGTTTTTCTGTGTAAAGCTAGCGGTTGAACAAATTGAACATCGCTGTCATGAATAGTAATGATGAAAATAAGTTTGAGATCTTTTTTAGAAAACTTTGGTAAAAATGTTTGCAAAGTTAATTTTTTTATTTTCTTTCAAGGTCCGTCTGGCGTAGCTAGTAATTAAGTAGAAAGTCCGCCTGCAAAAGTGGAAGGTTACAGACCTCGGACCACAGCTAATTTGAACCCCTGCGTCCAAATTAAAAAGATACGAAAACTTCGTCTTCTAATTCAAAATTGCAGCCAACAGCGTGATCAGTTGGACTTATATTGATAGACTACTGACGTATATATACGTGGTTGACTTAGTGTTGACAACAAACAATATTCCTACGAGTTTTGTTATTTGGAAAAACTTAACTACTTGTCTTTAAAGATTTTTGGCGATGAAATATTTCATACATTTGTTCTTTGACATCTTAGCCAAAAGCTTAGGAGATAATAAACTACCTAAGGATTCCTAATGTTCTCTACTTCCTATGTGCAACTTCAAAACTTTTGGGAAAATCGACGATCATTTAAGTTTTTTCTGGTCATATTTTTTGTAATCTAGAATGAAAAGTATGAAAAAACTGTCCAATAAGTTATAAATAATATAGTAGTCAGCTAGATGATAACAATGGCACGTAGTTCAGCATTTATTGGGTAGCACACAAATCCAGGGTGCTCACATAAGGCAGCTTAACTGCCTAAAAATAGACCAAAACTCAAAAACTTAACTTTGACCACTAAACCATGAAAATTAATTCAAGGTCAGATGACACCTGTCAGTTAGACATGAACACCATACAATCATTCCATACACCAAATGTAGTAGACCTATTGCATATGGTATAAGAAAAACAGACCAAAACAAAAAAACTGAACTATAACCACTGAACCATGAAAATGAGGTCAAGGTCAGATGACACCTGCCAGTTGGACATGTACACCTTACAGTCCTTCCATACACTGAATATACAAGACCTATTGCATAATAGTATCTGAGATATGGACTTGACCACCAAAACTTAACCTTTTTCACTGATCCATGAAATGAGGTCAAGGCCAAATGAAAACTGTCTGACCAGCATGAGGGCAATTTTAACAATTTTAAATTACTTTCAGAAAATATATCCTGGTATTTTATGTTTGAATTTTAACAATTCTAAATTACTTTCAAAAAATATATCCTGGTATTTTATGTTTGAGTTTCAATTTCAACATCACAATAAGTACATACGATGATATAATAATTAACAAGATTACTTAACCAAGTAAACATGCATTGATGTTTTGGTAACTTTGATTTAAATTATAAGAAAAATGTACTGAAATTCAGCTCGAAAAGGTTCTTACGCAATATGACCTGAGATTTGATTCTTCAATGCAGGTTATGACCTGCATTTTCATCGTCACAGGTTGACAGGTATCTTCTTTTTTATATTTACCCTAATTCTTCTGAGGAAAACTGTGGAAACTTTCCCATTATAAACATCATAATTTCTATCTTCTGGTAGTCAGGCAGATTCTTGGCAAATTCCCCTGTAAAAAAGAGAATATGTTATCTTAATTAATCATATTACATATGGCGTTTTTTAACCCAAGTCCAATAGTTTTCACGTTAGCAGCAAACAAATGAATGAAATATATATTTCAGGAGCAGTAACTCCATATAGATATGCTTTTTTATCAGCACTCAGTATATATTGTCATAGTACCTATAGTTTGGTAGGTGTTGCTTTCTATCAGCACTGAGTATATTGTATATTTATTGACTGGGTATGAGTGGAATGGTAAATTTATAAACTCTGGAGGTGCAACTATTGCCCTAAGACGTAGCCAAGGGAAATAGTTGTATCTGATGGGACAATAATCTTACTATTCAATGAATATCAAGTCAGTAAGTGTTTTATTATATCGAAAAAAGACAACAGATCATTGCTTATTGTTGAAGGCCGTACGGTGACCTATAATTGTAAATGTCTGTGTCATTTCAGTCTTTTGTGGATAAATGTCTCATTGGCAATCATACCATATCTTCTTTTTTATATATCGTAATATAAAGAGCAGAAACCCAATCATAACATTTACTTTATAAATATTCTGAAATGCTAAGGCTATGACTTGCACTGACTTAAACCCTAGATACAATAGATAAAACACAACATTATTACTCCTGCAGTATATTTAAAATCCTCCAATCTTGAAGTAGCATTGGAAATTCAGTGAAATGTAATGGCACTTGTGGTCAAATAGTTTCTCATCCAAGTGTAATAGTTGGAAACTATTGAACCAGAGCTTCAATAATAGTAAAAAAAACCCACTGCAATTTTGAAAATAAATAGTCTAAAACATATAAATAGTACCTATATTATGTAAAGTGTTGCTTTTCTATCAACACTAAGTATATATTGTAATAGTACCTATACTATAGTAATGTAAAGTGTTGCTTTTCTATCAACACTAAGTATATATTGTAATATTACCTATACTATAGTATGTAAAGTGTTGCTTTTCTATCAACACTAAGTATATATTGTAATATTACCTATACTATAGTATGTAAAGTGTTGCTTTTCTATCAAGACTAAGTATATATTGTAATATTACCTATACTATAGTATGTAAAGTGTTGCTTTTCTATCAACACTAAGTATATATTGTCATATTACCTATACTATAGTATGTAAAGTGTTGCTTTTCTAAACTAAGTATATATTGTAATAGTACCTATACTATAGTATGTAAAGTGTTGCTTTTCTATCAACACTAAGTATATATTGTAATATTACCTATACTATAGTATGTAAAGTGTTGCTTTTCTATCAAGACTAAGTATATATTGTAATATTACCTATACTATAGTATGTAAAGTGTTGCTTTCTATCAACACTAAGTATATATTGTCATATTACATATACTATAGTATGTAAAGTGTTGCTTTTCTATCAACACTAAGTATATATTGTCATATTACCTATACTATAGTATGTAAAGTGTTGCTTTTCTAAACTAAGTATATATTGTAATAGTACCTATACTATAGTATGTAAAGTGTTGCTTTTCTATCAACACTAAGTATATATTGTAATAGTACCTATACTATAGTATGTAAAGTGTTGCTTTTCTATCAACACTAAGTATATATTGTCATAGTACCTATACTATAGTATGTAAAGTGTTGCTTTTCTATCAACACTAAGTATATATTGTAATACTACCTTTACTATGGTATGTAAAGTGTTGCTTTTCTATCAACACTAAGTATATATTGTAATACTACCTATACTATAGTATGTAAAGTGTTGCTTTTCTATCAACACTAAGTATATATTGTAATAGTTCCTTTACTATAGTATGTAAAGTGTTACTTTTCTATCAACACTAAGTATATATTATAATAGTACCTATACTATAGTATGTAAAATGTTGCTTTTCTATCAACACTAAGTATATATTGTAATAGTACCTATACTATAGTATGTAAAGTGTTGCTTTTCTATCAACACTAAGTATATATTGTAATAGTACCTATACTATAGTATGTAAAGTGTTGCTTTTCTATCAACACTAAGTATATATTGTCATATTACCTATACTAAAGTATGTAAAGTGTTGCTTTTCTATCAACACTAAGTATATATTGTCATAGTACCTATACTATAGTATGTAAAGTGTTGCTTTTCTATCAACACTAAGTATATATTGTAATAGTACCTATACTATAGTATGTAAAGTGTTGCTTTTCTATCAACACTAAGTATATATTGTAATAGTACCTATACTATAGTATGTAAAGTGTTGCTTTTCTATCAACACTAAGTATATATTGTAATATTACCTATACTATAGTATGTAAAGTGTTGCTTTTCTATCAACACTAAGTATATATTGTAATAGTACCTATACTATAGTATGTAAAGTGTTGCTTTTCTATCAACACTAAGTATATATTGTCATATTACCTATACTATAGTATGTAAAGTGTTGCTTTTCTATCAACACTAAGTATATATTGTAATATTACCTATACTATAGTATGTAAAGTGTTGCTTTTCTATCAACACTAAGTATATATTGTCATATTACCTATACTATAGTATGTAAAGTGTTGCTTTTCTATAAGAACTAATTATATATTGTAATAGTACCTATAGTATTAATGATATTATCCTCAAACTGTTCTTTTGTTTCATCATTAGTTTCTATAGAAAGTCTGAGATGTCTGAGTAAAGTGTTGATAACATCTAACACAGAAGGTCCAATAGATCCACCAGCAGCTATTAATACAGACTCATATAATACATCTATAATACTGTTCTTTATCTGGGGCTCACTTCGGGTGTGTTTATCTAAATGTTCCATTAAAGTCTGTATAACAATATAACCATACTGTTGCTGAAATAGAATTATAATTCATCTGGCAGGTAGTTTATTGAGATCTCATGAGCAGTCCTTTTCTTTTTTAAATCTTCATCAGCAGTATAACAGACATACTGCACTAAATAAAATTGAGAATGGAAATGGGGAATGTGTCAAAGAGACAACAACCAGACCATAGAACAGACAACAACAGAAATGACTTTTAATAGCACAATTTTTACAACAATTAATCTTATTCAACTTGAAAACTACCTGAAAAGACTATAAATTAAAGGAAAACTTTACAAAAACATGGGTGATAAAGTATTTTTGTTTTACAGTTTTGCTATTTTGGGGCAAAGAAATGAGATATAAAGTCTATATTTTAATCTCAGACATGCCAAAATTGAATCCTTATTAAGTATGTGCTGAAGGTATATATTTTTTACTATTTTAATAGTGCATGTGAAAATTCCCTTCGTTTCTTATAAAGATCTTTTCTATATGATATGCCCTTGAGGAATCATGGAATCATAACATGAGTAAAATCTAACAGATGAGGGATGCTTGTTCCTGTGGGCCAGGTGAGCTAAGAAGGTTTCACGTTTTTAGTATCTATCTGTCTACCCTACAAACATTTGTTTGCAATATACATGATATGTGAATCAAGAAATACGACTTACCTGTACAGAATACATGATAATCTTAAAACATTTCACAACAAAATCACTTGGAACCCATAACTTGTGGTTGTCATAATGTCTGCAAAATATCAATTATATAATTACAAACAAATTACAAATTATTAAAGCATTTATTATTGCAAATTTGTCATTTTAGAATTAAATGCCATTTTAAATTATACAATTTTAAGAAAAATTCTGTTGAATTCATATAAAATATTTCAAAATACGAGTTTAATTATTGCATTTTCCGCAATAAAAAAAACTCAAAATAATTTCTGAATTTACAGTTCTCAGAACATCAGAAGTACAAGTCTAAATAACTTCTGATAGTCTGAACTTATACACATAATCTTAAAACAATTGACAATTGAAGTAGTGGTTATATTACTAGTTTCTAATCTGGTATTAATTTGTTTATCTAGGTACATTTCAATCTTATATACAAATAAATTAATGGATGGATGGTGAGAGCTGTTGGTGTGATTGAAGCCTGTACAAGACTGAATTGTGTGCAGGGTGATATCATGTTGATATCTATGTATTCACATTTTAATGCTTTATAATCTTTTTACTCACATAAGTCCTTGTTTTTTATTGTGTACTCACATGAGTACTGGTTTTTAATCATGTATTTACATGAGTACTGGTTCTATTCATGTACATGTTCACATAAGTTAGTTTTTTATTTATGTACTAACATAATTACTGATGTACTAACATAATTACTGGTTTTTATTCATGTACTAACATAATTACTGGTTTGTATTCATGTACTAACATAATTACTGGATTTTATTCATGTACTAACATAATTACTGGTTTTTATTCATGAACTCACATAATTACTGGTTTGTATTCATGTACTAACATAATTACTGGATTTTATTCATGTACTAACATAATTACTGGTTTTTATTCAAGTACTAACAAAAGAACTTGTTTTTATTCATGTACTAACATTAGCACTGGATTTTTAACAATGTACTTGCATAAGTGCCCGGTTTTATTCATGTATATTCAATGTGTTTGTAATGCTAGTTTTTTATTTACGTACTCAACTTAGAGCTGGTTTTTTTATTGTCTATATGTACTCATACTTGAACTGAATGTTATTTATGTACTTACATTACTCCGGGTTTTTCTATTTATGTACTCAATTTAGAGCTGTTTTTTTTTAATTTATGTACTCTTTACTTGAACTGAATGTTATTTATGTACTTACATTAATGCTGGTTTCTATTTATGTACTCAATTTAGAGCTGGTTTTTTTATTTATGTACTCATACTTGAACTGAATGTTATTTCTGTACTTACATTAATGCTGGTTTTAACACACTTTTGATATTTCCATAAGAAGCTCTGCACACCAGATCTCTGAAGACAACTTCTGATAAGTAAACTGGATGTTCTTCATCTTTAGGATTTTCTAAATCCACAGACATAAAACTAAAACAGGATTATTATGATTATACACGGAAAGAGTTCCAGAATGAACACAGCTGTCACATGTGATAAAATAAAAACTATAATAAAATACTTAAATGTGTATGGGTGTCATGGTTTGAATTGGTAAAACATTTAAAAGGATAAGACCTTATATAAAGATTTCTGATTGCCAATTAGACAACTGTTGCAAGAGATCAAATGACATTGTCAACTACATGTATTACAATAAATTAAAAAGTCCTTATATGGCTTACACTGTCACTTTTCTGATGGTTATATTAAGTCAGATACTTGTAGGAGTTCAGATTTAACAAAATGTGTAAGAATGTTCGTGCTGGTATGGTTATATTAAACATGTTGTCATTTGGTTATATCAAACATGTTGTCATGGTTATATTAAACATGTTGTCATGGTTGTATTAAAATGTTGTCATGGTTATATTAAACAATGTTGTCCATGGTTATATTAAACATGTTGTCATGGTTATATTAAACATGTTGTCATGGTTGTATTAGTTAACAAGAGGCTTTCAAAAGCCTGAATCGCTCAAACTGCTATTTTTTTACTTAAATCTTTCATCAATAATTATTTATACTTTTTACCCATGTATGTTTCATTTTAGCCAAAGTGTCTATATTTCTTGACTAACAAAGAAATACAAAATTATACTTGATTGACAATTTTGGTTATAAAGTATAATTTTTTTGTAGATCTTACTTTGCTGAACATTTTTCTGTTTACAGTTCATCTTTATCTCCAATAATAATCAAAATAATAACCAATAAAATCTTTAAGAAATACTTACTTAGGGTTATGCATGTTAAACAACAGCGATGGAACCATTTTATCCATGTGTATAGATTCCCAAATATTTACTTGTAAATCATTGATACAGCCTTTCTTACTACACCTTAGACCTCTTACCCGATTACGTATTCTTAAAAAAGGGGGAAAAATTTTCATTGTCCTAACTACACCCTTAATCTTAAAACCCGTTATTATTTGAAGAAAGGGAACTATTACTTGTCCAATACACCCTAACCCCTTTTAAACCCCCCATTATTTTTAGAAAAGGGGTTTTATTGTCCTAATACACCCTGTGACCTTTAAACCCAGAATTTTATTCTGTAAAAAGGGAAAAAATTTCCACTAAAAAACCCGTACCTTAACCCAGACGTATTCTGTAAGAAAAGGGAACTAATTATCATTGTCCTAATTACACCCTGTAGACCTCTTAACCCAGCATTACGTATTCTGTAAGAAAAGGGAACTATTATCATTGTCCTAATTACACCCTGTAGACCTCTTAACCCAGCATTACGTATTCTGTAAGAAAAGGGAACTAATTATCATTGTCCTAACTACACCCTGTAGACCTCTTAACCCAGCATTACGTATTCTGTAAGAAAAGGGAACTAATTATCATTGTCCTAATTACACCCTGTAGACCTCTTAACCCAGCATTACGTATTCTGTAAGAAAAGGGAACTAATTATCATTGTCCTAATTACACCCTGTAGACCTCTTAACCCAGCATTACGTATTCTGTAAGAAAAGGGAACTAATTATCATTGTCCTAATTACACCCTGTAGACCTCTTAACCCAGCATTACGTATTCTGTAAGAAAAGGGAACTAATTATCATTGTCCTAATTACACCCTGTAGACCTCTTAACCCAGCATTACGTATTCTGTAAGAAAAGGGAACTAATTATCATTGTCCTAATTACACCCTGTAGACCTCTTAACCCAGCATTACGTATTCTGTAAGAAAAGGGAACTAATTATCATTGTCCTAACTACACCCTGTAGACCTCTTAACCCAGCATTACGTATTCTGTAAGAAAAGGGAACTCATTATCATTGTCCTAATTACACCCTGTAGACCTCTTAACCAGCATTACGTATTCTGTAAGAAAAGGGAACTCATTATCATTGTCCTAATACACCCTGTAGACCTCTTAACCCAGCATTACGTATTCTGTAAGAAAAGGGAACTCATTATCATTGTCCTAATACACCCTGTAGACCTCTTAACCCAGCATTACGTATTCTGTAAGAAAAGGGAACTAATTATCATTGTCCTAACTACACCCTGTAGACCTCTTAACCCAGCATTACGTATTCTGTAAGAAAAGGGAACTCATTATCATTGTCCTAATTACACCCTGTAGACCTCTTAACCCAGCATTAGTATTCTGTAAGAAAAGGGAACTCATTATCATTGTCCTAATTACACCCTGTAGACCTCTTAACCCAGCATTACGTATTCTGTAAGAAAAGGGAACTCATTATCATTGTCCTAACTACACCTGTAGACCTCTTAACCCAGCATTACGTATTCTGTAAGAAAAGGGAACTAATTATCATTGTCCTAATTACACCCTGTAGACCTCTTAACCCAGCATTACGTATTCTGTAAGAAAAGGGAACTAATTATCATTGTCCTAACTACACCCTGTAGACCTCTTAACCCAGCATTACGTATTCTGTAAGAAAAGGGAACTATTATCATTGTCCTAACTACACCCTGTAGACCTCTTAACCCAGCATTACGTATTCTGTAAGAAAAGGGAACTAATTATCATTGTCCTAACTACACCCTGTAGACTCTTAACCCAGCATTACGTATTCTGTAAGAAAAGGGAACTAATTATCATTGTCCTAATTACACCCTGTAGCACCTCTTAACCCAGCATTACGTATTCTGTAAGAAAAGGGAACTAATTATCATTGTCCTAACTTACACCCTGTAGACCTCTTAACCCAGCATTACGTATTCTGTAAGAAAAGGGAACTAATTATCATTGTCCTAACTACACCCTGTAGACCTCTTAACCCAGCATTACGTATTCTGTAAGAAAAGGGAACTAATTATCATTGTCCTAATTACACCCTGTACGACCTCTTAACCCAGCATTACGTATTCTGTAAGAAAAGGGAACTAATTATCATTGTCCTAATACACCCTGTAACCTCTTAACCCAGCATTACGATTCTGTAAGAAAAGGGAACTAATTATCATTGTCCTAATACACCCTGTAGACCTCTTAACCCAGCATTAGTATTCTGTAAGAAAAGGGAACTAATTATCATTGTCCTAATTACACCCTGTAGACCTCTTAACCACATTAGTATTCTGTAAGAAAAGGGAACTAATTATCTTGTCCTAATTACACCCTTAGACCTCTTAACCCAGCATTAAGTATTCTGTAAGAAAAGGGAACTAATTATCATTGTCCTAATACACCCTGTAGACCTCTTAACCAGCATTACGTATTCTGTAAGAAAAGGGAACTAATTATCATTGTCCTAACTAACCCTGTAGACCTCTTACCAGCATTAGTATTCTGTAAGAAAAGGGAACTATTATCATTGTCTAATTACACCCTGTAACCTCTTAACCAGCATTACGTATTCTGTAAGAAAAGGGAACTATTATCTTGTCCTAATTACACCCTGTAACCTCTTAACCAGCATTACGTATTCTGTAAGAAAAGGGAACTAATTATCATTGTCCTAATACACCCTGTAGACCTCTTAACCCACCCAACGTATTCTGTAAGAAAAGGGAACTATTATCATTGTCCTAATTACACCTGTAGACCTCTTAACCACATTACGTATTCTGTAAGAAAAGGGAACTCATTATCATTGTCCTAATACACCCTGTAGACCTCTTAACCACATTACGTATTCTGTAAGAAAAGGGAACTAATTATCATTGTCCTAACTACACCCTGTAGACCTCTTAACCAGCATTACGTATTCTGTAAGAAAAGGGAACTAATTATCATTGTCCTAACTACACCCTGTAGACCTCTTACCCAGCATTACGTATTCTGTAAGAAAGGGAACTCATTATCATTGTCCTAATACACCCTGTAGACCTCTTAACCAGCATTAGTATTCTGTAAGAAAAGGGAACTAATTATCATTGTCCTAATTACACCCTGTAGACCTCTTAACCAGCATTACGTATTCTGTAAGAAAAGGGAACTATTATCATTGTCCTAATACACCTGTAGACCTCTTAACCCAGCATACGTATTCTGTAAGAAAAGGGAACTAATTATCATTGTCCTAATTACACCCTGTAGACCTCTTACCCAGCATTAGTATTCTGTAAGAAAGGGAACTAATTATCATTGTCCTAACTACACCCTGTAGACCTCTTAACCCAGCATTACGTATTCTGTAAGAAAAGGGAACTAATTATCATTGTCCTAATACACCCTGTAGACCTCTTAACCAGCATTACGTATTCTGTAAGAAAAGGGAACTAATTATCCTTGTCCTAATTACACCCTGTAACCTCTTAACCCAGCATAAGTATTCTGTAAGAAAAGGGAACTAATTATCATTGTCCTAATTACACCCTGTAGACCTCTTAACCCAGCATTAGTATTCTGTAAGAAAGGGAACTAATTATCATTGTCCTAATTACACCCTGTAGACCTCTTAACCCAGCATTACGTATTCTGTAAGAAAAGGGAACTAATTATCATTGTCTAATTACACCCTGTAGACCTCTTAACCCAGCATTACGTATTCTGTAAGAAAAGGGAACTAATTATCATTGTCCTAATTACACCCTGTAGACCTCTTAACCCAGCATTAGTATTCTGTAAGAAAAGGGAACTATTATCATTGTCCTAATTACACCCTGTAGACCTCTTAACCAGCATTACGTATTCTGTAAGAAAAGGGAACTAATTATCATTGTCCTAACTAACCCTGTAGACCTCTTAACCCAGCATTAGTATTCTGTAAGAAAAGGGAACTATTATCATTGTCCTAATTACACCCTGTAACCTCTTAACCCAGCATTACAGTATTCTGTAAGAAAAGGAACTAATTATCATTGTCCTAACTACACCCTGTAGACGTCTTAACCAGCATTACGTATTCTGTAAGAAAAGGGAACTAATTATTATTGTCCGAATTACACCCTGTACACCTCTTAACCCAGCATTACGTATTCTGTAAGAAAGGGAACTATTATTATTGTCCTAATTACACCCTGTAGACCTCTTAACCCAGCATTAGTATTCTGTAAGAAAAGGGAACTAATTATCATTGTCCTAACTACACCTGTAGACCTCTTAACCCAGCATTACGTATTCTGTAAGAAAAGGGAACTAATTATCCTTGTCCTAACTACACCTGTAACCTCTAACCCAGCATTACGTATTCTGTAAGGAAAGGGAACTATTATCATTGTCCTAACTACACCCTGTAGACCTCTTAACCCAGCATTACTATTCTGTAAGAAAAGGGAACTCATTATCATTGTCCTAATTACACCTTAGACCTCTTAACCCAGCATTACGTATTCTGTAAGAAAAGGGAACTAATTATCATGTCCTAACTACACCTGTAGACCTCTTAACCCAGCATTACGTATTCTGTAAGAAAAGGGAACTAATTATCATTGTCCTAACTACACCCTGTAACCTCTTAACCCAGCATTACGTATTCTGTAAGAAAAGGGAACTAATTATCATTGTCCTAATTACACCCTGTAGACCTCTTAACCGCATTACGTATTCTGTAAGAAAGGGAACTCATTATCATTGTCCTAATTACACCCTTTAGCCTCTTAACCCAGCATTACGTATTCTGTAAGAAAAGGGAACTAATTATCATTGTCCTAATTACACCCTGTAGACCTCTTAACCCAGCATTACGTATTCTGTAAGAAAAGGGAACTAATTATCATTGTCCTAACTACACCCTGTAGACCTCTTAACCCAGCATTACGTATTCTGTAAGAAAAGGGAACTCATTATTATTGTCCTAGTTACACCCTGTAGACTTCTTAACCCAGCATTACGTATTCTGTTAAGAAAAGGGAACTAATTATCATTGTCCTAATTACACCTGTAGACCTCTTAACCAGCATTACGTATTCTGTAAGAAAAGGGAACTAATTATCATTGTCCTAATTACACCCTGTAGACCTCTTAACCCAGCATTACGTATTCTGTAAGAAAAGGGAACTAATTATCATTGTCTAATTACACCCTTTAGACCTACTTAACCCAGCATTACGTATTCTGTAAGAAAAGGGAACTAATTATCATTGTCCTAATTACACCCTGTAGACCTCTTAACCCAGCATTACGTATTCTGTAAGAAAGGGAACTCATTATCATTGTCCTAATACACCTGTAGACCTCTTAACCCAGCATTATGTATTCTGTAAGAAAAGGGAACTAATTATCCTTGTCCTAATTAACCCTGTAGACCTCTTAACCCAGCATTACGTATTCTGTAAGAAAAGGGAACTAATTATCATTGTCCTAACTACACCCTGTAGACCTCTTAACCCAGCATTACGTATTCTGTAAGAAAAGGGAACTAATTATCATTGTCCTAATACACCCTGTAGACCTCTTAACCCAGCATTACGTATTCTGTAAGAAAAGGGAACTAATTATCATTGTCCTAACTACACCCTGTAGACCTCTTAACCCAGCATTACGTATTCTGTAGAAAAGGGAACTCATTATCATTGTCCTAACTACACCCTGTAGACCTCTTAACCCAGCATTAGTATTCTGTAAGAAAAGGGAACTAATTATCATTGTCCTAATTACACCCTGTAGACCTCTTAACCCAGCATTACGTATTCTGTAAGAAAAGGGAACTAATTATCATTGTCCTAATTACACCCTGTAGACCTCTTACCCAGCATTAGTATTCTGTAAGAAAAGGGAACTAATTATCATTGTCCTAACTACACCCTGTAGACCTCTTAACCCAGCATTAGTATTCTGTAAGAAAAGGGAACTAATTATCATTGTCCTAATTACACCCTGTAGACCTCTTAACCCAGCATTACGTATTCTGTAAGAAAAGGGAACTAATTATCTTGTCCTAATTACACCCTGTAACCTCTTAACCCAGCTTTAAACGTATTCTGTAAGAAAAGGGAACTAATTATCATTGTCCTAATTACACCCTGTAGACCTCTTAACCCAGCATTACGTATTCTGTAAGAAAAGGGAACGAATTATCATTGTCCTAACTACACCCTGTAGACCTCTTAACCCAGCATTACGTATTCTATAAGAAAAGGGAACTAATTATCATTGTCCTAATTACACCCTGTAACCTCTTAACCCAGCATTACGTATTCTGTAAGAAAAGGGAACTAATTATCCTTGTCCTAATTACACCCTGTACACCTCTTAACCCAGCATTAACGTATTCTGTAAGAAAAGGGAACTAATTATCATTGTCTTAATTACACCCTGTAGACCTCTTAACCCAGCATTACGTATTCTGTAAGAAAAGGGAACTAATTATCATTGTCCTAACTACACCCTGTAACCTCTTAACCCAGCATTACGTATTCTGTAGAAAAGGGAACTAATTATCATTGTCCTAATTACACCCTGTAGACCTCTTAACCCAGCATTACGTATTCTGTAAGAAAAGGGAACTAATTATCATTGTCCTAATTACACCCTGTAGACCTCTTAACCCAGCATTACGTATTCTGTAGAAAAGGGAATATTATCATTGTCCTAATACACCCTGTAGACCTCTTAACCAGCATTACGTATTCTGTAAGAAAAGGGAACTAATATTTGTCCTAATACACCTGTAGACCTCTACCCAGCATTACGTATTCTGTAAGAAAAGGAACTATTATCATTGTCTATACACCTGTAGACCTCTTAACCAGCATTACGTATTCTGTAAGAAAAGGGAACTATTATCATTGTCCTATACAACCCTGTAGACCTCTTAACCACATTACGTATTCTGTAAGAAAAGGGAACTAATTATCATTGTCCTAATACACCCTGTAGACCTCTTAACCCAGCATTACGTATTCTGTAAGAAAAGGGAACTAATTATCATTGTCCTAATACACCCTGTAGACCTCTTAACCCAGCATTACGTATTCTGTAGAAAAGGGAACTAATTATCATTATCCTAATCTACACCCTGTAGACCTTTGTCTAATACACGTAACCTCTTAACCAGCATTAGTATTCTGTAAGAAAAGGGAACTAATTATCATTGTCCTAATTACACCCTGTAGACCTCTTAACCAGCATTACGTATTCTGTAAGAAAAGGAACTAATTATCATTGTCCTAATTACACCCTGTAGACCTCTTAACCCAGCATTGTATTCTGTAAGAAAAGGGAACTAATTATCATTGTCCTAATACACCCTGTAGACTCTTAACCCAGCATTACGTATTCTGTAAGAAAAGGAACTAATTATCCTTGTCCTAATTACACCCTGTAGACCTCTTAACCCAGCATTACGTATTCTGTAAGAAAGGGAACTAATTATCTTGTCCTAATTACACCCTGTAACCTCTTAACCAGCATTAGTATTCTGTAAGAAAAGGGAACTATTATCATTGTCCTAATTACACCCTGTAGACCTCTTAACCACATTACGTATTCTGTAAGAAAAGGGAACAATTATCATTGTCCTAACTACACCCTGTAGACCTCTTAACCCAGCATTACGTATTCTGTAAGAAAAGGGAACTAATTATATTGTCCTAATTAACCCTGTAACCTCTTACCCAGCATTAGTATTCTGTAAGAAAAGGGAACTATTATCTTGTCCTAATTACACCTGTAACCTCTTAACCAGCATTACGTATTCTGTAGAAAAGGGAACTATTATCATTGTCTAATTACACCTGTAGACCTCTTAACCAGCATTACGTATTCTGTAAGAAAAGGGAACTAATTATCATTGTCCTAATACACCCTGTAACCTCTTAACCAGCATTACGTATTCTGTAAGAAAAGGGAACTATTATCATTGTCCTAATACACCCTGTAGACCTCTTAACCCAGCATTACGTATTCTGTAGAAAAGGGAACTAATTATCATTGTCCTAATTACACCCTGTAGACCTCTTAACCCACATTACGTATTCTGTAAGAAAAGGGAAATTATCATTGTCCTAATTACACCCTGTAGACTCTTAACCCAGCATTACGTATTCTGTAAGAAAAGGGAACTAATTATCATTGTCCTAACTACACCCTGTAGACCTCTTAACCCAGCATTACGTATTCTGTAAGAAAAGGGAACTCATTATCATTGTCCTAACTACACCCTGTAGACCTCTTAACCCAGCATTACGTATTCTGTAAGAAAAGGAACTAATTATCATTGTCCTAATACACCTGTAGACCTCTTAACCCAGCATTACGTATCTGTAAGAAAAGGGAACTAATTATCATTGTCCTAATACACCCTGTAGACCTCTTAACCCAGCATTACGTATTCTGTAGAAAAGGGAACTAATTATCTTGTCCTAATACACCCTGTAGACCTCTTACCCAGCATTAGTATTCTGTAAGAAAGGGAACTAATTATCTTGTCCTAATTACACCCTGTAACCTCTTAACCCAGCATAGTATTCTGTAAGAAAAGGGACTAATTATCTTGTCCTAATTACACCCTGTAGACCTCTTAACCCAGCATTACGTATTCTGTAAGAAAAGGGAACTAATTATTTGTCCTAATTACACCTGTAACCTCTTAACCCAGCATATACGTATTCTGTAAGAAAAGGGAACTAATTATCATTGTCCTAATTACACCCTGTAACCTCTTAACCCAGCATTACGTATTCTGTAAGAAAAGGGAACTAATTATCATTGTCCTAATTACACCCTGTAGACCTCTTAACCCAGCATTACGTATTCTGTAAGAAAAGGGAACTAATTATCATTGTCCTAACTACACCTGTAGACCTCTTAACCCAGCATTACGTATTCTGTAAGAAAAGGGAACTATTATCATTGTCCTAATTACACCTGTAGACCTCTTAACCGACACATTACGTATTCTGTAAGAAAAGGGAACTCATTATCATTGTCCTAATTACACCTTTAGACCTCTTAACCCAGCATTACGTATTCTGTAAGAAAAGGGAACTAATTATCATTGTCCTAACTAAACCCTGTATACCTCTTTACCCAGCATTATGTATTCTGTAAGAAAAGGGAACTCATTATCATTGTCCTAATTACAACCCTGTAGACCTCTTAACCTAGCATTACGTATTCTGTAAGAAAAGGGAACTCATTATCATTGTCCTAATTACACCTGTAGACCTCTTAACTAGCATTACGTATTCTGTAAGAAAAGGGAACTAATTATCATTGTCCTAATAACACCCTGTATACCTCTTAACCCAGCATCACGTATTCTGTAAGAAAAGGGAACTCATTATCATTGTCCTAATTACACCCTGTAGACCTCTTAACCCAGCATTACGTATTCTGTAAGAAAAGGGAACTCATTATCATTGTCCTAACTACACCTGTAGACCTCTTAACCCATCATTACGTATTCTGTAAGAAAAGGAACTAATTATCATTGTCCTAATACACCCTGTAGACCTCTTAACCCAGCATTACGTATTACTGTAAGAAAAGGGAACTAATTATCATTGTCCTAACTACACCCTGTAGACCTCTTAACCAGCATTACGTATTCTGTAAGAAAAGGAACTCATTATCATTGTCCTAACTACCCTGTAGACCTCTTAACCAGCATTATGTATTCTGTAAGAAAAGGGAAACTAATTATCATTGTCCTAATTACACCCTGTAGACCTCTTAACCCAGCATTACGTATTCTGTAAGAAAGGGAACTAATTATCATTGTCCTAACTACACCTGTAGACCTCTTAACCCAGCATTACGTATTCTGTAGAAAAGGAACTAATTATCCTTGTCCTAATTACACCCTGTAGACCTCTTTACCCCAGCATTATGTATTCTGTAGAAAAGGGAACTAATTATCATTGTCTAATACACCCTGTAGACCTCTTAACCCAGCATTACGTATTCTGTAAGAAAAGGGATAATTATCCTTGTCCTAATTACACCCTGTAGACCTCTTAACCAGCATTACGTATTCTGTAAGAAAAGGGAACTAATTATCTTGTCCTAATTACACCTGTACACCTCTTAACCAGCATAAAGTATTCTGTAAGAAAAGGGAACTAATTATCATTGTCTAATTACACCCTGTAGACCTCTAACCCAGCATTACGTATTCTGTAGAAAAGGGAACTAATTATCATTGTCCTAATTACACCTGTAGACCCTTAACCAGCATTACGTATTCTGTAAGAAAAGGAACTAATTATCATTGTCTAATACACCCTGTAGACCTCTTAACCAGCATTACGTATTCTGTAAGAAAGGGAACTAATTATCATTGTCCTAATTACACCCTTTAGACCTCTTAACCCAGCATTACGTATTCTGTAAGAAAAGGGAACTAATTATCATTGTCCTAATTACACCCTGTAGACCTCTTAACCAGCATTACGTATTCTGTAAGAAAAGGGAACTATTATCATTGTCCTAATACACCCTGTAGACCTCTTAACCCAGCATTACGTATTCTGTAAGAAAAGGAACTAATTATCATTGTCCTAATTACACCCTGTAGACCTCTTAACCCAGCATTACGTATTCTGTAAGAAAAGGGAACTAATTATCATTGTCCTAATTACACCCTGTAACCTCTTAACCCAGCATTACGTATTCTGTAAGAAAAGGGAACTAATTATCATTGTCCTAATTACACCCTGTAGACCTCTTAACCCAGCATTACGTATTCTGTAAGAAAAGGGAACTAATTATCATTGTCCTAATTACACCCTGTAGACCTCTTAACCCAGCATTACGTATTCTGTAAGAAAAGGGAACTAATTATCATTGTCCTAACTACACCCTGTAGACCTCTTAACCCAGCATTACGTATTCTGTAAGAAAAGGGAACTAATTATCATTGTCCTAATTACACCCTGTAGACCTCTTAACCCAGCATTACGTATTCTGTAAGAAAAGGGAACTAATTATCATTGTCCTAACTACACCCTGTAGACCTCTTAACCCAGCATTAGTATTCTGTAAGAAAAGGGAACTAATTATCATTGTCCTAATTACACCCTGTAACCTCTTAACCCAGCATTACGTATTCTGTAAGAAAAGGGAACTAATTATCATTGTCCTAATTACACCCTGTAGACCTCTTAACCCAGCATTACGTATTCTGTAAGAAAAGGGAACTAATTATCATTGTCCTAATTACACCCTGTAGACCTCTTAACCAGCATTACGTATTCTGTAAGAAAAGGGAACTAATTATCATTGTCCTAATTACACCCTGTAACCTCTTAACCCAGCATAGATTCTGTAGAAGGGAACTATTATCATTGTCCTAATACACCCTGTAACTCTAACCACATTACGTTTCTGTAAGAAAGGGAACTATTATCATTGTCTAATACCCCTGTAGACCCTTAACCCACTTAGTATTCTGTAAGAAAAGGACTAATATCATTGTCCTAACACACCCGTAACCTCTTAACCCAGCATTATATCTGTAAAAAAGGAACTAATTATCATTGTCCTAATACACCTGTAACCTCTAACCAGCATACGTATTCGTAAGAAAAGGGAACTATTATCATGTCTAATACACCCTGTAACCTCTTAACCGCATTACGTATCTGTAGAAAGGGAATATTATCATTGTCCTAATACACCTTAGACCTCTTAACCCAGCATTAGTATTCTGTAAAAGGGAACTATTATCATTGTCCTAATACACCCTGTAGACCTCTTAACCCACATTACGTATTCTGTAAGAAAGGAACTAATTATCATTGTCCTAATACACCCTGTAGACCTCTTACCCAGCATTAGTATTCTGTAAGAAAAGGGAACTATTATCATTGTCCTATACACCTTAGACCTCTTAACCAGCATTACGTATTCTGTAAGAAAAGGGAACTAATTATCTTGTCCTAATTACACCCTGTAGACCTCTTAACCCAGCATTACGTATTCTGTAAGAAAGGAACTATTATCTTGTCCTAATACACCTGTAACCTTAACCAGCATTAGTATCTGTAAGAAAGGGAACTAATTATCATTGTCCTAATTACCTTAGACCTCTTAACCCAGCATACGTATCTGTAAGAAAAGGAACATTATATTGTCCTAATTACACCCTGTAGACCTCTTAACCCACATTCGTATTCTTAAGAAAGGGAACTATTATATTGTCCTAATACACCCTTAACCTCTTAACCAGCATTAGTATTCTGTAAGAAAAGGAACTAATTATCTTGTCCTAATTACACCCGTAGACCTCTTAACCAGCATTACGTATTCTGTAAGAAAAGGGAACTAATTATCATTGTCTAATACACCTGTAACCTCTTAACCAGCATTAGTATTCGTAAGAAAAGGAACTAATTATCATTGTCTAATTAACCCTTAACCTCTTAACCCAGCATTACGTATTCTGTAAGAAAAGGAACTATTATCATTGTCTAATACACCCTGTAGACCTTTAACCCACATAGTATTCTGTAAGAAAAGGGAACTATTATCATTGTCCTAATTACACCCTGTAACCTCTTAACCCACATACGTATTCTGTAGAAAAGGGAACATTATCATTGTCCTAATACACCGTAACCTCTAACCCAGCATAGTATTCTGTAAGAAAAGGGAACTAATTATCATTGTCTAATTACACCTGTAGACCTCTTACCAGCATTACTATTCTGTAAGAAAAGGGAACTAATTATCATTGTCCTAATACACCCTGTAACCTCTAACCAGCATTACGTATTCTGTAGAAAAGGGAACTATTATCATTGTCCTAATACACCCTGTAGACCTCTTAACCCAGCATTACGATTCTGTAAGAAAAGGGAACTAATATCATTGTCCTATTACACCCTGTAGACCTCTTAACCAGCATTACGTATTCTGTAGAAAAGGGAACTAATTATCATTGCCTAATACACCTGTAGACCTCTTAACCCAGCATTACGTATTCTGTAAGAAAAGGGAACTATTATCATTGTCCTAATTACACCCTGTAGACCTCTTAACCCAGCATTACGTATTCTGTAAGAAAAGGGAACTAATTATCATTGTCCTAATTACACCTGTAGACCTCTTAACCCAGCATTACTATATCTGTAAGAAAAGGGAACTATTATCATTGTCCTAATTACACCCTGTAGACCTCTTAACCCAGCATTACGTATTCTGTAAGAAAAGGGAACTCATTATCATTGTCCTAATTACACCCTGTAGACCTCTTAACCCACATTAGTATTCTGTAAGAAAAGGGAACTATTATCATTGTCCTAATACACCCTGTAGACCTCTTAACCCAGCATTACGTATTCTGTAAGAAAAGGGAACTAATTATCATTGTCCTAATTACACCCTGTAGACCTCTTAACCCAGCATTACTATTCTGTAAGAAAAGGGAACTAATTATCATTGTCCTAATTACACCCTGTAGACCTCTTACCCAGCATTAGTATTCTGTAAGAAAAGGGAACTAATTATCATTGTCCTAATACACCCTGTAGACCTCTTAACCCAGCATTATGTATTCTGTAAGAAAGGGAACTAATTATCATTGTCCTAACTACACCCTGTAGACCTCTTAACCCAGCATTACGTATTCTGTAAGAAAAGGGAACTATTATCATTGTCCTTACTACACCCTGTAGACCTCTTAACCCAGCATTACGTATTCTGTAAGAAAAGGGAACTAATTATCATTGTCCTAATACACCCTGTAGACCTCTTAACCCAGCATTAGTATTCTGTAAGAAAAGGGAACTAATTATCATTGTCCTAATTACACCTGTAGACCTCTTAACCCAGCATTACGTATTCTGTAAGAAAAGGGAACTAATTATCATTGTCCTAACTACACCCTGTAGACCTCTTAACCCAGCATACGTATTCTGTAAGAAAAGGGAACTAATTATCATTGTCCTAACTACACCTGTAGACCTCTTAACCCAGCATTACGTATTCTGTAAGAAAAGGGAACTAATTATCATTGTCCTAATTACACCCTGTAGACCTCTTAACCCAGCATTACGTATTCTGTAAGAAAGGGAACTAATTATCATTGTCCTAATACACCTGTAGACCTCTTAACCCAGCATTACGTATTCTGTAAGAAAAGGGAACTAATTATCATTGTCCTAATACACCCTGTAGACCTCTTAACCCAGCATTACGTATTCTGTAAGAAAAGGGAACTAATAATCATTGTCCTTACTACACCCTGTAGACCTCTTAACCCAGCATTACGTATTCTGTAAGAAAAGGGAACTAATTATCATTGTCCTAATTACACCCTGTAGACCTCTTAACCCAGCATTACGTATTCTGTAAGAAAAGGGAACTAATTATCATTGTCCTAACTACACCCTGTAGACCTCTTAACCCAGCATTACGTATTCTGTAAGAAAAGGGAACTAATTATCATTGTCCTAACTACACCCTGTAGACCTCTTAACCCAGCATTACGTATTCTGTAAGAAAAGGGAACTAATTATCATTGTCCTAATTACATCCTGTACACCTCTTAACCCAGCATTACGTATTCTGTAAGAAAAGGGAACTAATTATCATTGTCCTAACTACCCCTGTAGACCTCTTAACCCAGCATAACGTATTCTGTAAGAAAAGGGAACTCATTATCATTGTCCTAATTACACCCTGTAGACCTCTTAACCCAGCATTACGTATTCTGTAAGAAAAGGGAACTAATTATCATTGTCCTAACTACACCCTGTAGACCTCTTAACCCAGCATTACGTATTCTGTAAGAAAAGGGAACTAATTATCATTGTCCTAACTACACCCTGTAGACCTCTTAACCCAGCATTATGTATTCTGTAAGAAAAGGGAACTAATTATCATTGTCCTAATTACACCCTGTAGACCTCTTAACCCAGCATTACTGTATAATTGTTGTGCTATTACACCACCACCCCAGGTTAGAGCACTGTTATATAATTGTTGTGCTGTTACACCACCACCCCAGGTTAGAGCATTGTTATATAATTGTTGTGCTGTTACAACACCGCCCCAGGTTAGAGCACTGTTATATAATTGTTGTGCTGCTACACCACCACCCCAGGTTAGAGCAAGGTTACATAATTGTTGTGCTGTTACACCACCACTCCAGGTTAGGGCAGGGTTATATAATTGTTGTGCTGTTACACCACCACTCCAGGTTAGAGCACTGTTATATAATTGTTGTGCTGTTACAACACACCGCCCCAGGTTAGAGCACTGTTATATAATTGTTGTGCTGCTACACCACCACCCCAGGTTAGAGCAGGGTTATATAATTGTTGTGCTGTTACACCACCACCCCAGGTTAGAGCAGGGTTATATAATTGTTGTGCTGCTACACCACCACCCCAGGTTAGAGCAGGGTTATATAATTGTTGTGCTGTTACACCACCGCCCCAGGTTAGAGCACTGTTATATAATTGTTGTGCTGTTACAACACCGCCCCAGGTTAGAGCACTGTTATATAATTGTTGTGCTGCTACACCACCACCCCAGGTTAGAGCACTGTTATATAATTGTTGTGCTGTTACAACACCGCCCCAGGTTAGAGCAGGGTTATATAATTGTTGTGCTGCTACACCACCACCCCAGGTTAGAGCAGGGTTATATAATTGTTGTGCTGCTACACCACCACCCCAGGTTAGAGCAGGGTTATATAATTGTTGTGCTATTTCACCACCACCCCAGGTTAGAGCAGGGTTGTATAATTGTTGTGATATTTCACCACCACCCCAGGTTAGAGCAGGGTTATATAATTGTTGTGCTGTTACACCACCGCCCCAGGTTAGAGCACTGTTATATAATTGTTATGCTGTTACACCACCACCCCAGGTTAGAGCAGGGTTGTATAATTGTTGTGCTGTTACACCACCACCCCAGGTTAGAGCAGGGTTGTATAATTGTTGTGCTATTTCACCACTACCCCAGGTTAGAGCAGGGTTGTATAATTGTTGTGCTATTTCACCACCACCCCAGGTTAGAGCAGGGTTATATAATTGTTGTGCTGTTACACCACCGCCCCAGGTTAGAGCACTGTTATATAATTGTTATGCTGTTACACCACCACTCCAGGTTAGAGCACTGTTATATAATTGTTGTGCTGTTACAACACCGCCCCAGGTTAGAGCACTGTTATATAATTGTTGTGCTGCTACACCACCACCCCAGGTTAGAGCAGGGTTATATAATTGTTGTGCTGTTACACCACCACCCCAGGTTAGAGCAGGGTTATATAATTGTTGTGCTGCTACACCACCACCCCAGGTTAGAGCACTGTTATATAATTGTTGTGATATTTCACCACCACCCCAGGTTAGAGCAGGGTTATATAATTGTTGTGCTGTTACACCACCACCCCAGGTTAGAGCACTGTTATATAATTGTTGCTGTTAGTTTATCATGTATCTGATTTTTGTTGATTGTTTTGTCATAAATTAGGGTTAGAATAAGAGTTAACAAAGATATAAACCCATGTGTTATGTTTCTCTTTTCTAATCAGTGTAAGTGCAAAGAGTCCAAAGGTAGACAGAAGGATATTGTTTACACTCACCTTTCCTTAAAAGTAACGAGGTTAAAAGTTATGGTATTATATAAACTAACCATTTCTTACAATGTTAGAGTCATGAGGTTGAGTAATAGTATTATTTACACTCATTAATTCTTCAAAATTTAAGAGTAAAGAGGTTAGAGTTTAGGGTCCAATCTAAACTCACCAATTCTTGTTCAGAGTAATGAGACTAGAGGTTATGGTATTTTACAGTCGTTCTTGTAAGTTTTAGAATAAAGAGGCCTTGTGGTTGGGTATCATTGAATTTTCAGATTGTTTAAAGAGTACACAATGTAGTTATAATATTAACAATATCTAAATGAAAATGAAATTTAAATACAGTGACCCAAAATATAAAGTGCCATTTTAAACCAAATAACAAAGTTCACAGAAACATGCACACTTGGTATCTCCTGCATCTTAAAATATTTTCTGTCAACTTTTCCTTAATTTTCCTCTGGCTAATGAGACAACAGATACATGCTATCAATATCATGTCCTTTTACATTTCATCACATGTATACTGAGACAATAGAAATATGTTATCAACTTCCTATAATTAGTCTCCCCCCCTACCCACCCTCACTGAGACAACAGATACAAGCTATCAATATCATGTCCTTTTACATTTCATCACATGTATACTGAGACAATAGAAATATGTTATCAACTTCCTATAATTAGTCTCCCCCCTACCCACCCTCACTGAGACAACAGATACATGCTATCAATATCATGTCCTTTTACATTTCATCACATGTATACTGAGACAATAGAAATATGTTATCAACTTCCTATAATTAGTCTCCCCCCTACCCACCCTCACTGAGACAACAGATACATGCTATCAATATCATGTCCTTTTACATTTCATCACATGTATACTGAGACAATAGAAATATGTTATCAACTTCCTATAATTAGTCTCCCCCCCTACCCACCCTCACTGAGACAACAGATACAAGCTATCAATATCATGTCCTTTTACATTTCATCACATGTATACTGAGACAATAGAAATATGTTATCAACTTCCTATAATTAGTCTCCCCCCTACCCACCCTCACTGAGACAACAGATACAAGCTATCAATATCATGTCCTTTTACATTTCATCACATGTATACTGAGACAATAGAAATATGTTATCAACTTCCTATAATTAGTCTCCCCCCTACCCACCCTCACTGAGACAACAGATACATGCTATCAATATCATGTCCTTTTACATTTCATCACATGTATACTGAGACAATAGAAATATGTTATCAACTTCCTATAATTAGTCTCCCCCCCTACCCACCCTCACTGAGACAACAGATACAAGCTATCAATATCATGTCCTTTTACATTTCATCACATGTATACTGAGACAATAGAAATATGTTATCAACTTCCTATAATTAGTCTCCCCCCTACCCACCCTCACTGAGACAACAGATACAAGCTATCAATATCATGTCCTTTTACATTTCATCACATGTATACTGAGACAATAGAAATATGTTATCAACTTCCTATAATTAGTCTCCCCCTACCCACCCTCACTGAGACAACAGATACAAGCTATCAATATCATGTCCTTTTACATTTCATCACATGTATACTGAGACAATAGAAATATGTTATCAACTTCCTATAATTAGTCTCCCCCCTACCCACCCTCACTGAGACAACAGATACATGCTATCAATATCATGTCCTTTTACATTTCATCACATGTATACTGAGACAATAGAAATATGCTATTTATTTTTAACAATTCTACCTGTCTACACAGAAATAATAGAGATGAAATAAACTTACTATTCTGTCTTTCCCCCACACCACCTTCATGGAGATAATAAAGACATGCTACCTATCTCCTAAACTTAATTCCCCCCCCCCCCCAATCTCACTGAGACAATAGAAACATGTTATCAACTTCCTATAATTAGTCTCCCCCTACCCACCCTCACTGAGACAATAGAGACATGCTAAAAACCTCCTATCCTATCTTATCCTACCCCACCCTCACTGAGACAATAGAAACATGCTAACAATTTCCTATCCTTAATTACCCCCAACCCAACCACCCAATCCTCACTGAAACAATATAGACATGCTAACAACATCAGTTTTAATGTTACCTTAGACTCATTGTCAATTGTCCAGATCTAAAATGACACACAGGACAATTTGATCAAAAGATCAAAATGTAATTCAAAATAAATTTCTAAGTTTCAAATACTATTTATACATCTAATGCATATTACATACACAAATACACCAATGAGATTGAAAAGAATGATAACTACTTTAAATCAATATTTTCCTTTCCTTGATCTTAAAACTTCGAATGCTTTAACATGTATATTTATGTGAAAATAAGTAATTGGTTTTGGTAAATAAATGACAATACATACATTTCTTTCTGTACTCTCTTGGAGTATGGAAAACAATTATTGTATTTTGTTTTGGTAAATATGATGTTTAATTGACTTTACAATTCATGATATTAACTCTGACTGTCACTCTCAGGAAATATAAGTTTTTCAAAAGACTGTGACTGTATATTATTCCAAATTGTTATTATTTTAATATTTTTCTCTTTATGAATTGGATTTGGAATAAAAAAGCATATTCACCTGGAGAAAAGTTATATATATATGTTCCAGACCATATGAGTATTTGGACCATACATGACCATATGGGTATATACTCATTAACACTCTGTTACAGTTTACTTTTAATACTTTTAAATGCTTCATATGGCATGATCGTTCATTAAAAATACGCGTATGGTCCATATACTCATATGGTCCGGAACATATATAGACCACCCTAAATGTCACTCGCTTTTACATGTAACATTATGGTAAAATGTTTGATACACATTTGGTCAAAATATTTGAGATCAAATACATTGTTTTCTCTCAGAAAATGGAATAAAATAATAATTGTCTTTGTTTGGGTAAATATGTGGTTTAATTGACTTTAAAAAAACTGATATTCACTTTGACCATAGTGAATGTCAGTAATAAAACCCCATATTTGCCTCATCAAAAGACAGTTATTGTATATTATTCCATATTCGTAATTATTTAAGTAAAATTTTCAATATAAACTATATAGATTGGACTAACTACTTACTTTGTATTTAATGCATTATTTTCTACACTTAAGAAATAGTTCATAGGGGCTTGAATATATCGTGACAAATATTTTTCCCTGAGCGATAGCGAGGGGTAAAATATGGGCATAAAAGGACAACCCATGGTAAAATCTAGATATATTCAAGCCCCCATGAATTATTTCGATTCTGATAAGACATTTCAGCAATTCTTATGGATTGAAGTGCTTTAGGTGGTGGCAAATAGTTGCCGTTCCCATAAATAAACGCAATTTTAAACTGGCGTAAAAGAAAGGAGCAAACTGAATTAGTGACCTGCCTAAACTAAATACAATAACGTATTTGGACAGTTTTGGATGAATTTAAATGATAATTTACTTATATGTCTTATATGATGTATAAAAAAGGGCTTTTACCACATTTTAGCATCCTTTGTTTACGTTTCCATGTTGTGATGATTTTCAGATATACAGGTGTGTATTTTCCCGTAAAATGCTTATATATTCTAACGTCATCATTCTATGATGTTGGGTATCTCATTCATTCAAAAGCATATGACGAGGGAGTACGATCGGAACAGCACTTGCAATATATTCATGTTTTACCACTGGTGTGTATTCAAAGCGTTTGAAGGCCGTCATGTTAGAATCAGTATTATCCATGTTATCTATAGATGCTAATAAGTACTTACTTTGTTTTAATGTTTTAATAGATTCTAATAAGTACTTACTTTGTTTTAATGTTTTCATAGATTCTAGTAAGTACTTACTTTGTTTTAATGTTTTCATTATCTTTGCCACAATGGCACATTGCACTAAATTTTGATACAAAGAAATCATATCGTCTGTGGTATGAAGGGTTATCTTCCTCTATATTGGCAAACTTTACAAACTGAAAATATACATGTATAATTAGTTATATTGAGGGGGGGTTCTGGACAAACTTTATAAACTGAAAATAGACATATATAATTAGTTATACAAATAAATCCTATTGCTTGGGGTTAACCTTACAAGCTAATTAGTTATACAATGAATCATGTTAGTAGGGTGGGGGCATGGGGAGGCAAGCTTTAATTTACAAACTGAAAATATATATTTAACAAATGCAGTGACTCCCTATAATTTTATTCTTATAAAACAGAACTTTCAATTGCTATACATATTTCAACATAACTTTGACAGATTTTATTTTGAGAAATAATAATTTGAAGTCTAATAGTTACCGCTAATCTAAAAATTACATCAGGAAAAAAGCCTAGCCTCTATCTTTACTTACTGATTGTGTAGCTAATACTTGTAGGTCAGGGTCATCAGATTCTAGCAGTTTCTGTACCATCTTCAGGAAACTTTCCACAAACAAGTTAAGTGAATGAGAGTGACAGGCTACTAATAGCTGGTCTAAAGCATCCATACTTATAAATACATTTCTGAAACAAAATAAAATGTTAACACAATATTGCTTCATGAAATACTCCCTAGCTGTGTTAATGAATAAAAAAAGGAGTTATAAGGATAACCTTACCCTTACCCTATATATCCTCTTGAGCTGTAAGCCTCTGCCTAGTTAACCACCACCCCTCCCCCCTAGCTGTGTTTTTGACTAAAATAAGGAATTATAGAGATAACCTTACCCTATCCTCCTGCCCTGTAAGTCTCTTCTTAGTTAACCCCCACCCCTCCCCCTAGCTGAGTTAATGACTAAAATAAGGAATTTTAGGTATAACCTTACCCTATCCTCCTGCGCTGTAAATCTCTTCCTAGTTTTTGTTCCAGATAAGCTCCAATTCTATCAAGTTTTTCTGAGTTTGACATGGCATAATATGTGAGTTTGTCCATGTTGTTTTTAACAAGTCCATCCTGAAGTAGTAATTAAGTAATTAATGCTTTAGGAAAATCAAGCAATATATACTTTTTAATTTTTTAATTTTTGTTTCTTGTGTATAATTGGAAGTTAAGTATGACGTCCATTATCACTGTACTAGTATACATATGTTTTAAGGGGCCAGCTGAAGGACACCTACAGGTGCGGGAGTTTCTCTCTACATTGAAGACCCATTGGTGGCCTTCAGCTGTTGTCTGCTCTATGGTCAAGTTGTTGTCCCTTTGACACATTCCCCATATCCTTTCTCAATTTTATTTTTCAGACTTTTGATTCTTCAGTAGAGAATATTACAAATTCCCTGATACATTTGTATGACCTGGATATTCTGTAGTATTTAGACATATTTCTTACAAATATTAATTATTTTTTGTTTGTTTTTGTTCTAAAACATTATGTATACTGCTTCATTTAATTTTTTATTAAGTGAATGTTAATTTCTATGATCAAGGATCACAAATATATGTGGTCATCAATACATGCATATCCCGTAATTCAGTGCTTGTCGTTTGTTTATGTGTTACATATTTGTTTTTTGTTCATTTTTTACATAAATAAGGCCATTAGTTTTCTCGCTTAAATTGTTTTACATTGTCTTATCAGGGCCTTTTATAGCTGACTATATGCAGTATGGTCTTTGCTCATTGTTAAAGGCCGTACGGTGACCTATTTAGTCGGTTAAGGAGCTCACCAGAGCTCATGTTTTCTCTGTTATAACTTATAATGTATATATATGCCGACTCTAAATAAAATTTACTTACTTACTTACTTATTGTTAATGTTTGTGTCATTTTGGTCTTTTGTGGATAGTTGTCTCATTGGCAATCATACCACATCTTCTTTTTTATATATGTATGCAGTAGGGTTGTGTCATACTTGATCTCCTAATCCTGCTTATACATGTTTAATAATTTTGCATCGTGAACATGAATAAACTTTTTTAATACAATACTGATTCAGTGCAGCTGAAGTTAAATGTAAAAGAGACCACAATGTTGATTTCAGTTAATGCAAACAAAACTGACAGAACACATGTTTGTTTGTGTTGTTGGTTTTTACAATTAAAAGCGATCGTGTTCATCAGGTTCATGTTGTTGTTATTTCTTCAATCAGTCAAAACATTTCTTTTTTACTTGATATTACCTAGATCTAAAGTAAACCTCTCTGTTTTCTCTTATACCCATATCATGTATATCTAAAGTAAACCTCTCTGATTTATCTTAAACATGTTATACCTATATCTAAAGTAAACCTCTCTAATATACCTTACCTCTGGGTTCAGTGGGAATATATTATCAACAAGACGTTTGTAGCGTGGCTTTAAACATGCACATCCAAAACATACTGAAATGATATACAAGAAATTCATCAACATTTTTCTTAAACAGATGCATGCAAACAAACTTGAATTTACAATTTATTACAAATCTTTAAACAACAGCAACAGAAATCTCACTGCCAGGGGTGAAAAACATAATTTCCTATAACGTAACTTTACTTTACTTTCAATTTAGACAGCTAAAAGGCATGGCTTTAAAGTCAAGTTAAATATAAATTCCTGACCACCCCACTTCCTCCTCACTCTGTTTTTGTTACATTCTTAGCCTGGGTACCAACCATACCATATTATTATTGATTATTAATAGAATATTCTTTTGTAAAAACTCATTCTGTTCACAGTTTTAATTAATCATGTTAATACATCTTTTACTCACATTTGTGTAATTTATTTGACTTTGACATGTTTGACAAGAATTCTTAACAAATCCATTAATTTTGGACTGTTCGAACATCTATATTTCACTGTGTCTGGCAGGTTTCAATCTTATAAAGTTTGCACATACATGTAGTATGTATCCTAAAGACTTTGCACATGCATTGCTATATATAAAATTGAGAATGGAAATGGGGAATGTGTCAAAGAGACAACAACCCGACCAATTAAAAAAACCAACAACAAACTATATATTCTATTTTGATCATTAAATGTCTGTACCACTATGACTACCTCTTTTCCACTTGAATTATACTTTTTTTTCACAACTTTGTGAGAGATACCACATGACCAACAGAATTGTTTTTTTTCATTATTTTGTTTGTAAACTTCAATCAATTATCTGTCAGATGAGTCCATAAGTTGGCCTTTTTGTGAATTTTTATTTGATTGTACAACAGATAGTCCTCATGTGCAAAAAGCGTCAAATTTAATGTTTTTTCTTTTACTTGCCCTGAAACACTTAAAGTGCATCAAACTGTAGTCTGCATGTTGATTGGACACCAGTGAACAAATTTATCACAACAGTTATTAGGTACGAGTGAAAATGATCTGGATACACCAGTCTTAAGATTTTTTTATTTTAACAGGACCTTCAACCTGAAATTGTCATTGCCAATTGGTATTTCAATAATAAACATGACCGGTAGCTATATGTCTTCAGATTAACACAATTTGTAATATTTTTAGACCTCAGAACTTCTTGTGTCAGACCTTGAAGGGAAGTCCACGCCTACAAAAAAAAGTTTTGTCTAATTTCAATTTTAAGTTTGTATTTGAGCTCAAAATGAACATCAAAACTGAGAAAGATGACAGTAAAGTTTCAAGTATTCCCAAGTGCCCACAAAAGATAAAATATTTATAATATATTTAACTGATAACAAACATACAGTACACACAGAGAGGATGTGAGAAAAGTGTAAGAGTTGTTAAATTTAATCAAGATATATTATAATCTGATTTTATTAAAGAATCCTGCACAACTTTATTTTAATATTTATTAAAAATATATTCAACATTTGTTCTGACAGTGTTGGTTTTTCATACCTAAGAAACAAAATTAAAACAAACAAAATTATATCACCTGTAACAAAATGTGTAAGTGGAGTATAATTAATAGAAAATAAAGACATATATTAAATTGAATTTATTGACTTTTTTTTATAAATTTTAATAACAAATAAAGATTATATAAATACAATATGTATGAAATTTATTTACATTATTTTATCATATTCATTTTTTTTGTATCATTACTATTATTTTTTAAACCATGTATATGTCGTGTACAAGTTGCGATTTTGTACAGGTTATAACCATGATAACATGTACAAATAAAAATGGTTTCAACTTGTACAAAATTTAAGATAAATCTTAATGGAGTAAAATATACTTTTAAATTCCCCAATGCATAAAGAACATCAATAAATAGGCCAGAACGTGTCTTTTTATGTAGAGGACAATGATCACAAAGTTGTAGATTAATGTTTAATGACTTATGGTGGTAAAATGTGTTTTCATGTAATTGTATGTTTTATATAGTCCATCATGGCTTTACTAAGTGTTACACTATTTACTAAAAGCTTACATTTCCTCAATGACAATAACCATGATAACATTAGATACTAGTAACTAAATTCTTCCAAAAATTTCAAGAAAGATGCCTAATAATTTTGTGTAATACTCCTCCCTCTCATTTTAAAGCATGCAAAAACTAAAACAATCACATCTTCCTATATCTAACTAAAGACTAACACAATGTTTTTATGCTTACTCTGTAATAGTTTTCATTGGACAAAGCTTCATTATCAATATCTTTGGATCTACTCTTCAACAGTTTTGGCCTTCAGCATGACTTATGTAAATTTATAACTCAATGATTTTTATAATCTATAAGATCATTGCATGATGCGAATGTCATTTTGATGTTTAAAATATACATCCTCTACTTTTAAAGCATGTATTTGTGTCCTTTGGATGTTGTCTGCTCCATGGACTGTTTATTGTTTTTAAGACACATACCCCATTTCCATTCCCAATTTTATTTGTAGAAACATCTGTCCTGGCTATCCTCTTATGTCTTTTAGTGTCAACTAGAATAAAATAATTTTACTTTTGCCTTCAAAGTGGACACTCACAATTATAATTCATCAAATAAGTAACGATTATTAGGTTATCTACATGTTGATATCGTAAAATATCAGCTGCGAGACATAATATGAAGCTTTTTGTCGAGTGAGCGTAGCGAACGAGATCAAAAAGCCTTCATATAATGTCAAGCAGCTGATATTTTACAATATCAATATGCAGATAATCTGATAATCGATTTATCGGGCTATATTTGCGTGTTTCAGAATGGTTTTCTATGTTTCACCAGCACACAAAAGATGACTTGATAAGTTCGGGTCAAAGTTATTAACGTCGGTTCAAACATTATGACGTCGCTGATATGTCCGGGTCAAAGTTATTAAGGCCGGGTCAACGTATTTGACGTCACAAAGACATAATACGGAATAATATTAAGAGCTGAACAGAGTGATATAGACAGTGGGACGACCCATAAAGATATGTTCATAGATAGTCATAAGAGGATCATAAGACATGTCCTTAAATATATCTTTTGACAAGTCTTAAGATGATTCGTAATACCGACCCCATGACATTAACTGTATCAAAAAATGGACAAAACACACTAAAAGGAAGGAATAATAAAAAAGTTATGAAAATGTTATTGAGGTCAATAACATCTGCTGCGATAATAGAAACATATCCTTATTTTTCAATATTGTACAAGTTAAAACCATTTCTAAGCATCATTTTGTACAGGTTATAACATGTACGAGGTACTTTTGTACATGTTATAACTTGTATTTTTGCATTATACAAGTTATAACATGTACAATATTTTTGAAGAATTTTTTTTAATCAAATAGGCATGAAGACTAACATGACTAATAAAAATCTGATACTTCAATTTCCTTTTTTTGAAAAAAAAAAAAAGAAAATGCCTACCTACCTACCCACTGTCTCAACCTTTGGGTAGGGTTTGCCCAAACCAAAATATTTTTAAGTGTGGCCTTACTTTGTGTTTATGGGAGGGAAATCTATGTTTCACAGTGTGACACTATGTTTCACCAGAATCAGTGTTGGGAGTATAAGATTACATCCTCTCTGTGTGTACTGTATGTTACTACAGATTAAGGAAAAAAGAGTAGACAACTCATGAAAGTGTCTGTAATAACATGTGCATGTTATCTTTTTCTAATAACTTATTTAAGTTAGACCCTTGACTGTTCAATGAATACCAAGGCATATCCTCAGGTTGTGTCAGCTCTGGATCTCCTGTAGTTGGTGATCGCAATACTGGTTAACCAGTATTGTACACAATACTGGTGTAAAATTTTGTACCAGTGGCAGTATTGTAACTTTTTTTTTTTAAACAACAATACTGGTACATAACTGATAATGAGTGATACCAGTATTGTACATGCTGTAATTGTATTGCTGACTATACTTTAAGGTTAGGTGTATAATGAAAAAATGATTTTAAGCAAAATTAGATAATGAAGATCAAAGGGAAATTAAATGAACTCGAAAAGCTTATAGAGGATAATTGTGAAATCAATCATATTTACCAACCAGTTAAAAAAAAAATAACAATGTATTATACTTGTACAAATAAACAAAAGAATATGGCAATCGGCGGAGGACATTTGAGCGAAAGAAATAGGACGTTTGAGCGCCAAAGAAGAACCCATTTGAGCGCCAGAATTTTAACCTATTTTAGCGAAAATAAAAAATTGTCAAAGCCCATTTTACAAATGTTTTAGAGAAATATTTTTTAACCCTTTTTAGTAAATAAATAATATATAATAAATTAAAAATTGTTTAATAGACTCGAGACAGCACAACATACATGACATAAAACAATATAAAACATGTCCATTAAAATACAGCACTAATAGACTCAAGACAGCACAACATAAAACAATATAAAACTTTTCAATTAAAATACAGCACTAAAAGACTCAAAGGTTAAATCAAATGTTGTAGTCTGGAATTTGTAACCTAGAGAATGTACATAATTGGTTCTAGATAACCCCCTGTACAATACACCTTATCGCTATTCCCGGCTGACCCGTCCGCTTGAACTTTTGACGTCAACAACAATCACTTTTCCATTGTGGCGTCAGACATTTTGTTTTATGACGTCAAAATTTTACGGGAACCTGTGTGATTTCCAGCAATGGCGGACAAATAGCGATAAGGTGTATACTGTTCATAGAATTGCATTATGAACTGCTCTTTCTCTTTCTCATTTCTTGATTGTGGTGCACATTCCTCTATACTTCTTATCTTTATATATTTTGTTGTTTGTAATTTTATAATAGTATTGAGGAAAACATAAATTGCTGGGTGATAAAATATTAAGACTAAGGTCAGCATAATTCAACCAGGTAAATTTTCGTAAAAATGGGCTATCGCCAATACAGGTGTTTAATAATCATGATAATACTGGTACAATACTGGAATACAATACTGATACAAATTTTTATAGTATTGCGATCACCAACTACAGGAGATACACAGCTCTTTTATGGAGAGACTAATATGGGAGCCTCTTAAAGATCGCTGCTGCAAAGACCGACTCACCATGGCCTACAAGATCCAAAAATGCACAAATTATAGATTGGTAGATATTGACCCCCTCAAACTTCAATTCAATTCAAAGCTTTATTTATAGTCGGCATGTCACATAACAAATAAACACAAGCTCTCTGAGCTTTTATAACCGACAAAATTCTATTACAAACCCGGAGATTCAAGGACCAGAGGAGGCCACCGCAAACACCAACAGCGCACTCTGAAAGACCAAGATAGGTATTCCTTCTTCCCAAGATTCAACCAGGGAATGAAACACTCTACCGGAAAAAGATAGGAATTAGACACAACTGTCATACTGTCACAAGCCGTATAGCCTAGGGTTTTTAGGTACTGTAGATTCTAATTGTTTTATACCTGACATATTGGCAGTTCTTCAAAGCGTGAGGTATAATGCTAGCTTCCCCAAAAATGCATGTATATAAAGACAATTTCAATTTCACTGAGGAAATATTGCGATCGTCTGTCACTTTGTAATTTTTCCACAGTTTTCTCCCTTCCCAAACGGAAAGTAACATTCGAAATGTGACGGAAACAACTACGATGAAATACGGGAAGTAGGACAAATCGCCCCACACCAAATCGCCCCAGTTATTCACCAACTCGCACCACTTTTAACAAAATCGCCCCAAACTGGTTTATCAACTCGCCCCACTTGTGAAAAGGGTTAAATCTCCCGAAAACTCATCTACACAGAATACCAAAAAAAAACCGAAAATTTATTAAAAGATTATTGTAACAATGTATAATTAAATGATGTTTCACTTTCTTTGAATATAATTGTAAATGTGCAAAGGTATTCTACCAGGGGGAAAACAGAAATGCTGTTGCTTACTTCTTTCTGTCTGCTTTATTTCAACCAAAAGAAAAGAACAAAAAAAACCCTGATGCATATCTAACGTTTTCACAAGTTGGGCGGGTTAAGAAACTGACTAAATTAGTTATTGATGGCATAAATCTTGAGTCCTCAGAAGAAATAAGGGATGGATGGGCCTCATATTTCGAAAAATTAAGTACTTTATCTATAAGTTATCATTTTGTCAACATCAGCATCAAATTGTGAAGCGTATTATACAAAATATTTTGACACTACAAAATTCAGGGAATAAGGGAAGGCAATATGCAACTTTAGATGAAGTTACAGCAGCTATAAGCAAAATGAAAAATGGAAAGTCACCTGACGAATTAAATCTAATGAGTGAACATTTGAAATGTGGTGGACAAATAGTACCTATAATATTAAAAGCTCTTTTTGATCGTGTTTTACAAGAAATAGATGTACCTGAAATTTTTCAGTCTGGAATTATTACACCAATACACAAGAGTCATGGTAAACCCTTGCATATTCCAAATTCTTATAGGCGAATTACAGTATGTAGTATAATGGGAAAAGTTTTTGAGACTATACATTTGTCGAAACTTTCACCCGCCGAGATTTAGATAGACTTCAAAATAAATTGCAACGTGGTTTTACTAAACGGGTATCTCCAACAAATGCAGCTTTATTGCTTACTGAGGCGCTAGCTGATGCAAAGGATCGTAAAAAGAAAGTATGTATAGCCTTTATTGATGCCTCTAAAGCATTTGATGTTGTGTAACATGACTCTTTAATATTAAAACTTTTTCAGTCTGGAATTAAGGATGAGGATTGGTTTGTAGTTTTTAAATGGTATCAGCAAACGAGATCAAAGGTTAAGTGGGATGGACATTTCTCAAGAGCTTTTGATGAGCAATAGGGAGTTAGACAAGGAGGTATTTTGTCTCCTTCTCTGTATAAACTTTATATTCATCCATTATTAGATTGGTATCAAAACAAGCATTTGGGCTTCCGTATTGGAACGATACATATTGCTTCACCAGCATGCGCAGATGATATTGTATTATTGGCGGAAGATGCTATTTCATTACAGACAATGTTAAATTTACAAGAAACTTTTGCAAATAAAGATAGATATTTTATTAGTGAAGCTAAAAGTAAAATTATGACTTTCAATAGTAGAAGAAATGAAAAATGTGTGGATGAATTTTATTAACATGAAAAACCTATAGAACATGTTGTTTCATATACTCATGTGGGAATTAATCGAAATTCAGTAGAAAAATGTTGGTATCAGAAAGAATTAAATTAGCTAGACGAACCTGCTATTCGCTAATGGGTGCAGGTATGCACGGATATAATGGAGTCAACCTAAATATAGTCATCAAATTATGGAATACATATGTTCGACCACGATTAATTTTTGGACTAGACTGTGTTACACTTAGCAGAAAGGAATTGGATGAATTGAACTTTTTTTTCACAAATCACAGCTTAAAATTCTCCAAAATTTGCCAGAACGAACCGCTGATGCAGCAATATATATTCTGTCTGGCCAAATGCCAATAGAAGCGTTTTTACATAGACAAATTTTAGTGAACTTTGGTAACATTGTGTGAAACAATGATATAGAGAAGGAGATTTGTATTAGACAACTTGTGATGAAGGATAACACCTCTCATAGCTGGTTTATATATGTGGACGCTATACTCTCATTGTATGAATTTGAATCTATTTTTGACATCTTAAACTCGATTCCAAATAGAGAAAGCTGGAAAATCTATGTGAAAAAGAGAATAGAAACATTCTGGGCCAACACAGGACTTGACTCTATTTCTATTATGAAAGCTAATGTAAAAGCTAGATTACTTACAGGAGTGTATACACTGCAATAAAATCGTAGTAGATTTAACTAGTATGAAGTAAGTGCGATATGTCCGTTGTGTATGGATGAGATCGAAGATACTGAACATTTCTTGCTACAATGTGCTAGTACAGATACTGTGAGGAACCAATTTATTCCAAAGCTAAGAACTCTGCTTTATGACTTTAATCATGAAATAGGAAATTTAGTCTTCTCAAACAATTCAATGCTATTGAGAGTGATTTTTGATGTCTCTAGTCCACAAGTTCCAATATTAATACAGACTTTCTTATTTATGTGTGGAGAAAATTGAGGCATAACAAGAGGAATGGTATATGCCTTGCACCATAAAAGATGTTCTATACTGGATTTAGTAGGCAGCTAGGATGGCAATGTCATTTAAAGTCATTTAAAATCATTTAATAGTTTAAAATAAAATAAAGAAATTTATTAAATTACTATTAATCAATAGTTTAAGGTTTAATATGACAATTTAATGTTAAGTAAGCCTTGTGTCCTGTTATTTTTTGCAATACTTATATTTAAGGTTGTAAGGAAACTTAAGGGTTGATCAATGGCTAAGTGTTCTTTTAAGTTAAGAAATTATTTTTCTATTACGGTATAAGGAAAGTATACTCGGATAAATAAATGTTTGTCCCAAATAGGTGATAAAGTAACTATTGTGTAAGCTACTGATTTTCTCCCTAACTTAACTTGTGTGTTTTTTTTAGTGAAGTAGGAGATATAAGGCTACTGGTGCAGTGTAAGGAGACCTGATTTTTTGTATTGAAATGTTATATTACGGTTACCGTTTGCTAAGGTTTTTAAAACATTTTCTACTATGAAAAAAAATCTTGAGAGTATTTTGCTAATTAGTTATTATATATGTGATGTAACAAACATGTTATAACATCAACTTACAGGACTCTCAAGTACTTAAAACAAGATAAGGAAAACTTCAAAAACTCTATGGAAATATACAAACTACTCTTATATAACTTGAGATAAATTATACAACAATATAAAGCTCTCAACTGATATGATATTCCAGAACTTATATTTCCTATCATGATTTCCTTGGTAGAGAATTTCTAATCACACGGAAACTGCCTTCTCACTATGATGCACCTAAGATTACCTAGATAGTTTTTGTCGGGGTTCACGTTGGTCAGTCTTTACTTTTTTTATTTGTACTGTCTGTCTGTCTGTCTGTCTGTCTGTCTGTCTGTCTGTCTGTCTGTCTGTCTGTCTGTCTGTCTGTCTGTCTGTCTGTCTGTCTGTCTGTCTGTCTGTCTGTCTGTCTGTCTGTCTGTCTGTCTGTCTGTCTGTCTGTCTGTCTGTCTGTCTGTCTGTCTGTCTGTCTGTCTGTCTGTCTGTTTGTTTGTTTGATTGGATTTTTTTACCTTTTCGGCAATGACGTTGTCAGTTTATTTTCGACTTGCGAGTTAGAATGTCCATTTGGTATATTTGCCTCTACTATATCATAGACAACAACAAGTTACCCTCTACACATGGAAACGCTACAGAAATCTATGAACGACTTGGGATTAAAAGAACTCTGAACTGATTTGAAAAAAAATCATAATTATAAAAATAGCATCTTTTATGTGGTGCTATTTCTTATGATTATAATTATATGCATGGTATATGTTAGGGACGACATCAAAAGATCAATGTAAGATAAAAAAAAACAAAAAAAAACAAAAAAAAACTTACTTACCGTAATCTCAAACATATATACTAAGTATCCACGTTTACCTATGTGAGTTTGATTATTCAAGTAGACATATGAAATTGGAACTACATTAAGCAATTTCTTGAGAGAATACATTTTTATGTTAATGACTTATGTATGTATTTACGTTATTAAACTGATATGACATACTGATTTGTGAACTAACAGAAACTGGGGATTCATTGATTCTGAAATATGTAGTTGAGTTGTCTCTCTTTGTCTAAATCTAGCCAAGTGTCCATTATTTTAATGCTGACATTTCTATTTTAAGTTAAAAGTTTTTTTATTAAATCAATACAATTATTTTTCTAATTCACGTTTATTGTATTATTAGTTTTATATGTAGTTTGATTATTGTGTTATGAATCATTACATTATGATGTACATAAATGACATGCCAGAAGGTATTCGCTAAGCGTTAGACTCTTTGTAGATAACACCATGATAGTTTATCTGACCGTTGCATCAGACGCGGTCTTCCCGGTCTCCGATGTCCTTGAGGGTTCCATTATAATGATTGTCTAGTGATGGTTCCTACAGGTTTCCTCAAAGTGTGCCAATTCATTGCCAAGTTCTCATCTTTAGCTGTTTAGTTGCTGGTTCCTGGTTGGTTCTTTCTCATAGCATTTGTTACTAATGGTTTCTGGCTACCAAAATTTACAAATTTGGCGTAGACATTTGTTGATAAAACTTGGATTTAATGTTGTACCCCTGCTGTTAGTCTCCAGGTCTCTGTGCCACAAAAAAAGAACTGATTTTACATTCGTGTTGAAAATTCGAATAGTGGTGTTTTCTGTAAATGCTGTTGATTTCCAAACTGGCTTCAGCATAGCAAAAGCTTGTCGAGCTTTACTTATTCTAGTCCTGATGTCTGAATGAAGATGGTTGATATTCATTTACAACATTTTAAAGAACATTTTACTCTAAACAACAACCATAAAATACATATTTCGCGTATCAAATATAAACTAAAAGAACTATCCAAGGAATTTGTTTTTGTCCGGGCTGATTTTTTACGTAAATCTTATATTGAGGTTCTGCAAAAGGAAATCACGGATTCACCAACATTTTAACTGAATTCATTTTCGGAAAACGACATCTGTAACAAACACAAACTTTTCGCTTCTTCTTTACAAACAAAACCAAATACAATGAAAGTTCCAACTATGTATTGGCTTCCGAAGCTACACAAAAACCTTACAAATATAGATTTATTTCATCTTCGAGCCATTGTTCCACTACTAAATTGTCTATTCTATTTACTTGTACACTTGGTACAATAAAAAACCTCATAATAAATTGTTCAAATAAGGCCTTTGAAAATAGGCGAATTAATTACTTTTGGAGTGTCAAAAACTCGTTGGAAGTACTTGACAAATTGCATGCATATATTGGTGATTTTGAATCTGTTCAAAGTTTTGATTTTTCTACCCTATATACCACTTTGCCTCATATTCTTATTAAGAAAAAAATCACATCCCTAATCAACTTGGCATTTGAAAAGTCAGAATGCGAGTACATATGTACAAACACTTTAAGGTCATTTTTTTATTAGCAATAAACAAAAGAACTATGTCAATTGGACATGCTTTAATACTATATCTGCGCTTGAATTTTTACTTGATAACATTTTTGTTCTCTTTGGAGATTTCGTATATCGTCAAGTTATTGGAATTCCACTGTGCACCACTTATTGCGGACCTGTTTGTGTATTGTTATGAGATACAATGTATGACTAAAATTAGCAATGACCCATCGAAACAACATTTGATACAAAAATTTAACAATACTTTTAGATATTTGGATGATATATTGGCTCTCAATAATGACGACTTCAGTATTTGTTTACAAGTTGCGATTTTGTACAGGTTATAACATGTACAAAAATTTTGTACATTTTATAATTTGTACAATCCAAAAATACAAGTTATAACAGGTTATAACATGTACAAAAATTGTGTACATGTTATAATTTGTACAATGCAAAAATACAAGTTATAACCTGTACAAAAGTACCTCATACATGTTATAACATGTACAAAATATTGCTTAAAAATGGGTTTAACTTATACAAAATATTATTAATTAACCTCAATAATATTTTCATCATTTTTTTGTTATTACTCATTTGTGTTAGTTTGATTCCTTTCTGATACAGATAATGACCAGATAAATAGTTTTTATAATTACTTAATTCCTTAAAAACACAGAATGATTGTTTCAAATATTATATTGGAATCATTAATGAATGACTTTATTGCTTTTTGTCCTGCTACTGGTTCCATGTTGTGAGTCATCTGCCAAATTGAACTTACAACCTTGTCGTAGAAGCCATTGCTAGTTTTGAAGTTTTTTGTCTCTCTGGATAACTCATGTCTTTGAGAGCTGGAAGTTGTTTTGCTGCCATTGTTTTGACTCCTACTTTATCAATATTTTTTTTCTTGTATGGAAGCCATACTGAACTAGCAGAGTCCAAAGGAGTTAATGCAATAATGGGGTTGGCCTTATTCACTTTTTCGCTTATGTGATTTTCAAAAGTGAGTTCTGGGTTGATTAGGAATCCTATATCTTTTTCCTATTCCTATTCAATCTTTGCTGTTGTGTGATCTAGAAGACTATAATTTGGTGAGTGTTCAGTGTTTTATTTTATTTCTTACATATTTTCATGTATTTACATTTTTCCTGGTGAAATTTTGATAGCCATTTGTGAATCCATGCTTCCATCTTATGTAGGTAATCTTAAATACTAGTAAGGTTTTACCTGAGATTTCAAATATTGACATCAAACGTGCACGGAAGAGGGCCTTTTCTGGACAGTAGATGCAAGCTGATGGCTGGACAAAAAAACTCAAAACTAGATTAACTGTTCTCCTTAAAGATGATAACGTTACCATTCCTATTCCGTCCATTGATGCTGCCGATGAAAGCATAAAAGGCGTGGTTATGAATGTGAATGCACATGGCGGCTCTAGAGTTAGACAAGGGATACTTTAGAAGAATCCAGGTTCAATTTTTTGCAAACGCAGTTCTAAATGTGTTTGAAGTCTCAATGAGTGATATATGAGTGTGAGAGAGTTACATGAGATTTTGCGTATGATTGAGTGGAATGCAAAGTTTTGTGCATTGTCAATACGAGAAAGGCAGCTGTACTGTACGTCTAGTATGTGTAAATGTAGAAAAATGAAAGTTTGTTGCAACTCATTGTGTCGCATATCTCTGTCTTGAAGCAACAAGTAAGCAACTTGTTTCTAAAATGTATCAAAATGTAGTATATTTTATGCATGCTGTTAATAATGCACCTTCTTTTGGTTTTGATTATTGTTCTTTATTATTTAATAATTTTCAATCTTGCATGTATATTCTGCTTAATAATTATTTGCAAATTTTGTACAGGTTAAAACCATTTTTAAGCAATAGTTTGTGCATGTTATAACATGTACGAGGTACTTTTGTACATGTTATAACTTGTATTTTAGCATTGTACAAATTATAACATGTACAATATTTTTGTACATGTTATAACTTGTATTTTAGCATTGTACAAATTATAACATGTACAATATTTTTGTACACGTTATAACCTGAAAAAAATTGCAATTTGTACACGACATATATACTAAAGAAATTTATCCTGTTGATCTTACTTTTAAAAAAGCTAATACTACATGTAACAATGACCACTGCCCTTCCTCGATCTTGATACCTATATCATTAACGGGAAGCTTAATACAAAGATTTATGATAAAAGAGATGAATTTTCATTTCCAATCGTTAATTATCCATTTTTAGATGGTGACGTTCCCTTGTCACCATCTTATGGTGTTTATATATCCCAAACTGTACGATTCACTTGTGTATGTAATAACGCATTAGATTTAAGCGAGATAAATCTATGTATCACTGAAAAATTATTACACCAGGGTTTTTGATATCACAAACTAGTCAAACCATTTACTAAATTTTATGATCGGTATAAGGAAATAATTCGTAAATATAACTCAACATGCAGACATCTTATACGTGCAGGTATTTCACATCCAATCTTTTATGATAGTATTCTTTATAAAGCACAAAAATGTCAGTATTCACATCAAAAGCTTAAAAAACATTTAAACAGACTTATTAAGAAGGGATATAGTTACGATACTGTTGTCTGGTCATTAATGATTGCATATTTTGGCTTTAATATTGATTCACTTATAGGGTCTTTACATTGGAAATGAACTATCTAAAAACAGTTGTTGGCATGACACGGGTTTTGTTCTTCTCACATATTTTATGATAGTATGATACTAAACCCCTAACGGGAAGGATTGTGCCTGATATTCATATGCTGAAGACATAATCTTTCAATCAGTTTAATTGAGGTCTGGAGTTGGAATATCAGCTAACTGCTAGTAGTCTGTTGTTATTTATGTATTATTGCCATTTTGCTTATTTTCTTTTGTTACATCTTCTGACATCGGAATCGGACTTCTGAAACTGAATTTTAATTTGTGTATTGTTATGCGTTTACTTTTCTACATTGGGTAGATGTATAGGAGAGGGTTGAGATCTCATAAACATGTTTAACCCCACCGCAATTTTGCGCCTGTCCCAAGTCAAGAGCCTCTGGCCTTTGTTAGTCTTGTATGATTTTTAATTTTAGTTTCTTGTGTATGATTCGGAGTTTTGTATGACATTCATTATCACTGAACTAGTATACATATTTTTTAAGGGACGCCTCCGAGTACTGGAGCTTCTCGCTACATTGAAGACCCATTGGTGGCCTTCGGCTGTTGTCTGCTTCAGTTCTATCCACGATGCTCCCTAAATACCAGTAAGTAAACTGATCTACTTCTTCAATATCTTCTCTTTCAGTTGACACTGTTTCTCCCTTTCTGGTCTTTACTTTCATAATTTTTGTCTTCTTGATGTTTATTGTAGCCCTAGTTTTTTTCCTGTGTCACGGAGTTCATGTATCACCTGTACTGTGAAATCCTCATACAACGCCTTGATCATTTTGTTGGTACACCATAATGCCTTAGCAGTTGCCACAGCCCTTCTCTGTTGACACTATCGAATGCCCTTTCAAACTCGACAAAGTTGATGTAGAGGGATGATTGCCATTCTACTGATTGTTCAATAATGGTACGTAGAGTTGCTAAATGGCCAGGGCAGCTTCTGTTATATAAGCTTTGGATTTCAAATATTTTGGCCACGAACATCACTGAAGAGACATGTATTGTCGAAATGCGCATCTGGTGCAAGAAAATTGGTACCGTTAATTTTATTACTACCACTGGGTCAATGCCTCTGCTGGTGGACTTATAGTCCCGAGGGTATCATCAGCCCAGTAGCCAGTACTTCGGTACTGGCATGAACATACGGATTTTTTGTGTTAATAAAATTTGCTGTTACAAAATATTAGAAATTATTATAAATTAAGGAATGTATCTCCCTCTTGCAAATCTCTGATTCCTTTCACTGATTTTGCTATACTTTTTGGGCCTTTTGGATTATAGCTCTTCATCTTTTATATAAGCTTTGAATTTCAAATATTTTGGCCACGAGCATCACTGAATAGACATGTATTGTCGAAATGCGCATCTGGTGCAAGAAAATTGGTCCGTTAATTTTATTCTGTATGATCTAAAACCTGCTTGCTCTTTTCTTAGTACCTGATCAATTGCATCTTTAATTCGGCTGAGTATAATTCTGCACAGTATTTTACTAGCTACTGATAGAAGTGTTATGACTATCCAATTCTCACATAGCCCTAAATCACCTTTTTTTTTGGCAGCTTCATTAACAAACCCTTTAACCATTCTGTTGGTATCTTTTCTTCCTGCAAGATCTTATTCAGGGGTTTGTACATGTATTCTATTATAACATTGTCTCCAGATTTGAAAGCTTCAGGTGGAATTTCATCTATGTCTGTAGATTTTCCATTTTTAGTGATTTGATGGCCTTTTTCACTTCACTTTTCTTGATATTAACTATTTCAATGTTCAAATCTACCCCAGCTGGCTCTACTCTAACTGATTGGGCTGGTTATCGTCTAGGACATTGACAGAGTATTCATTCTATCTTTCCATCTGTTCATTAAGATTGGTTAGGACTTTTCCATCTTTGTCCTTTACTGTTTTACGTCTACTAAGGGTTTTGGTGATATTGCAAAAGGTGTTGATGTCGCCCTTATACGCAGCAAGTTCTGCTTCAGGTGCCAGACAGAATATACCGGAACTTAAACATCAACGGTTTCCAATTACTAACTTGTAGAACAGAAGTGAGGACAGAATCGTTCTATCCAAGAACAATAAGGGACTGGAACGCACTGCCACTCATTACCACCAGTGCAGGTAGTCTTGAAAGTTTAAAAACTCACATACATGAGACGATCTAAACCACCGTTGAGGATGTTTATAGAATGTATAGGACAAACAATTTTCAAATATTTTAATCTAAAACATTACCATGTGCATCCAAAAGTGGCAAAATAATCAATTTATTGATGGTGGCCGCAAAAATGATTTTATTCAGTTTATTGCACAATAATCAGTTTATTGATGGTGGCCGCAAAATGGTAGAAGTAAAAATACCCTTTAATGGGTGCCCTGATTGGTAAATAAAGTATTAGTGCATTATTCAGAATCATTACATTATAAACTACCCTTCAATGGGTGCCCTGATTGGTAAATAACGTATTAGTGAATTATCCAGAATCATTACATTATAAACTACCCTTCAATGGGTGCCTTGATTGGTAAATAAAAGAGGGACGAAAGATACCAAAGGGATAGTCATCAGTTTCACAGATTGCTGGTTTATCGACAGTTTCAAGGATTGCTGTTTTATCGAGGTTTATCGAAAGTTTCAGAGATTGCTGTTTTATCGACAGTTTAAGAGATTGTTGGTTTACCGACAGTTTCTGAGATAACTGTTTTATCGACAGTTTCAGAGATTTCTGGTTTATCGACAGTTTCAGAGATTGCTGGTTTATCGACAGTTTCAGAGATTGCTGGTTTATCGACAGTTTCAGAGATTGCTGTTTTATTGAAAATTTCAAGGATTGCTGGTTTACCGACAATATCTGGGATTGCTGGTTTACTGACAATATCATCTGGGATTGCTGGTTTACGGACAATATCTGGGATTGCTGGTTTACGGACAATATCTGGGATTGCTGGTTTACTAACAATACCATCTGGGATTGCTGATTTACCGACAATATCAGGGAATCCATGTTTACTGACAAATTTAGGGATTACTGCTTTACTGACAATATCATCAATTACTGGTTTACCGACAAACCAATTTATTGAAGAAATATCTTCCAATTGTATAATTCTGGACTTACACACTAGTTCGTAAGATTCGTTGTCATTTTTTTATAATTATTTTTGTGCATTTTGTTTTTTACTAAATAAACACATTATCCAAGTGAATTAATTACCAATAAAATCCATCAACTCCTGTACAACATAACTTGTATTTTGACACATGTTGTTTAATACAACACATGTCATTACAGGTTTTACAGTGAAAGATATATCTTGTCTATAATGTCATTACTGATTTTACAGTGTAGGGTATCTCGTGTCTCTCATGTCATCACAGGTTTTACAGTAAAGGATATATATTGTCTCTCAGGTACTGTTCATTATCCTTTGTTAATTATGTTGTAAAGTATATAATTATTAAATATACGAAGATGTGGTATGAGTGCCAATGAGACAAATCTCAATCCAAGTCACAATTTGTTAGTTAATGGCGATCGTTTTGTTTGAGTGTAATTTTTGTGGGTTGTGGATTACACTGCGTGTATCTGTACATTGAAGATGGGTTATATCAACAGACTAGAGACACTCCAAAATATATTTAAATTCGTTTTATTTTAATTTAGATAGGCTCCTCTGACTTAAGTATATCTTGAGGGTATGTTAATAAAACAACAACCCAAACTGCACTAATGCCTTTTACAACATCTATGATGATAGATAAGAGGCAAAAAAGAAATAATATTAAAAAGAAATGAGTCTGTCATCAGTACCACCAACTCCGTTTATATTATGTGCTGGTTGTGTTTAAATCTTTATATTATTTTCAGATTTTTTCTATAACGGACGATGTGAGATACTATGACTATATTTAGATTTGACCGTCGTCCAAGATTCAGGACATTATTCAAGGCTGTAACATTAAAACTTGTTTTTGTTATTATTCTGAAATGTCTGACTCAAGATAACGACAGTAGTGACAATATGCAGGAGACAATTAAACCATCCGGTAACATTCAGCATTTATCTGCTAATGATTTGGAGCGTTTAAAAAGGGTAGACCATGGCCCTCCCATTGTCGTGCCAAGGTATAGACTGATATTTTTTCTGGAATCAAAAGTCAGCTTGCTCCTACTGGAAGCGAGTTTTCCAGTACATACAAGGAATTCCCCGGAAACAGTTCCAGTTTATACATACACCAGAAAGGAGCGGGTTAAAGTATTTAGATAATTACAGTAACAAAAGTATATCACAGATGATGAATGATCCGACCTGGGTTAAAGCCACCTTCGTCAGAGAGCCAAGAGAACGGATATTGTCAGCTTATTTAGATAAAGCAATCGATAACTCATTTGTATTGGAAAAATGTAACAGAAGTGTAAAGTCTTTTTCAGACTTTATAGAGTTAACAAGAACATGTAAAGATCCACACTGGGAGTCACAAGTTCGACTACCACAACATTATTACAAACATATGGTAGTTGGTGTAATGGAAAACTTACCTGATTTTACCGAAAAATTGTTACGAAAAGTAGGGGCATGGAATGACACGGTCAGTCATTGGCTTCAAAATCGGAAACGTAATGACTTAGTCGTCACAAGAATGCATGCTACTAACGCAAAGAAGAAAATCTTAAAGTATTATACACACAGTTTAGAAAAAGAAGTAGTTACTAGGTTTCAAAAGGACTACGATGTGTTTGGATTTGATTGCTCTTTGTTAACATTAAAATAGCAAATGTACGTCCTAAATGTCGAGAAATAAAACCACAATGGTCAGGAAGATATATCCATTGGTCACACTACATAAATAAAACCACAATGGTCAGGAAGATATATCGACTCTCCATGGGTCACGCTACATAAATAAAACCACAATGGTCAGGAAGATATATCGACTCTCCATTGGTCGCACTACATAAATAAAACCACAATGGTCAGGAAGATATATCGACTCTCCATTGGTCACGCTACATAAATAAAACCACAATGGTCAGGAAGATATATCGACTCTCCATTGGTCACGCTACATAAATAAAACCACAATGGTTAGGAAGATATATCGACTCTCCATTGGTCACACTACATAAATAAAACCACAATGGTCAGGAAGATATATCGACTCTCCATGGGTCACGCTACATAAATAAAACCACAATGTTCAGGAAGATATATCGACTCTCCATTGGTCACACTACATAAATAAAACCACAATGGCCAGGAAGATATATCGTCTCTCCATTGGTCACGCTACATAAATAAAACCACAATGGTCAGGAAGATATATCGACTCTCCATTGGTCACACTACATAAATAAAACCACAATGGCCAGGAAGATATATCGACTCTCCATTGGTCACACTACATAAATAAAACCACAATGGTCAGGAAGATATATCGACTCTCCATTGGTCACACTACATAAATAAAACCACAATGGGCAGGAAGATATATCGACTCTCCATTGGTCACACTACATAAATAAAACCGCAATGGTCAGAAAGATATATCGACTCTCCATTGGTCACGCTACATAAATAAAACCACAATGGTCAGGAAGATATATCGACTCTCCATTGGTCACACTACATAAATAAAACCACAATGGCCAGGAAGATATATCGACTCTCCATTGGTCACACTACATAAATAAAACCACAATGGGCAGGAAGATATATCGACTCTCCATTGGTCACACTACATAAATAAAACCACAATGGTCAGGAAGATATATCGACTCTCCATTGGTCACACTACATAAATAAAACCGCAATGGTCAGGAAGATATATCGACTCTCCATTGGTCACGCTACATAAATAAAACCACAATGGTCAGGAAGATATATCGACTCTCCATTGGTCACACTACATAAATAAAACCACAATGGTCAGGAAGATATATCGACTCTCCATTGGTCACACTACATAAATAAAACCACAATGGTCAGGAAGATATATCGACTCTCCATTGGTCACACTACATAAATAAAACCGCAATGGTCAGGAAGATATATCGACTCTCCATTGGTCACACTACATAAATAAAACCACAATGGCCAGGAAGATATATCGACTCTCCATTGGTCACACTACATAAATAAAACCACAATGGTCAGGAAGATATATCGACTCTCCATTGGTCACACTACATAAATAAAACCACAATGGTCAGGAAGATATATCGACTCTCCATTGGTCACACTACATAAATAAAACCACAATGGCCAGGAAGATATATCGACTCTCCATTGGTCACACTACATAAATAAAACCACAATGGCCAGGAAGATATATCGACTCTCCATTGGTCACACTACAATAGACATTTAATATATTGACTTTGCATTGGAAAAACTACATTAGCAAGAAGATTAAACATTTTGACTCTTTATTTGCAATACTAAAATAACTAGAACGTTTAACATATCGACTGACTCTTTATAAATAATATCTAAATAGTCAAAACCATTTAATATATTGACTGACTCTTTTTATGTATCATCTAAATAGTCATAACCATTCAAAATATTGACTGAATCTTTATATGTAACATCTAAATAGTCAAAACCATTAAATATATCGACTGACTCTTTATAAGAAACATCTAAATAGTCAAAACCATACAAAATATTGACTGACTTTTTATATGTAACATCTAAATAGTCAAAACCATTAAATATATTGACTGACTCTTTATAAGAAACATCTAAATAGTCAAAACCATTTAATATATTGACTGACTCTATATGTAACATCTAAATAGTCAAAACCATTTAAATTATTGACTGACTCTATATGTAACAGCTATCCTGTCAAAATAATTAAGTATTTAAGCATATTGTCTGAATCTTCATTGTTCATTGGTTACTTAAAAATCGATAAGAACATTTGTATTAATTCTAAAATAGCTAGCACATTTTAAAACATACCACCTTTTCATTTCTTATTAAATAAGGTCAACAGTGATTTACCGCTGTTCAAAAGTCATAACGCGAATCGGAAAAACAAATCCCGGTTACAAACGACAATGCAACAAACGTAGAAACAAACCATTAAAACATGTGCCATATTCCTGACTTGGTACAGGACATTTCAAGAACAAGTGGTGTTATGAACCTGGTGTTGTGGTTAGCCAAACATCGCGCTTTATTGCATTATTAAATATATAAGGCCGAGCAAAAGAGCTGAGTTCATCAAAGGATGAAGCAATAAAAGAGCCAATAATTTTACCGGACTTTAAGGTAATCTTTGGTATTATACACTCAATTTAGACTTTTTTTTTACATATATATATACACTTATGACATGGCTCTGTACCTATACATCCCGTAATTGTGTTATTGTACTATGCTAAGTTTGTGTAGTCTTGTCTAACGTAACGGTACCCAAATTAAACTGGGTACCAAATTTGCACATATTTAGCAAAAATAGCAGCTAAACAATTTCTATTTTTATGATTTGATACTATGCACATCTTTCAACATAGATATGAACAAAATGTTTTGAGTATTATCAACAGATGAAGTGTTTACTGAAATAGCAAAATGTACTGAAACGGCGCTGTGCGACGTCATCAAAACGTCATCTTTTTAAAATGAACAAATACAATATGTTACAAGTATCCATTTAAAACGAAATGAAGAGTAAGTATGGACATATATCCAATTTTCAAAATATCTGAATAAGTTAAACAAAGGCTCTTTTATTGGACTTTTGACTATGCGAATTTAAGCATGGATGCAATTTGGGTACTCCTCATTTCAGAATCATTGATGGTTTGGATGTCAGTGTAGACCAATTTTTTTATGATTCCATATGCATTAAAAATCAAATTGGTGAACCAATATAATAAAGAAGGAAACAGCTACAAAATGAAAACAAAATGGAAATTTTTGTCTTTATCATAAAAAAGTAGGTGAAAAAACTGTCAAAATAGGTAGAATCTGGGTACCGTCACGTTATATCGTCAATATCTGCTAATACTATATGAAATTTTATGTTTCTTTGTTTCATAATTGTTTTGTTTTCTATAGTGATTAAGATTATAACCTAAAGTTGACTGTTATACCCCTTTTTTGACATTTTTACCTATAGTGTCTGTTGGGTTTGTTCACACATCGATGTCAATATAATGGAATTTGATGCAACACTCAAACAGGTGAGAGGTTTAGCTAGCATTAGAACCAGGTTTTATCTTCAATTTTCTGAAAAGAAAATGCCTGTACCAAGTAAGGAATATGAAAATTGTTATTTATTTTTTTGGTGTGTTTGAGCTTTAGATATTGCCATTTGATTGGTGACTTTCTTTTTTTAATTTTCCTCGAAGTTCAGTATTGTTGTGAAATATATATTCTTTTGGTATACAGTGTAGTTACAGACCAATATAATTTAATTGTCATTTACTGTTGGGTTTGCTGTGACGGCTAACTCTATTCAAGTCATTCAAGTTGATACTATGTGTGACGCCTGACAAATACGGAAACGATATACTAGTACCTAGCTTTGTATCACTAAATCAAAATCACGTCTTGTTTAATATTTTGTAGGACATGATTAGGTGAAATTTGAAGTGAAACTTATTTAACTTTTTCGACTTCTTACAAATGGTAAAGCTATATTATAAAATTGATTGGTGGCAAAAATTTTCATGTCAAATATATTTCTTTGCCAAAAATAACGAAATACCGTGTAAGATATTTTTATCATAAAGTAAACACTTATGTTTGAAAAACAATATATTTGTTAAAAATAATGTATATATGTGTAAAGAATGTATTACTAGATATTACGTAAAATCTGATATCCGTCTCTCTATATCTTAAACATCCTTAAATGAAATTCCTTCAAAATAACAACTCTATAATACACGCTTGTATAATATACATATACCTGTTACCTCACCTTTTACTACTTATAAAAGAACAATGTGTTTAAGGAACTGTTAGGAATCACAAAATATTTACACAAGGAAACAATATCAATTAGCACCAAGACAAATAACAACAATATTAATATAAATATAAAATTTATCAATAGTATAACATTAACAGCACTTCAACGTGCTAATTGTGAATTGGGTTGATGTAGAGAGGAGTTGTTGAATATGTATATAGGTCAAAAGATAGCCTTTGGCAAATACAAACTGTTTAACTCGATATTT